>WAAB01022674.1:0-349745 GCA_013389865.1 Piaya cayana
TCTGTGATTCTGTGATTGGGGCACAAACACTTCCAACGGGCATGAGGATTGCCGAGGCGTGTGTTACCAAGCCTGATCAGAGTGCCTAACCAACTAACTACAATGCCAGTTTGAGATCACGGAATTGTAGAATGGTTTGAGTTGGAAGGGACCTTAAAGATCATCCAGTTCCAACTCCCCTGCCCACAGCAGGGATACCTCCCACTAGGTCAGGCTGCCCAAGGCCCAATTCAATCTGGCCTTGAACACCTCCAGGGATAGGGCAGCCACAACTTTCCTGGACAACCTGTTACATCATTTTCAGCTTACTGATTGCTGTTCCACAACACATACTTTCACTGCTTTCTGTACTTTCTCTACCCCATTCTCTCCCTCTCCACCTCTTCACTCACACTAATCTGTATTTCCCTTAATCTGTAATTGTATAGAAAAGCAAACAGCAAATATCATATACTCATGTTCAGCGTTGTCTCAATCTCTCAGACTTCAGGCTATACACCTCCCAGAGTGGGTTTTACTTGTGATCCAGTTAACATTTCAGGGCAAGGACTGAGCAGCACCTGGCAGCCTGCATCTCACGGCACGTGAAGGTGTCAGCACAGCGATCACCTCACAGAACAGGGCACGCACTGGGAATTTTCATGGCTATTGGTAACCACATTTAGAACACGTATGTGCTTCCACCTTCCGATGGAAAGCAAATCTTCGGGATGGCAGAGAGCACAGCAGACAAAGGTGAGGCACGGAGACACAATGGGAAACGTCACGGTGGGTGTCGGCGTTCGAGAGGAGCGAGGCGGCCAGGCCACAGCCACAGCGCCAAGGGAACACCCAGAGCAGACCCGAACGCCGGGAAAGAGCCACCAAGGAACCGCGGGAGGATTTAGTGGCGGGGGAGTCGCGGTCTCGGAGGATGCACGATCCATTCCGAGTTATTTTTGGCCACGACGAGCCGACACCGAACCACGGGCGAGAGTCCGCGCCCAGGAATCCGCTCCCAGAGAGCGGAGGGTTTTCCTTCCCCCCCTCGCACCGACCTCACCCCGGTCCGAGCCTCCAGCGCCCCCCGCACCGCTCTCGGGAAGGGCCGCGGGGGCGCGCCCCTCGCTCCCCGCCGCCGCCCCTACCGCCAGCACGGTGAGCAGCGTGGTCTTGCCCGAGTACTGCAGCCCCACCAGGGTGAGCTCCATCTCCTCCTTCCAGAACAGCGAGCGCAGCCACTCCAGCAGCCGCGCCACCAGCGCCAGCATCCCTCCCAGCGCCCCCGGGCTGCGGCAGGCGCGCAGCCCCCGCGGCACCGCCGGGCTACCGGGCATGGGGAGCGGGAGCGATGGGAGCGATGGGAGCGGCGGGAGCGGCGGGAGCGGCGCGGGAACCGAGCGCCGGGCAGAGCCTCACGTGATGGCGGCGCGGGGTGGGGTTTGGCCCGGGGATGGGGCGGCCTTGGGGTGGGGTTCGTAGGTCCCTTCACCTCCTGGGGTGGCGATTCTGGCACCCCTGGGACCTCCGGTCTTATCATGAAACTTACAATCACAGAATGGGTTGGGTTGGGAGGGACCTTAAAGAGTATCCAGTTCCAAGCCCGCTGCCATGGGCAGGGACATCCCACTAGTTCAGGCTGCCCAAGGCCCCACCCAACCCGGCCTTGAACACCTCCAGGGATGGGGCAGCCACAGCTTCCCTGGGCAACCTGTATCGGTGTCTTACCACTCTCATAACGAAGAAATTCTTCCTAACGTCTAGTCTAAATGTGCCCCTCTCTAGTTTATACCCATTGCCCCTAGCCCTATCACCATAAGCATTTGCAAACAGTCTCTTCTCAGCTTTCTTGTAGAATCATAGAATCACCAGGTTGGAAAACACCCACCGGATCTCCTAATCTGTAGCACTGCAGAGGGTTGTNGGCGCGGGGTGGGGTTTGGCCCGGGGATGGGGCGGCCTTGGGGTGGGGTTCGTAGGTCCCTTCACCTCCTGGGGTGGCGATTCTGGCACCCCTGGGACCTCCGGTCTTATCATGAAACTTACAATCACAGAATGGGTTGGGTTGGGAGGGACCTTAAAGAGTATCCAGTTCCAAGCCCGCTGCCATGGGCAGGGACATCCCACTAGTTCAGGCTGCCCAAGGCCCCACCCAACCCGGCCTTGAACACCTCCAGGGATGGGGCAGCCACAGCTTCCCTGGGCAACCTGTATCGGTGTCTTACCACTCTCATAACGAAGAAATTCTTCCTAACGTCTAGTCTAAATGTGCCCCTCTCTAGTTTATACCCATTGCCCCTAGCCCTATCACCATAAGCATTTGCAAACAGTCTCTTCTCAGCTTTCTTGTAGAATCATAGAATCACCAGGTTGGAAAACACCCACCGGATCTCCTAATCTGTAGCACTGCAGAGGGTTGTTGTGCCCCAAGGTTGTTGTAGCCCCGTCAGGTACTGGAAGGTCGCTATAAAGTCTCCTCAGAACCTTCTCCAGGCTGAACAACCCCAACTCTCTCAGCCTGTCCTCATATGGGCAGTGCTCCAGTTCTCTAATCATCTTTTTAGCCCTCCTCTGGGCCACTTCCAACACCTCTGTATCCTTATGTTTAGGATTCTCTTCTTGTTATCATTCATCACATAAGGGCAGGCTTTTTATCTGGGTTCTTCTCTGACAGCATTTTGAGTGTCTCCTGTCACATGTTCCCTTGTCTCTACAAGAGATGCTTGTGGTGCATTTTCACCACTTAAGTGACATTTAGCTTACAGTCTTGCCCCGCAGCATTATGGAAAGGCTTGTTTTTGCCATAAACACAGAGCTAAAGCCTAATGGGAACCAATCTGCCAGTCTCTGAAGTTGTCACTGAAATTATACCTGATGGCTCTGGAAGGTGACAGTGCTGGTGGTATTGGTTAATGACGGACTTTAATACAGATATAAACAAGCTACTTCAAAAAATTAGTATGGATACTTCTATGATTGAAACACAGAAAATAAATCAAAATGTTTTAAAATTTGTTTTCCATGCTCTTTTTAGAGACATAATTTAGCATTTTAGAGAATGCAATTGTGACAAAACTCACTGGTTATGTCAATCAGCCAGTCAAAAACACCTGAAAGCTCTTGTGACTGCTGTCAAGAGCAACTGGTTCTTGGCTAGCTGTAGAGGTGAAGAGCTTTAGGCTCTGGTTATAGAAACAGTAAAAATTACTCATAGTGTAGTTCTGAGATTTTTTACAGATAATAATTTGTTTATCCTTGTAAATTTAATTTAATATTTCCAGAAGGAAATTGGACACTGGAGCTGGCCCTGCCACCTAATGGTAATGTTAAGGAATTATTTTTCATTGTTTCTCTTAATATAAAATCTAGAGGAAAGCAGAGCTAGGTGGTGAGTCCCAAACAAACAAAAATGGGTGTTTGTTTTTCCTCAGCAGCGTGGTGAAAGAGAGGAATTTGATCAGATTCTGCTTTGAGCAACAGTGTAGAACAACTCTGCTGTTTTACTTGCCTCTTAGTAGCAGCTACACAGAATTCAATCCTTGTAAGTCCTCACCTCAGCCAGCAGTCACAAATTTACCAACCAGTTACCATTTATGTTAAACATAACTGGGGGGTGGGGAAGTGTCACTGGAGACATGGGTGGAAAAGTTGACATTGAGGAAATGGGCAATTCTAGTTGGATGGCTGAAAGGACCAGAAAATAATTCACTGTCAAAATGCTATTGCTTTATTTTTCTGTTACGTATCTTATTATTTTAAAAAACTTGTTTCAGCCAAAACAATTACTGAATTTTGGGTGAATAGGTGAAATGCTTCAGGCTGCCTTAAAACTGAAAAATGCAAGAGTTTCTCCCAGGTCCATATATCACCCAGCTGGCAATGTGTGGAATAAAGACAGTCCATTTGTGAGAGTGATTTCTGGGAATGAAGTGGTTCTGATTACTGCCTAGGGAAAAACTCACATAAAATTCAGCAGTGTCTATTTTTGCAAGAATTTTTAAGTTCTGTAATAATGCTTAAAGCTTATAGTGATGGAAGTTTAAAGAAACAATATATTGCAGATACGGTAACATATTCAGAAAACACACATTTCAGTCATTTCCTCATAAAAGGCCAGCAGAGGACAGGCAGGTAAATTCTAAAACATTAATTCAGCTGTATGCTTACTGAAGATTTTTATAGTGTCTAGGGGTTCCAAATCTAGTATATGAGAAAGTATTGGAGGGTTTGTCCAAGTTCAAAGATCTGTTATATCTTTTCTGAAACTGTATGATTATGAAAGGCAACTCTTTCTTTTGCAGACAGTTTGGTTGCACAATATAGTATGCAAAACTATTGCTACCTTGCTACAATTAGCAGCTGAGAGTGCATTTGTTCTTGTAGCTAAAAGCCTGAGCTGGGACACAGAAAGCCACAATTCATTGTCCCATGTGACCATAGTGTAGACAAGTCACTTAATCTTTCTGGGAAACATTTAACTACTGATAAAGTATTTCACTTTTCTGTCTTGTCTACTGAGATATACACACTGAAGGACCAGTGTAGAAATGCTATGAGGCCACATAGCAAGCACCTAGCATGTTGAGTCTTCCAAGACTTCTGTCTGGGAAGTGATGGTAAAGCTGCTTACTCTATTGGTGAGACTTATTTGTGCTGTAAAAATTTATAAGACTGGATCTTACATTTTAGATTCTAACGGTGGTGATGCTATAAATATACAGTCAGCAAAACTTGACCTGAACCAATACTGCATATCCAGATATTTCTACATTTGGGTAGAAACAATATGTTTCGGATGCACATCTCTAGTTCCGAGTACTAAAAAAAGAGATAAAATCACGTTATCTGTAGTTTAACCATAGATTTTAGTGATGGCTAATGATCTTAATGAGAAGAAGCCTTCAGTTGAATGAAATTTCCAGAGAGTAGAACATTGAGAAGAGGCGATGTCTAGCTCCAGTGTTTTCACATTTGACCTGATATACCAGATGTTTAGGAAAAAAACCCTGTAGAACAAGCCATACATCTTTTCTGCATCTTTTCTGTGTCTTTCCTGTTTGTAGGCAAGAATCAAGCAGCTGCTTTGCTAAAAAGAATAGAAAGACTGTACTGAACTTTTCAGTGAGAGTATTGCAATGTACCCACCCCTGTCTTGTGTGCATCATCCATGCCCTCTGCTGGCTAGAGTGTCTGAGACGCTTTAGTATAAATTTTAAAATATTGTCATGCTCCAGTGAGGAAAGAGATGAAAAAATGTTTCTGTAGGATTTTTACACTGGCAGAGTTGGCAGATTTAGGTTTTCAAATGAAGAACTCTGTGTTTTGTATACCTAAAACTGATAAATGCAGCACATACCGAAACAATGCATAAGACTTACAGACAGCCTAAATCTGTGTTCTGTTAGTCCCAGCAGTGAGATACTTTGTGCTTTGTTGTGACATTAACAGTATTATTGTTATGGGACTGCAGGGTGCCCTTAGCCTCCCTTTAAAGGGGTAGTTGTTCGGTCCCTGCCTTGGGAAATCATCACTTGACACTGGCAAGCTATCATCTTGTCTTTACTGTCCAGTAGCCTGAGGGAGCAGTGTGCTCTAGAAGGAGACTGCCAGCATATGGTATATGTCTTCTGTAGGATCTCAGAGGTATTGAATAAATACATTTTCTGAGATGAAAACAAAGGCAAAGGACAGTGACTGCATATTTTCTGATGTCTGCATATATATGCGGGTGAACACCACACTGGAATTGCGCGTACAGAAACAAAATGTTGTCTGAATATATAAAGTAGTGATTTGCATTAATTTTCATACTGTCTGTCTGTGTCTGATTACTAATCAATAAATACCTTATCACTTATAAGTTAAGAGGTATACAAGCATACAGTGAAGAATGTCATCTAATTACTGCTGGCCAAGGAGAACTATAATCAATACACCGTGCTGGTGGTAACACATTAGTGGTCATAATGAAATCCGAAGTTATTCCCTTAAGGATGCTGATATTGATAGGTGGGTGCCCTTTACCTCCTTGCCCTTTACTTTGTCATGTGTAACAAGGGACCAACAAATGCAGGAAGATTTTGCAGCTCTGAGCTGTGAAAATAAAAGTAGCTGCAAAGGGTTCAAAACACCTGCAACAAAAGAACTGTTCTGTAACAACCCAGATCCTCGACTGGTGGATGCCAAAAACTTAGGATTGATCTCATATGCTCTATGTTTACATGACTATCATCATTAAGAACAATATTTTGATGCTGGGTTAAATTTCAGTGGAGTCTTTCCAGAAAAACAGGCAGAAAGATCTGGGATAGCCACACATCATGAAACATGTGGAGGTGTTAAGTAATGAAGTTAGACCAGTAACCTTTTGGAATCTGTTTCCAGCCGCCTGTACAATGTTTTCAGTAGGACAGGAAAAAACTGCCAGGAAAGAACAACAACGACATTTCTTTGAGAAAGATGAAGTCATTGTTAAATAAAGCAGGAAATGTTTTTTGAAGCCATGCAATAACATTGGTTTTTATCAACGTTACTCTTTGTAATGAAAGTCATGACTCTACCCTGAAAACTCAGACCCTAGTTTTGCAGATTGTTTTCCTTGGCAGAGTGGGTATCTGTCAGTGCAAAAGGGTTTGCACAAGCACTCTGTGAAAAACCAATCAAGTTTTAAATGTGTGTGTACTTGAAGGACAGAATATAGTTGTCCACTTAAAAAGGTAATCAATGCTCCATAACTGAATATATAACATAAATTATGTAACTGTCTTTACTGTCTTGTTTTGTGTGTTGAAAAGTGATGGATATGTACATGTACAAATCCAGTTTGTCTGGGAGCTGTCTCTTGCATATCCCACAGGTCTGAAATCATCCACACAATTCTTTGCTGATATGTATATAACAGTGTGGCCCAGTACAATGCAGGGATTAAATTTTGCTGGGCAGCTTGAGATACCAGTCACATCCTAGGCAGTCTACAAAGTGGTCTTATTGACCTGTCTCTCAAAATCTCTCTCCATATTGTTATTCTTAATATAGAGAAGCAAGAAACTGTGCATCAGGGACTCTACTATGATTTCACCTTTGTTTAGATTCTATAAATGACAATAGCCATCTCTCTTAGAATTGTCAGTATCATTGGGCATCCCAGAATAAGGAACACTATAAGCTAGGTCAAGATTTTTCAGATAGAGAAGTTGAATTTCAATTAAAATTTTAGCCAGATTTTTAGACATTGGAGAGGGCACTTGAGCTACTTAAATGACTTTCATTTAAAACACTTCATTAGGCCCATTTTAGCATTTCCAGGTCCCTAAGTATTGTCAGCCTGAGTTCTGCCTAGAAGGAAGTACAAAATAATGAACGGCAAAGTTAAATGAAGTTTCCTCTAATATTTAATCTTTTGAAAAATACAAGAATGTAAGAAACTGAAACTGCAAGGTTACAGAAAATGCAGTGAGTGGAAGGTGAATATTTTTTTAGGGGAATACAAGCTTTGCTTTGAACATAAGAGAGGCACTAGCAATGCAAGGCACAGTATCCTTTTTCCTTCTTTTCTCCTTTCTTACCCCATGGATACTCACTGATTGCATGGTGACTCTTTAGCATAGGATATAAGCAAGAAAAATATAATAGAGAAAACAATATGTTTGGAAAATATTGCAATTTTACACAGCACATAGCTGGCCTGAATCTCTGTATGGCAAGAAGTTTGTAAGATTTAAAGCATGAAGTGAAGGTACATGTAAGCAATATAAATATCCCAAATGAACATTCAAAAGGTGGTTGGTAAAGCATTGTGCATCAGAGCACAAGTTACCTATTTGTGCATGAAACTTCGGAAGACACATTTCTGTGGACAGTTTATTATGATAGCCTGCTTCTCACTTTCTTTTTACTCTTCTGGTCTCAGCCTGTTCTCAAGTAAAGAGATGGGATCAGATGGATGGGTCTAATCTAATGTATCAGTTACTGTGTATATCTTTTTATTTGGCCTCAGGGAAAGGCTATCATATGGAACACTAAGTGGATAAAAAGTAGTGAATAGGAAGAAAGTGGTCTGTCCACATTCCCTGCTGCTTCACTCTTTAACTTAAGCAGTTCACTTCTCTGCATCAGCTGGGAGGTCCTGAGTGCCCTATCTTAACTATTCTGTGATTTAACTTCTCATTCATCCTTTTCTGATGATTTCACACTTTCCCAATCACAAAAGCTCTGCTTGTTGTTACCTGGCTGCTGGTCCACTGTATTTATGGCGAAACTTGTAGATTTTGTGAACCTGTGAGCTCTTATCACAAAGTGCTACAGTTTCAGTGTCTTTCACAGTGCTAGATACAAACAAGTCTAGTCTCAGGAGACTGCCAAACATTTAACAAAGCAGTGCAGCCTTTGAACTACAACTCTGTGTGCCAATGTAAAATTTTAGCCATGTTCAACAGTTCTGCTGGGAAAAAAACCTTTATTTAAGTCATACAACATATGCTAAGGCATTAATAGCAACATTTCCAGTTTTCAGAAAGCCTTCAATAATTACCACAACCGCAGTGTGAAAGGGCCATACCTCAGGTACAGGAATTATGGTACCATGCTTTCTGTGTACCCAAGATCAAATAACCAGTATCAAAGCTGCAGTGAAAACAACATGTTTTTACAGATGTGGTCAAAACAAATTGGGTTGGTTTGTGCCAGACAATCTACCACATATATATTTTTATTCATTATTGTACTTGGAACATTAATGGCAGAAATAGCTTTGACTTGTGGACTGAAGACCCTAACTGCCATGAGAAAATTGTCACTTCCTCTTGATAACTTGCTTCCCAAAAGCCATAAAACATTATTTCTCCATGTTAAATCTAAAAGCTTCATCTATTTTTCTGCACATCTGTCATGACTGACAACCTGAAAATTCAAAGGAAATGGGTATAATATGTGTTTTCTGCTAGATTAAGGCATGAGCTTTTTTTGTAAATAAACAGCTACTATACTGAATCCCAGGTATTTCTATTAGTGAGGCAGGTTGTATCTGTGAGAGATGGTGATTTATTTATGCAGATCATGCCTACCTCTAGGGAGACTTTTTAAATGTATCCATGCCAGCAGCTGCTCTTCACCCATCAGAAATTCAGCTGCCTATTAGGCAACTGACATAATAATTTGAAAAGGCTATTTTACCAAATAAGCTGCAGTTAATTGCTTCTAAATGCTTAAATTGACTACAGGTATATCATAACTAGTCTCCTGATATGGTACTGGCAGTAGTTTTCTTCTGAGGTATCTCTGCTACTTTCATACTGCTTTTGGCAATGGAATAAGATTAAGCAAATGGTTTTAGTTCTGCCAGCAGAACTAAGGTCAGAAAGGTGGTCCCGAGACTGAGGTACATAGGCACTGAAAGTACAGAAATGGAGTCCCAGGTCCCCAGTGTCACTCATCTTGCAGCCTCCACTGTTGGGTTTTCCTAGAGAACAAACTGATTTTCACCAAAGGGATGGCTCAAAAAATAGTCAGACATAGAGAAAGTCGCACATTCACAGGCATTTTACCAAGTGGTGCAGACAGGCCTATCCAGTTGGTAAGGCTGTCTGGGCAGAGAAACTAGGACTGATAATCAGTGCTGGTACAGAGGGCAGAGGTAGGTCAGATTAGTTGTATCAGCCAGACAAAAACTGGTAAGCTGAGGAGGGGACATCTGAAATAAGGGAAGGGCTTGGGAGAAGAAAAGAAGAAAGGAAGTAGGATAAACTGATACAACTCAAATTTTAAATAAAGAAGCTGTGATATTTGACATATACATTAAAGTTAGAACCTTTTGAAGAGTTAACAATATATCTAATTAAAAGAAAACCCACATTGTCCCTGTAAATATTATCAAAAGTGGAGAAACATTACATTGATTAATTTTATGCTGCAAAGTCCCATAGATATAAAGTTAAGCCAAATATTTTACAAGCTGATTTTCATACAGAATGAAATGAATTTCCACATAGACCATCAAACCTATTGATTGCTGTGACTCAATGAAGTCCAGGTTGAGATATATTTAACTGGCTTAACTCAGAACTATAGAAAATGGCATTATGACTTTTTTTTTTCCAAATGTAAGTATTAAAAGCGTAAACTGTAAAAAAATGTTCATTATTCTGGATTATCCTTTCATATGTTATAATCAGTACATACAGACCTATGTATCTTCAGCACAAATAGTAGTTTATAGAACTAAACCAAAGAAATACGTTCAAGGTGAAGTGTCACTTATGGAACAGAAAATGTTACCTGATACAGATAAGACCATATGCCTTCTAGGAATGATTTGGCTTTGTAAGTAAAACCTTAAGAATTGCAAACACAGCCAGGGAAAGAATATTCTTGCTTCCGGTGTCATTTATATTAAGATTCTCAAATTTAAAATTAAAAAAAGCAGATTGAACTTCTTTATCTTATAGGATGAAGAACTACTGAAAGTACGAGTATAATTTGTTTCTAAATCATATCTAGTGGCAGCTGTGCCAGTCTTATATTCTGCAGTTGTTATATTGAGTATATCATTTCCTAAGATAGTCTGGAAATCTCTTTCAGGATGTGCAGATAATGTCACCTTACTCTGAGAGGTGAATGAAAATACAGTTCTGTTAGACAGGACCTTCTCTTCAGAGGCTTCTATATTAGAAACTGAATTTGAGGATATCTGAATGCAAATATCTTCTGAAATGCAGGCACGAAGGTAATGGATGTCATTGATATCAGCTCTAGGCTCACAACTGCGCCCTGCATAACAGTGGCAATCAAATTTTTCTCTGAATGTTTGCAGGTCCTGAAATGCTGGTTGCCCTCGTAGAGTGTATTTTCCATCCTTTGTTATTTGAATGACAATGTTCTCAGGGTTCAAGTGAAGATAATCACTGGAATTCCATTTTTTCCGTACACAAGCACCAGAGTCTTGGCATAACACTTGGCTACATATTCTGGCTGCCATCGTGACATTGATGAGGTATGGGGTTAAAGTCTTCCTGAGGTAGTTGTCCAGAGTTCTACAGGTGTTCTGTGAAAAGAACATCATATCTGCATAGTTTAGTACAGAAACCATTATTTTGCCATCATTTTGATACCAGTACTGTAGTGGATATCTATGAATGTTTCTTGCAAGGTTTTGGTAATAGTTAAAAGCAGTTGTTGGAAGCAATTTTATCTGAGAACTTGCTATATAGTTCAAGGATCACAGCAAATTTACGTTGGGTAGTTGCTGAAGATGTTATAAAAGGCATTTTTATCAGAAAGCAGAGGACTTCAATCTTTCATTTTATCTGTGTATTTCTTGTAGCATTTTGAATCAGATGCATTTAAAGAAGTTGCATGAGGGATCAAAGTTCCTTTTTATGTCTTGAATGGTTTGAAGAGATCTTGGAAAACATCCTCACGTCTTCAGCCTGAACAAATAATTTTTCTATCAAATCATCTCTGTGAGACTCCTGTTTTCTCATGATCTGAATAGCTAGGCTGAAGGAGTAGGGAGCATCCACAGCATTTTTTAAATAGAAAGCATTTTGGGAGGATGGTCAAATGAAAAGTGTGCTAAGGGAATTGGTTACTCTAATTGATCATGAAATTGGCATATATCCTGTGTATGCTTGGCACAGCTTTGGGAACTCTTTCTTTGTTTCTGACACTGTCTCCTTAGGGCATTTGCCTAGTACTGCATACAGATGTAGCCGATATTTACACCCATGGAGATCACTTCAGTGAAACTGAGGGGTCTGTAGGTTTTCCTTTTTGTTGTTGTTTTTCTTTTAGGTATATGATACATATATAAAACTGTTTAAAAATTTTGGTTGATGCAATTCTTGCAGAAGTGAGACCCACAGTAATGTTTCATTACTGAAAAGCTACTGACTGTGATAGCTGTTAAAAAAAAATAGAAGGCGGGATGACCATATCAGGCTTGCCCAAGATAAGCTGAGGGATTATACGCTAAGGTTAGAGGGACAGTTTGCTAGTGAGGGCCCTCAGCCTATGTCTCTGAGACGTGCTGGGTACACTGGAGCACAGCTGAAGGCTTACATAGATGAACCAGGGGCTGCTGAGGTAATAGGAGCCAGGAAGGAAACATCAGTGTAACATCTTGAAGGAATTAAAAGGTGTTCCTCTAAGAAGGTGACAAGGCCCACAGCCCAGTTGAAATGTCAATACATCAATGCATGCAGCATAGGCAACAAACAGGAGGAGCTGGGAAACCATGTAATGGCAGGAAAACTATGATATAGTTGCCATCGCTATGGTGGGATGACTTACACAACTGGGATGCTGCACTGGATGGCTGGAAACACTTCAGAAGGGACAGGCAAGGAAGAGGAGGAGGTACACTAGCCCTGTGTTAGGGAGTATTTGGATTGTCAAGAGCTTAATGATGGTGACAATAGGGTTGATTGTTTATGGCTAAGTATCAGGGGGAAGACCAGCAAGATAGGTATCATGGTGGGAGTTGTTACAGACCAGCCAACCAGGACATAGAGGCAGATGAAATATTTTATAAACAGCTGGGAAAAGTGTCACAATCACTAGCCTTTGTCCTTGTGGGGTACTTCAACATACCAGATGTCTGCTGGAAAAACAGTACAGTGGAGATGAAACAGTCTAGGAAGTTCCTGGATAGTGTGGAAGATATCTTCCTGACATGGCTGGTGAGGGAACGAACTGGGGAAGGCTCCCTGTTGGGAGCTGTCAGAGAAGGACTTGTGGGTGATATGATGGTTGGAAGCCATCTTGGGCATAGCTATCAGGAAATCACAGAATTTTCAATTCCTGAAGAAATGAGGAGGGGTAGCAGCAGAATTGCCACCTTGGAGGCAGACTTTGGCCTATTTAGGAGCCTGGTTGACAGAGTCCCTTAGGAAGCAGTCCTGAAGGGCAAAAGAGTTCAGAAAGTCTGGACATTTTCCAAGAAGGAAGTCTGAAAGGCACAGGAGCAGGCTGTCCCCATGTGGACAGAAGGACAAGCCAGTAGGGAATAAGACCAGCGTTGCTGAGCAGAGAGCTTTGGCTGCAACTTAGGGGAAAAAAGGAGAGTTTATGGCCTTTGGAAGAAGGGGCAAACAACTCAGGAGGACTACAAAGATGATGTGAGGTTATGCAGGGGGAAAATAAGAAGGGCCAAAGCCCAGCTAGAACTTAATCTGGCTACTGCTGCAAAAGACCATAACAGATGTTGCTATAAAGATATCAGCAGTAGAGGGCTAAGGAGAATCTCTGTCCTTTGTTGGATGTGGAGGGAAGCATAGTGACAAAGGACAAGGGAAAGGCTGAGGAACTTAATGCCTTCTTTGCCTCAGCCTTTAACAATAAGACCAGTTATTCTCTGGGTGCCCAGGCCCCAAGATGAAACACAGGGATATTGAGCAGAGTGGAGCCCTCATAATCCAAGAGGAAATGGTTAGCAACCTGCTACTCCAGATGGAGGCAAAAGTCCATGCGGCCAGATGAGATTCACCCAAGACTACAAAAGGAACTGGCAGAAGTGCTCACCAAGCCACTTTCTATCCTTTGTCAGCAGTACTGGCTAACTGGGGAGATCCCAGTTGACTGGAGATTAGCAGATGTGATGCCCATCTACAGGAATGGCTTACCAGCCATTGAGTGCATCTTCAGTAAGTTTGCATATGACACCCGAGTTATGAGGTAGTGTTGATAAGTTTCAGGGGAAGAAGGATCCACAGAGGGATCTGGACAGGCTGGATCAATGGACCAAGGCTGACTGTATGGGGTTCAAGAAGGCTAAGTGTCTGGTCCTACATTTGGACTACAACAACCCCATGCAATGCTACAGGCCTGGGGATGAATGACTGGAAAGCTACCTAGCAGAAAAAGAACCGAGTGTGTTGGTCGATAGCTGTCAGTGTGCCCAGATGGCCAAGAAGACTAAGAGCATCCTGGCTTCTATCAGAAAAAGTGTGGCCAGCAGGACTAGAGAAATGATTGTGCCCTGTACTTGGCACTGGTGATGCCACACCTCAAATATTGTGTTTAGCTTTGACCCCCACTACAAGAAAGACATTGAAGTGCTGGAGCATGTCCAGAAATGGGCAGCAAAGCTGGTGAAGGGTCTGGAGAACAAGTCTTATGAGGAATTGCAGAGTTGTTTAGCCTGGAGAAAAGTAGACTGCGGGAAAGTCTCATTGCTCTCTCCAACTACCAGAAAGGAAGTTGTGACAAAGTAGGTGTTCTCTTCTCCCAAGTAACAAGTGATAGGACAAGAGGAAATGACTTCAGGCTGTGCCAGGGGAGGTTTAGATTGGATATTAGGAAAAAAATTTTTCACTGGAAGGTTTGTCAATTACCGGCACAGACTGCCCAGGGAGGTGGTTGAGTCACCATCCCTGGAGGTATTTAAAAGATTTGTAGATGTGGCACTTATGGACATGGTTTAGTGGTGGTTTGGCAGTGTTAGCTTTATGGTTGGAGTCAATGATCGGAAATCTTTTCCAACCTAAACAATTCTGTGGCTCTGTAACAGGCAAAAAACCTCCAGGTGCCATTGGTGTACTTTCTCAAAGGCAGGCAGGTACAAAGAAAGAGTCAAATTGGGATGCATTTGGGAATTTGACCCTTCCAGAAATGTGGAGGTTTATTTGACCATTTTTTCTATGAGAGGAGGCCTAGCAGCATTGAAGAGTTTCAGTTGTTTTCTCTTAGAAGACTTCAGAAGAGTCTTCCCATAGAGTAGTTTATTATATCTAGGTGCCTGGGCATGAATGAGCAAGTTGGAGATTGATTTGAAGCTCCTTGTAACAATGTTTCTCAAACTAGATATTTGACCTTCCTAAAACAAGTTGGATTTTTTTTCCTTCTCTGGCTCAGATCATTTTTACAGTGAAATTATTCAAAGTACTACTTACAACAGTACTACTTACAGAACAGGCTAGAGCTGAAATTTCACAGACTGACTCCTCCTACTTTCTGCTTTATATACTGTTGTTAAGTGCACTGGGTTAGAAAGTGTAAGGATCTTTTAAAATTGTTCTGAGCAAGCACAGGTAATTTTTTCTGTACCACATGATTGGATTGTAATGAAGATATAGGAATTCTTTCCTTAAATTAACAAAAATGTGCTAACTTGCCTACAGTTATCGTGGTAGCTTGTCCAGTTAGTCAGAGCCAACACTGATACTTCAAATNCTGCGGGAAAGTCTCATTGCTCTCTCCAACTACCAGAAAGGAAGTTGTGACAAAGTAGGTGTTCTCTTCTCCCAAGTAACAAGTGATAGGACAAGAGGAAATGACTTCAGGCTGTGCCAGGGGAGGTTTAGATTGGATATTAGGAAAAAAATTTTTCACTGGAAGGTTTGTCAATTACCGGCACAGACTGCCCAGGGAGGTGGTTGAGTCACCATCCCTGGAGGTATTTAAAAGATTTGTAGATGTGGCACTTATGGACATGGTTTAGTGGTGGTTTGGCAGTGTTAGCTTTATGGTTGGAGTCAATGATCGGAAATCTTTTCCAACCTAAACAATTCTGTGGCTCTGTAACAGGCAAAAAACCTCCAGGTGCCATTGGTGTACTTTCTCAAAGGCAGGCAGGTACAAAGAAAGAGTCAAATTGGGATGCATTTGGGAATTTGACCCTTCCAGAAATGTGGAGGTTTATTTGACCATTTTTTCTATGAGAGGAGGCCTAGCAGCATTGAAGAGTTTCAGTTGTTTTCTCTTAGAAGACTTCAGAAGAGTCTTCCCATAGAGTAGTTTATTATATCTAGGTGCCTGGGCATGAATGAGCAAGTTGGAGATTGATTTGAAGCTCCTTGTAACAATGTTTCTCAAACTAGATATTTGACCTTCCTAAAACAAGTTGGATTTTTTTTCCTTCTCTGGCTCAGATCATTTTTACAGTGAAATTATTCGAAGTACTACTTACAACAGTACTACTTACAGAACAGGCTAGAGCTGAAATTTCACAGACTGGCTCCTCCTACTTACTGTTTTACATACTATTGTTAAGTACACTGGGTTAGAAAGTGGAAGGATCTTTTAAAATTGTTCTGAGCAAGCACAGGTAATTTTTTCTGTACCTCATGACTGGATTGTAATGAAGATACAGGAATTCTTTCCTTAAATTAACAAAAACGTGCTAACTTGCCTACAGTTATTGTGGTAGCTTGTCCAGTTAGTCAGAGCCAACACTGATACTTCAAAGGATTGAACTCTTATTCTGTTATTGAACTCTTATTGTTTTATTGCAAAGATGATAATCTTCACAAACCTCAAATGATCTTGGTTTTTTGACTAGAGAATTGTGCTGGAAATATGGAATCATCACTTTAAAAGTAGAAGGTATGATGTAAGTAATCATAATGCTTTATATCCTTTTCACGTTATTGCTCTTTAAAAATGTCATATCATAATTAATCAGGCATACCTTACTTTGTGTTAAATTCATGTCACCCCAGATCACAATTCCAGAAGCACCGAGTGCAGCAGATTCTCCGATGGTATTTACCAGGTCATCCTGAGAGGAAATGTGCAAAGAATTGTACTGCTGTAAGTAAGCTATAGCATAAGGCCAAAGGTATAATGCATATAGTAAATTACATATCCAGAATAACTACTTTGAAGATGGCAAGCAATTATACACAATGCAAACATTCTATTCTCAATTGCACTATTTTATTCTGGGATTGGGTTTCACAGGTGATGCCAGAAAATTTTGCCAACTATATCCAATTTAAATTTGTCATCTGCTTAGAAAAACAAGGCTGTAAAACTGAGCCAGTGATTATGCATATGACATAAAGTCCTCCAACCATTTTAAGTTTTATATTTTGCTGCATTCTCTTCTGGCTGCTCAGAGTTGGTATTAACCAGTTTCAGTGATGCTGCCTGAAGCAGAGGCTGGAAAGCACAGCTTTATTTTTTTTAAATGTTTTTTTTAAAAAAAACTTAATTTCAGAATTATCATAAAGTACTAAAGAGAAAAGTAGCAACAGAAAGAGCTTTCACCAACAAAAAACTCTTTCCTCCAGAGAATGGACTGGGCCTTTTACAGAGATTGATTTGGGATATTTTTTTTCTGTTCAGTTTTCGTTTTAGGCTCAGCTATTAGCACAGCCCTAAAAAAAACCTCTGAAAGCCCATCTGCGATGGGAGAGGACTATGGGCAGAAAGAGAACAAGGCAAAACCAGCTTACTGCAGGGCACAACACATAAAGAGAAAGAATATAAGGATTACATGGTTTAAATTATTAACTAGGAATCCAGTAGGGACCCTGGCAGCACCACTTGCCTCCTGGAGGTATCCATGGAACTAAGGGCAATGCCTGGTGATGCTCTGTCTAGGATGTGAGAGGACACCAAACACAATGTGATCACAAGGACCACAGCATACAGCTTCCCCTTACTTATGGCCTGGATGATGATGAAGAGATTCCCCAGATCAGTAATGTCTCTGATAGGGTTGATGTATATAAAAATATGAAGGGAAGAGTGCAACCAGAACTGCAATATGATGGTTAGACGTTAATCAGAAATTAATCATGACTAACCCATGGGATGCTGAAATACTATTTGGAAAGCTACTTGGGTACAACTAAGAGCATGTTTTTCTCATTAGCTTTTAAACCCTTTTTTAAGGAAAAGAAAGACTCCCTTTTATTGTTTTTTTCTTATACCTAAAAAACAAGTGCTAGGCTTGCCCAGTTTTACTAGTACTCTTTGGAAGATATTACTCAAATTTCTTTCCTCTGGCTTAATGTATTAAATATGCTTTCTAGCTTTGTAATATTTTGCTACATTTGAGAGCTACTCAGAGAATAAAACACACTCTGATAAATATCATGAGGAAGATTTGGAATAGACCTCTTAGTGTTCCATTTGACCAAATTTCTTTGATGTATTAATTTAAATTTTTATACAAAATCTACACACATTTTTTTCTAGTATGAGTTAGCATGTTTGCTAAGTGTCACTTGGTAATTTCTTTCCACTGATACCTGAAATATTAAGGTCCAGCTCTACTCACCTGGGAGAGATATTCTTCATAGGCATCTGTGAATACTGGACGTGTATATACAAAAACTGGAAGGGGGTAAGAAGAATTAGAGACATATGAAATTCTAATTGCTTCTTGAACTCTGTTGCGAACAAAGAGTTGGGCATTTCTGGATGATCTTAAGGCTGTCTGTAGATAAACAGATGGATAAAGTGCTGTGCTTTGCTTCCACAGCCAGTTAAGCTCATTATTTCTTTCTATTTCAATATCTAAACAGGTTCCTGTATAATTATGTGGGTTTTGTTTGTAATCATAGTTATAACAATCTGGATAAAGGTAATATCCCCACAGACGATTTGGCCTCATTTCTATGCCCAGTTTTAAAGATTCCAACATAATTGATTTTGCCGCATCTTCAAATTCCATTTTAGCTATAGTCCTGGCTTCAGTTTCTGATAGACTGAGGTCTCTCTGCTGAACCAGTTCAATGGATTCCTGTCTATAAATGTCTTTTGATCCCCAGTTCCTTATCCAGACAGGTCTCCAGTTTTCCCAGTCAATGATAGCCAATCCAAACTGTTCTTCTGAAGGAATATAGAACTGAATGTCCTCTTTGGCTTTTTTCAAATGATTATCCAGCAGTGAGAGTTGGGGGAGTCCTCCATTGAATGCCTCTCCTGTGACTTCATTTTTGTAAGGATAGTAGCCAAGCCTGTCTGGATAGAATAGAGTGATGTTCTGCCCAATGGATGTCTTCAATGTGCTCCCAATGAAAGAAAATAATTTCATGTCCAGCTGTACTCCAGTCCTTTCAGCACAAAGCTCTGTAGGAGCGTTCCATATAGAAAGGAAAGGTGAATTATGAACAAGTGGACTAGCTCTTATCTTCAAAGATGAACAGCAAGAAACTAGAAGAGTGGCAAACACCATACCAGTTGATACAGGATACGTACAGGTAACACAAATACCAAAACTTCGTATTTGTTTTAGTGTTTCCATTGTAGCGTGTGCAGTGACATTAGGTGTGTCTGACCAGATGAAAATCAAATGATCTCTGGGTGTTCAGAAGATTGATAGTGTGTCAAAACCTTTAATATATAAAATATTTCATCAAATTAATACCTATTAAGCCATACACCTTAGACGTAAAACAGGGTGTCCTTTATACAAGGCTCTGTCATTTCATACTGCTGGAAGGCTTTCAACAGCTTCTGAGACCTAATGCAGAAAAAGAGACAAATGTAGGTAAAGTAAGAGATGATAAATATTTCATTTCTAACCATGAAACAGATATAATTTGAGATTTTTAATAACTAATATTTCAATAAAATTCTTAGAAGAAAAAGCACAATATACAGTCGTAGAGGAAATAAACTTTCTTGTGGGAAATAAGGCTGAATGCAGGAATAAAAGCTAAATATGAGAATAAGACTGAATGTGGGGAGAAGTGGGCCAGGGTGCTTCCCCCCCACCTCCCTTCCCTATCCCTCCCCTGCATTTCTTGCCATAGGCTGAGTACAAGGCCTTCAACAGAAAGGAATGTATCAAAGGCATATCAGTATCAAAAAAGCGGGGGATGAGACATCTACAAGTAGGCATAGTGAGCTCTTGCAACTGGCAAGGCCCTGGCAAGGACAAGAGCCTAATTGTTTTCTAAGAAGATGGATTGCAGCTGCTGCTCTGACAACTCTACCTACAGGTGACCTGTGCTTATCATAGTAATAACATTATAGTACTAAAACACACCTCCACACTTAAGGTTACCCTCCTCTGAGGCAAACCACTCCCATGGCCACACCCGGCCTTGCACGGTTAAGCTTTAGCACACAAAGCGAGAATTCTTTCTCTACCAATCAGCAATTAACATAGCAACCACATTTACTCAACCTTTTCTGCCCCTAGGTGTAAGCTTACTATTAATTTTCACCTCAAATACTGTGTTCAGTTCTGGGCCCCTCGCCACAAGAAGGACGCTGAGACTCTGGAGTGTGTCCAGGGAAGAGCAACAAAGCTGGTAATGGGGCTGGAGAACGTGTCTTACAAGGAGCAGCTGAGAGAACTGTTTAGCCTCTAGAAGAGGAGGCTGAGGGGAGACCTCATTGCTCTCTACAACTACCTGAAAGGAGGTTGTACAGAGGAGGGATTCTCCCAAGTGACAGGGGACAGGACAAGAGGGACTGACCTGAAGCTCCACCAGGGAAGGTTCAGGCTGGTCATCATTAAAAAAAAAAATTCACAGAAAGGGTCATTGGGCACTGGCAGAGGCTGCCCAGGGAGGTGGTTGAGTCACCATCTCTTGAGGTGTTTAAAAAGACAGGTGGATGAGGTGCTGAGGGACATGGTTTAGTGATTGATAGGAATGGTTGGACTCAATAATCCTGAAGGTCTTTTCCAACCTAGTGATTCTATCATTCTGTGATTTTTTGAAAAAATGTGAACAAAGGAAGAGTTCTAGTGGGCCGGCAGGTGCATAGAATAGAAAATGTCAGCAAAGCTCTAGGGATCAGCTGACAGGCTAAAGCACTTTGTATATGCACACTAAATATACATCTTAACATCAAGCTAATTAACATCAAACTAATTGTTAGTATCTCTCTCTGTACTCTAACACTGTCTACACATTATCTTTATTCGTGTCTGATTGTTATTTGCTACGCATTTATCATTGCTTGTCATGTGCCTGTATGCTTTGAGATGTAGTATCATAAATAGGATTGTTCAATATATTTTCACAAACAGTACTTTCTCTGCAGCAATTAACAAACCTTATTAAGTCATGAGCTGTTATTAATAAAATGGACTTGTTTGTACAAGTCTCTGCAGTTTAACTCAGACTGAAAAGGGGAGTCTCTAACAGAACAGAGCAAGCTAGATAATATTATGTTAGTTATTATCTTTGTGTTATTGTTGTCATTAATTATTGCATATGTAGCAAACTGAGTATTATTATTATTATTTACCCTTTTGTCATTGCTATCTTACTTATTGTGTATTTATCACATTAATTATCCTGACGGGCTGGGCTTCTTTCTCTCAAATGATTGTCAGATTGGAAGGACTCTGGCTAGCAGGCTGGGTGAAATTTATATATATTTTCTCACCATTGTGATACTGTTAGGCAAAAAGAGTCAAACAGATTAATAAACTTTCCTCTAGAAGTCTCTCGTATATATTTCAAGTGTACCTGCTCATGACGTTAATCACGTTGTCTCTCTCTCATCACAAGACACTCTCAGTATAAGAAAAGTAGATTAAAAAATGATAGAATGATATCCAGTAAGGTATGGATCAGAATAAGTATACTCAGCAGTAATCGTGGATGTGCCAGTAACTGATGTCTGTAAATGAGGATAGTCTCACCGTGTCTTCTGTTAATCAACAGTAAACTAGATGTGGTATTTCTCACCTATCTCTAAACATTTAAGTTCCAGGTCTTAATTCATTAATTTTAAAGAGCATGTTAGGGAATAAACAAGGTAACACAAAACTAGAACCTGGACTGTTGCACACATGAAGAAAACAATCCATTTACACTTGTTTATCTCAGTGAGGTATCAGAAATACAGGCACTCTATCTTCTGTCTAGAGCTGTTAAACAGGCTCAAAAGCTGTGTATTGCCTTGGTATATGGCCATCTATAAGTTGCATAAGGCCATTTGAGATTTACAGATTAAGTGACTCTAAGTCTGCCCAGGAGTGTAACTCATGAGGAAAACTGAGGTTGTTCATACACCCATAGTGAGCAGTCACACTTTTATTCAAAAATACAATTGTAATGGTGATGGTCATGGTATGGTCATCACCTTTTACATAACAGTCCAGTAGCTAAAGCATTCCTCTGCAGTAACTCACCTGAATCCACTTTGGTCCTGATGTTGAAATAGTTCAAACTTGGATCTATCACTTTCCATCATCATGAGACCATAGAGTAAATAAGAAGTATGTAAGAGTATGCATGAAAATATAGGAGTCACCATGAAATGGGACACAAGGTAGCTGGAAATGTAACATCTCTGAGGACAGATTAAAAAGTTTTGGTTTGCATCTGCCAAATTCAGCTAGAAGTGGAAACCAGAAATCTCTGGTCTCTAAACCTTGAATTATCACTTTCCTTGTGTTTGCCTTTTCTGTGACTACTTAGAATAAAATTTATAAGCAGTATAGGCACAGAATCTTAGATGTCTCTTGCCTTAACAATGTGTAAAGACAACACATTGCAGTAATTACATATTTGCATTTTTTATCACCCCTCTGGCTGCATGATTTTTCTTTAATTCATTCCAATAAATGGTGGAATGCCTCCATCAATCAAATTGTTGCATAGCCAACAGAGCTTGACAGTAATGAGAGACTGATGGAGACTTGAACCTTCCTAAGTCCAGCCTCAAGACAAGTTCACAGCAGAGATTGTTGTAGTAGCAGTACAGTGTGTTTTGGTTTTCTACATGCTTTGCCAGTAGAACATACCTTTATTCCATAGACCTTCACAATCTTTTCAGCTATGATTTAGGCCCCATCATCCTCATTCCCTCAACATATTAACACAAATCTTTTTTGCACTATGCTTGAGTGTCTGCAGTGTTATGCACACTTATAGCATACACACCTATGCACAGTCATCTAAGAGTTCTCCATGAGAGAAGAGTTCTATTCACAAATAGCTGAGCTCTGGTCAAATGTTATTCTGCACTGTTTTGTTTGATTTAAATTTTTCTTCCCACCAACTTTGATTTAAAGATTTTCCCTTTTTCTTCAATGGACAAATTTTCATCAATATTTTGGAAGAAATCAAAACCAACCATTTGAAGGCTAAACTACAAGTTGGAAAGGCCAAGAGCTGCAGATACCCAAGACCCTGGGATCAAGAGTTGTGTATGATGACTGCTTATTGCTTTCATAATAAAAAAGTTAGATCCTCTTTCATGATTAAGCTCTTTGGTTCTCTTGGGATGATGAACAAGCAGCAGCAGACAGGAGTTCTCACAGTTGTTTTGGATTCCCTCATCTAGCCTTCTATTGTCCAATTTGCTTTTATCTTACCAATCACAGGAGGCAAACAAGTTCTTATTAAGGAAGTAGCAGTTGGGCTCAAGTTTAAACACCAATATCAATATTTCACCATTCCACAGCTGCCTACAAGGTAACTAAAGAAACTCTGCCAAAATGAAGTTTCATAAGCTTAGATCATAAATCCAATCACCAGGAAAGAAGGTATGGCTCTGTTCAGTTAAATTGCTGCAAGAGCAATACCTCATTTGCATGGTATCTGCTTGATGAAGCCTTTGGAAAACAGAACTCCATGAACTTCTCTCAACTGGCCAGAGGTGACAGCAGAAAAAGTTATCTCTTTGAGCAAAACAATCTCAGCTCTCTCAGCCTCTCCTCATATAACAAATGCTCTAATCCCTTCTTTATCTTCATTGCAATTTGCTGGACTTGCTCCAGTATGTCCATTTCTTTCTTGTACTGGAGAGCCCAGGAGTGGACACAGCACTCAGTGTGTGATATCATCAATGCTAAGTAGAGGGAAATAAACACGTTCCTTGACCTACTGATAATGGATACTTTTGTTAATGCTACTCAGGAGGGTGTTCGTCTTCATTACAGCTGCTTACTATGGTCAACCTGGTACCTACCACAACCTCCTAGAGCATTTTCTGGAACTGCTTTCCAGCCAGTCTGTCCATAAGCCTGTGCTGATACATAAAGTTATTCCTCTAAATGTGCAGAACTCTGCATTTGCTTTTGTTGGACTTTGTGACAGTCCTGTCAGCCTGCTTCTCCATCCTGTGATGGTTCCCCCTAAATGGCAGCATGGTCTTCTGGCATGTTTGCAGACTTGCCAAGGGAACACTCTGCCCTATCATTCAGATAATGAATGAAGAAATTAAACAGTATCGGACCCAGTATGAACCCTTAGGATACATCACTAGAAACAGGCCTCCAGCTGTACTTCCTGGCACTGATCACAACCCTTTGAGACTGGCAATTAAGTCAGTCTTCAGTTTCACTGCCCATTTATCTAGGTTTTACTTAATCAGTGAGAATATTACAGGAGACAGAGTTGAAAGATTTCTAAAATCAAGAACAACCATATCCATTGCTTTCACTGTGTCCACCAAGCCAGTTATCTCTTTGTAGAAATCTGTCAGGTTGGTCAGGCATGACTTCCTCTTTGTAAATCCATCCTGACTCCTTCCGGTTACCTCCTTGTCCTTAATGTTTAGAAATGTTTTCCAGAATTATTTGCTCTGTCAACCTCTCAGGGATGAAAGTGAGGCTGGGCTGATGAGCCTGTAGTTCCCCAAATCCTCCTTTTTGCTTTCTTCTAGTCCTCAGAACATTCTCCTAATCACCACAACCTTTCAAAGATTATCAAGAGTGGTCTTGCAATGACATCAAGGAGTCCTCTAAGTTCATGCATCCCCTTGTAGGCATATATCATCATATCACATAGACTTGTGTACATCCAGTTTGTTTAAATGTTCCCTAAGTTGATCCTCCTCTACTGAGGGTCAGACTTCCTTCCTCTAGTCTTTTCCACGGGCTTGAGGAGCCTAGGATCCCAGAAGGCCAGTCTTTTCAGTAAATACTGAGGAAAATTCATTTGTTACCTTAGCCTTTGCCACTGGATCTCCTGGCCCTTTCAGAAGCAGGCCCACCTTTTCCTGATTCTTACTTCTGCTGCCAGCAAGCCTGTAGAAGCCCTTCATGCTGCCCTTTGCATCTGTCGCCACATTCAACTCTGAATGGGTATTGGCTTTCTTAACCTCATCCTTACTCAAAGAGTATCTCAATATTCCTCCCATTTCACTTGTCCCTTCTTCCAGTTCATGTGTGATTCCTTTTTTATGTTTGAGTTTTGTGAGGAACAACTTGTTCATTCATGCAGGCCTCATCCTGCCTTTCTTGGTATCCTGCGTGTGAGGATGGACTGTTCTTGAGTTTGGAAAAGATTGTTCTTAAAGAATCAATCAGCTCCTGGACCCATCTTCTCTCCAGGGCTATCTCCCATGGGATTCTTCCAAGCTGATCACTGAAGAGTTCAAAGACTGCTCTCCTGAATTCAACATTTGCGATCTTGACATTTGCCTTGTACCTTCTTTTCAGGATCCTGAGCTCCACCATCTCATGGTCACTGCAGACAAGATGGCTCTCAACCTTCAACTTCCTTGTTTGTAACTAGGAAGTCCAACAACGTATCTCTCCTTGCTGGCTTCTGCATAATCCAAACAAAGTGACATTCCTGAGATGGTGCAGACTAAGACTTTCTGGCCAAAATATATTCTATACAGAAATTATGGAGGAAAATATTTTCTACTTATGCAAATGCAAGTTATTAAAATGAAATAAAATTGTCACGCAGATACAGTGAGATACACTGGCAATTACCAGGACAATGGTCCTTGGTTTTGTCATAAAAAGTGTGATCACCTCAGAAAGGAGTTTTAGGAGTAGTTCAGCCTTTACTGTGCCCCTGGCTCTGGGTATGAAGTATTTTTTGTCCCCGTTAAAGTCAGAAAGCTACAGAATACAAATTTAGCTATTTGCTTCTGTAAGCTTTCTTATAAGTGGATTTCAATAACAGGCTGATTTGATGTAGAGGAAGAGAAGAAAGCATTGGTTTGAGTACTATATTTACTGGTTTAGCTACAACTCATTTGTTATTGGCTTATCTTGCAAAGTTTGCTTTAACTGATTGTTGAGAAATGGTCCTCCTCCAAATCGTGCTGCAATGTACTCTGCTGGGTATGAGCTAACAGATTATTTAGTGTAATAGTTTCCAGTTATAAAGATTGCCTTTGGCTCAGCCTAACAGTGACAGCTCTGGTGAGAAATATTACTCTTTTCAGTCTCCTTGAATGCCAGTATAAGTAAAACGAGTCATAAAACTGCCCTTGTCTTTGTCAAAAAGTCAATATCATTACGATTTGTTAACAGTAATTGCTCTGGGGCTACCTGACTAGAAGTACATGCTGATGGATCTAAATGCCCTTAGTCTAGGGAAACAGCCACTGCTTTAGATTTTCCTGAATTTGGCATTTCTAAAGGTTATGTATTGGAGGAAATCATATGAATTTTCTTGGTTTAATTATATCATCATTTTTCACAGTATAAGCTAGACTGCAGAGACACACATGATTGAAAATGCAAGTGTGGTCCCATATTTATGTAGGTACACCATCATAGATCTGTGCCTTGCCAGAAAAAAAATTGCCCCACTTGGCCAAAACCAGTTAGAAATAAAAGAGAGAGGACTCCCTTTGAAGGAGAGGGCGCTCCAACTTCACACAAATGTTATGCACCACAACCAGCTGATGCATCCCATTAAATATCAATGATTGCTCTTTGGTTTTTATTCAAGAGGTGCCACTAAATGTTAAAAGAATTCAGATGGGGCATTTTTATGAAAATTAGATGTGAGAGTCCAATGTTTAGTCTTGAGGTAATTAGACATAGCTCAGTCAAGTCAGATTTGCTAACATTAAAAGTAAACTTAAACCAATAAGCAAAACCAATATCCAACATTCTTACACTAACAGTCATAACAACACTTCTCAAATGTCAAGAAAAATTCCATAAAACCTCATGCACCTCCTGATCTACCTTGAACACTAGGAAAGTAGGGATGCCCTTCACAACTTCCAAAGGAGAAGAGTGTTACTGAGCTGTGGTATCTGGCTGAACTGTAGCATGTAAAAATGCTTGTAAGCCCAAAATCATCAGTGTAATTGTCTATCATTTTAGATTACAGATAACATAGTTTTCAAGTGTTTATTTGCTGTTTCTTACACTGCAAATAATGTTTGTTTTATTGCATATAAATCAATTACATAAAATAATTATGGAAAATAATTATATGGAAATTGGTCAGTCTTTTCCCTTTGCTAAAGAAAACCTGGATACAGAAGCTTGCATGTGGAACTGCTTTTTTGATGAGGTAGAGGAATGCTTTTTTTAAAAATTCCTGTAAAGTTGTGGTGTAAGAAATGTAGTCAAATATATAGGCGGGACACGAATATTGAGGATTTAGTCCCTATTCTTTCATTCTAGTATAAACACAAGCTATGTTAGTGTGAAAATAACTCACAACTTTATAGATAAAATATGATGTCACTGTCTAAGTGTTTGGGATGAAGTGCTTTGTATCTTCCTTTATCTGAAGGCTATGGAAATACGAAACTGTGAAAACTGCCTAACGACTCAGTTCCAGTTTCTCTGAAGAGACTAGAAGTGATTAAGTCCTAAGGAGAAATAGCCATGACTCCTAAGGAGCAGATGAATGGAATAAGTATACATTTAACTGTTAGTGTATTTAAACTTTTAAACCTGGAACCTCAAGCAGAATCCAAAGCTTTTTTAAGAACCAGCAATCCTGATACAATACATAGATTTACAGTTCTCTGAATAGGATCAAAGCAGCCCACAGTTAGTAAAAACCTGTCTGAGGACAAAACTTGTGTTTTTCATCAATCAATGGAAAATACTTAATGTGTCCGATATCCCTTCTGCGCTTCTCCTTGAGTGCCCCAGGTGGTGCTGTTGCTAGAAGTGGCCCAATTCTCTTACTGTTCATTCTGGAGGGGTCCTTCTTCTGGATAAAGAATACAATATTGCTGCTGGAACTTTAACCTGAAGAGGATTTAAAGTCTCCTTCTTTTAGGGGTCTGTGTTCTGGCCTAGAGGCTGTTCATTCATTACAAACACATGTCAGAGTCATGAAACAAACAGAGAAGATAAGGAAGAGTAACCTTGGTAGTTAGATTGTTTTCCCCCCTTTGGGTCAATTTGGCTTTTCTAAAATAAGGCAATGATACTCACTGAACACAAACACACATCAGTGTTGCAAAGATAACATAAATGCTTGCAAAGAATAGGAAGCTCCTCAGAAAGAAAGTCCACTTCTGAATGTATGAACCATCTGTGCAGCACAGCTGAGGGCAAGTTTAACCCGATCAGTCTTTAAGTGTGAGGGATGGTATTTGTGTGGTCAGATTTTGCCTTGTTGTTATGAATGCATTAAGCTGCACTTATCTGTAAAGTCAGAATTTGGTAGGCACTTGTTTTGACAATGGTGTCTAAAACACCACTGCTTCAGTATAATCTTCTCAGTTGGGCAATGGCAATTGTTCCTGAGGCCACCCTGCACATCAACGTGATGAATTGTTCAGGGTAAAAATATGTCCTCCAAAATAAAAGAGAGGAAGGGGGTTTACATGAGTAAGTACATTAACTAAAAAACCTGGCTAGCCTAGCCAGCACATCTGATTAAAGACAAACTTGTCAAATTACACCCCAGTGCTGTGGCTGTCCTTATCATCAAGAACTTAACATCAAGCTCTTTCATTATTGCTTACTCTATTCTTGAGTTCTTTTTCCAAGTACACAGCAATGAGTGCATGAGGACCTGAAGCCTGAGAAAACCTCCAAACAAATATCTGTGCTGGCACTCCTGAGCATGGAAGAAATCAAAATATGCCAATAATATAAGGGTCAGGAGCTAAGGATCCAGGCATCCTTGAAAATGTGTAGACAAAAGATTGAGGTTACTCAAGCAACAGTTGAATTTCTTAAATACAACTCTACTATATATTTTACCAATGTGTCCGATTATTTTTATAGTCTTATGATAACTATTGCAATGTTGCGTGACTGATTTCAAATGTTAAGAAAAAGCAAGTTCTAATTCTCCTTTTTATAAAAAACTCTTAAGATATTAACAGCCTGTTTATTGATGTTCTAATCTGGTTTTTAGCAAGTTAGCCAAATAAACTGTCTGAACTTATTTTCAAGAGTATTTGGAAAATTTCCCTTGCTATATTGTGTAAAAGTAGGCTTGGCGGAACTCCGATTCTGTAATGAGTTTCCATTGCAGAGAAATGAGGGACAAGATAGAGTGTATCACGTGTCACATTACTGAGTATTCTATCTCACTAAGGTTATTCTGCAAAACAGTCACTGCCTGCTGAATCTCTAGTGCCTTATGGAAAAATGAGTCCAAACATATTCGCTCTAACAAGATTCAAAATCATTAAAAATATGCATTACAAGTCAATGTAATATTAAAAAAATATAGTCATGTATCTACCACTAACATTGATTAGTATAATTAAATCACAGAACAACCTGGGAGATATTTGGATCACATTTCTGTACTATACTATTAGTACACTGGTGTAGAATACCAGGAAAATCCCAGCCTAATTTTTAAAAGCTTGTGGTTTTCTTTGGTTTGTTTCTGGTCAAATATTTTTCACTGTATCACACTAAACTCTCTTGAATAATACTAATAAGAAGACTAAACAAAAAAAATTACAACGAAAATACCTAAACAAACCCCCCCCCAAACACACCAACCTCTATTTTCTCTGGTTTAACCTGTATATTCAACAAGTTGCAGGCAAAATTTTAATTGGTTCCCCTATTCTATAGGGACAACAACTGACTAAATTAAATAATTTTGGAATAGTCTCATTAAAATATGTCTTTGGAATTCCACCTAAGATGTCAAATGGGGGGGGGGGGGTTGGGTTCAGCAATATCTTGTATTCCAGTAACATTTAAAACTCTTTTGGACAGTGATTTTGCAAAGAGCTGTGGTGCAGATCACTCTGCACCTGGAGCTGTGGTACAAGAACAGGCTTCTTAAGCAGTTTACTGTAACAGATCCTCTCAGGGAGTTGTTCTAAACAAGACAATGTTATACCTACAAGTGTACAGAAAGTATCAAAGGGAGCCCATAATATGAAGGATTATAATATACTATTAGCAAGTATGTATGATCATCATATTATTTTGAAACCCAGAAGTCTGAACTGAACAGAAAAGTGTGTAATATTCTTCCTTCTAAGCCCTCATGCAGCACAGAAATACAATGGGTATACATTTTTGGACAAAGCAGATGGCATTTCACATCTGTGTTAAAAATATTTTTCCTCCAGCAAATCATTACCCTGGTCTAGGGATTAATATGAAAAAAAAATCTAACTGTACAAGAGTAACTATGTCTTTGGAAGAGGTGAGATTGCTCTGGGGAACACCTGCAGAAGAGACAGAACAGGCTTTTCTTACTCCGTGGAAGTAATGCAGTATTAAAATTAACACAGCAGTCAATTCCAAACATTAAAAAAGGGTCTTTCAAGAAAGAGATACTGATGTTCCCTTTGAAAAGTAAGGAAGCAGGTATACCCCTGGAATAAACCCAACCTGTAAGGATGAAATAGTTCCTGGATTTTCAGTAACAACGCTTCATAGTTAGAGCAACAGGAAGCAGAGGTAGGGGGGTTCTCAGAGGGAGCTATCCTTGGAAATAAGTATTTATTATTAACCTCAATACCAGTTTATATACTAACATCTGTCTTCACAGTATGCGGTTTCAACTTCTCTTGTGCTGTGTCTGAATGCTCTCTCTTTTTAAACTTCCTCTCCTGGGACTGTGATTCATTCCATATTCCTTTCTCCCACAAGATCATATATAAATACAATCTGAGGTTAATATGAAACTGTAGTAAAGACATGAATCTTCCCTCAAGAATAATTTCTTTTTCCTACTGTGCCCCTTTTCACCTGCTGTTTCTTCATAATCCTCATAGTCTTTTGTTATTTTGATAAACCTACTAATACCAAGGAACCAGCATAATTGCCACCCATCCCTGGAGATAAGAGAGAGGAATGAGTAAGCAGATGTCAAAGTCTCAAAACAAAGGTGACTACAAAGCTATGCAAAACACTGCTGATTTATAGAGGAGACATTAGCATTATCACAAACTGTTTTGGAAAATGGTTATGCAAAGAATTAACAGTTTCAACCAAAAAGAAGAAAGGAGCCGCAGCTGGACCTGCCTAAACAAGCATATTAACATAACCCTCAGAGAAAGCCTAAGGAAAAGGATTTACAGTGACAGAGCTGAAAGCAGAGGCTGGCAGCTCTGAGCAAACAGCTATTTCTGTTTGCTTGGATACACTGTGGCTGGGGAGGTGAAGCTGGTGAAGTCTTCAAATAAAGAGCCAGGACACCTGAACGCATCACCACATCATCTTCTTACTGAAATAACTTGCAAACCCTCACAAACTTTGGCTAAACAGCAAAGTTGAGAGACACTGTGAAGTCTGCTATTTTTAAGGCTGAACGACCTTAATGCCAAGCATGTTTGAAAGAAGTTTGGTCCACTTGCAGTAGGAGCTTGGACTGACAGCACATGCCCTACAGGCCTCCTGCTCGCACTGCCCACATCCTCTCCCTCTCAGATTTCTCTTTGGAGGTTTCAATAGAGACCCAAGCCAACCCAAACCTGTTCAGGGACTGCCCAGCAGACACTTGATTGTTTGTAAGCAACTCTGACTCAGATCTCTGGCCTTGGATATTGTGTGGATTGCCTTGCCCATCTGTAGCTTCATATAAAAAAATAACTATTATACAGCAACGTATAATTTACCTGAGTTGAACAGCTGAAAACATTCAGGTGTTGTTTCTTTCACTACGGACAGATGACTTCTTATGAAACTTCACCAAGCACAAGTTCTTTCCAGAAGACTCCTAAAGAAACAAAAATACGATTAGACTACTATTCCCTGTTGCCACCCCCAGAGAAAAATTGTGAAGACTAACCCAAAAAGCTTGAAATAAGTGGTATTTTTAAGATTGTTTTAGCAATTTTGTTGATATGGAGACATAGATTTTACTCAATACCTATGACAGCTATATAGTTACAATTTATAAGTAATCTTTTGTGTGTGTAATAGTTCAGTGAATCACTTGGAATGAAGAAAAGTTAAAACACACTGAGAGGGAAATAGGTGATAATATCACACATGGTTTGTAACTGTGGTTGTTACACCTCATGATTTCTGACAAACTTTCTGGAAAGTCCTACCAAAATTTACCTTCCCTCTCTGAGATTTAAATTTCAAAGTACTAAAAATTGAAACAACATAAAAGTAAGCAGTAAATACTCACCTACATGATTCCACAGGTTAGGGCTTGCTGGATTGAATGAACAGGTGAGTGGACAAAATAATTAACCTTGTCTGGAAAGGCAGGGCCCTGGCCCAACCAATCAGGATTTGCCATTTGGTGAAAACCTTTGCATAATTATAAGGTAGCTGATGAAAGGTACCTCTGTCACAGCTGATTGCAGGAAGTAGTATAGCAACACAGAGGTCTTACACAATGTTTTATAGTCTTCTAAAGAAATGCTTTGAAAGAGGTTGGGTTTTTTTTCTAAACTAAGAGATATTTCACATTTCAGCTCAATATTTCTTTTTAATGCAGCAGTGGTTTGACCAGTGGAGACAGGAGGCTTTTTCATGGCTATGCAGAAATGGGGTAGAGGGGAGCAAAACTGCATTCTGCATTGCCAGCATCAGTGGAAACAGGGTCACAGGAGGAGATCCTCCACTGGAGCAGATGCTGAGGTTGCTACTTTTGTAGATCACCTAACTAGGCACCACATTTGGCCCTTATGCTGCTCTCACAGAGACTGGAGTAGGACTGCTGGAGCATCCCTAACAGATGCTGATGTAGGAATGTTAATGCCTCCATAAAGATAATTGAACAGCCTTCGCTATCTGCCACTGAACTCCTAGCTCTGATTAGTCTCACTTTAGGTTGAGGACTAACCACAGCAGTGGGATGGTAGGTGGTACCAACGGTTAGAGCCGATTTGAGCTCTCTGTTAGACTTAAAATGTGGCAATTTAAAAACTGTTTCTTTTCTCCCTCAGCATAACCACATTTACCTTTGGAATTGATTTCGGTCTCAAGAATTTTCAATATTGAAACATTTTGTCATTTAGATGTCATACAATGTATTTTCTCTGTGTATTATTTTTACTAAGGTTTTGGTACCCCATGATATACCCCTCTTACATTCCTATAATCATAAATCCCCAAAATGGCAAAATTGTGAAAATAGTCAATTTATCTTATTTTTTAAGGTCAGCTGTAGAACAATGATTTTAAATAATTATTTAGAATAAATGTTTATAAAACTGTCCCAAAATTATGGGGAAAGGTAACCTAAAGCAGTTTGCTATGATCACAGAATCACAGAATCACAGAAAGATGGTGAAGAAAGAAGATGGAACAGAATATTCCAAAGTACATATTTTCACATTAACGTTCCTCAGTAAACTGCTACTGTACATTACTCTTATTTGACATGAGAATTTTAGAACAATAAAGATTGGTAAAAGCCAGAGAACAATGAAAATAAAGCTTTGGAATTTTAAGTGTTAATACTATAATTTGGTTTTGTCTGTCTTGAATTTTTCTGCCTGCTATTTTTGTAAAAGCAAATACTGTCCTTCATAGAAAATATGGAGCCAGCTTCATGTGTCAGAAGAACAATGAAGGTAAGATAAGTAATAATGAGAATATATAGGTCAAATTACTGTTGAAAGACTCATGCTAGCAAAAGCTGTTGCTGTTCTTTCATGCTCTAGACTGAAAGGCTTTTCTACTTCACCCACAGCAGTGGTTTTCACTCCTGTAATGTTACGTCTTTATGGTTCAGGATCCACTCCACAGGATTCTTAACAGGCAGAATTTCATCTGGCATCTTTACCACTCATTTTGTGGTCTAGCACTCACTTCACTTGTCAAATAGGAATTTTCTCCAAGAATAAGCCAGGTCTTGCTGACTGCAGTATTAAATAAATGAAATAATTCTCAACATGTAAAGGAAGCACTTTTGTGCTTGGTGGAAGTGATGGTGTGGAATAGAATAAAATCAAGGAGCCAGAGGAGATTTGGAAATGAGTCTGTCATAGGTATGGGGAAAGAGAGAAGAAAAAGAGAGAAAGAGAGAGAGAGAAAGAGAGAGAGAGAAAGAGAGAGAGAGAAAGAGAGAGAGAGAAAGAGAGAGAGAGAAAGAGAGAGAGAGAAAGAGAGAGAGAGAAAGAGAGAGAGAGAAAGAGAGAGAGAGAAAGAGAGAGAGAGAAAGAGAGAGAGAGAAAAAGAAAGAAGAAAAAAGAAGGAAGGAAGGAAGGGAGGAGCTAGCAGAGAACTGTCACCAAACCATTCTTCACACGTTATTAACCTACTTCTTTGTCTCAGATATTCCACAACATCCCCTCTGCCTTCTATCATCAAATTAATTCTTTCAAAGCAACACCAGCAGTCGATGGTACAGAGGGTTCCCATCCCCAGAATAAGCCCAGCAGAGGGTGATCTGCACATTATTCACTCCAGTACCTTCTTCTTTGTGGTCATTGCCCCACATTAAGAACAGACTCACTGCCCACCAAATGTCTTCTGCTGAGACTGCCAGCAAAAGCATTAATTTTGTTTTTGTTTTTCTGCCATCTGTCCATTGGGAACTGGAGAGGAGACACAAGTGTCACGCCCCACAGCTGCCAACCCATCAGTAGAGACTAAGATTTTTCAGTTGCTACTGAAACTGATGGATTCAAACCAATAACCTGATGTTAACTGTTTCTGCACCTTTCCAAATTGCAAGGGTATGGCTGTTGGAAGACTTCTGATTTCACTGTGATGTAACACAAACTGGAAGGTATTACTGCTGCAGAGCAGCAGAAAAGGATGAAAAAATACAAGCTACATCTGGTAGCTAATAAGCTGGTAGCTTCTCTTCCAGATGGGAAGAGAAGCTGGTGTAGTTACCCAAATAACACTCAGTTTATATCATTGAATGCTATTTTTTTTTTAAAGTGCAGAATGTCCAAAGGCAGAGGTGGCCCAAAGCTTCTAAGCAGTGTTGGCAAAAATTAAGTTCTGCTGCCCCACGTATGAAGCATGGAGGAACCATTCATGTTATTAATCGGTGGCTAAACTCAACATTGTGATTTTGGCAGAATGGGTTGCAAGGCTAAGGGCACTTGGTGGAGTGAAGGGATGAAGAGGACTGAGCTGAGGATTTGGTACCTCCCTCCCCTTTTCTTCACATGTCCCCCGCTTCCTACACAGATCAAACTGGCAGCTTTCAGTCCCACACTGGGTCCTGCAGAGCAGCTATGCTGTTGTCTCTGCAGATCTTTTAGTTTGGGCACAGCAACACACTCCCATAGTCCTGATTTTTCCTGTTCTGTCACATTTGCATATGCAAAACTGCTTCTAACTTGTTCTTTTCTGTACAGGCATCATGGTTCTGCCCCAGGAGGCCTCCTTCAATGTGGCTTGCACTCGGTGCCTTTCAGAACTCAGAACTAAGGTTTTAAAGACAACATAGAAGTCTCTTTTGCCTTTTCCTCCTTCCCACCCCACCCTCTGCCCTCCAATTTTGAAAAACTAACTCATTTTAATTTTGAGAATGACATAACTCGTTTACATTTAAATCTTTCTAGTCCCTTGCCAAGCTGCCATGACAATAGGCACTGTAAAAATTAGTAAACAAGAATTTTCTTATTTACCTGGTTGCCTTTCATGTCTCATTGTCTTTTATGTCAATCTGTGCCAAGGCATCTTCCAGTTACCTCTTCAAATGTGAAAGCTAAAAGTAATTGAAGTGAAATTGGTTTATGTCAAAAAAGATATGTTCTTGTGTGTCATCTATACATACTGAAAACAGCAGCTTTAATATAGGAAGGGAAAAGGAGACACTCTTCCCTCATCCAGCTCAAAAGTAAAAAGGTTCAGGAGACAAAACCCCAGCTTAAACCAACAGCACTAATGCAAGCTGCTTCTGAAGTTTATCTAGTCCCAAATTCTCACTCATGAAAATCCCTAAAAGTGCAGGTAGCTGTGGTGCATCTGTGTAAATTTTATATCAACAAGACCACATTCATTAATATAGTGGACATCGGGGTTCATGCCTTTAAGAAGGGTAAGACCACTGTCCTGTGCATTGATGTGGATGTCTAGAGAAGGATCCTATCCATATGGACAGGTTCAAAGCACATATGGTGAGAAGAGAGGGATGCACACATTCTTGCCACAACAGCATAGAAGATGAACTGCACCACACTGCATCCATGCCATTGTAAAATCTGGAAAGCATAAGAAGTGCTTACCAGTCTTCCCTGTGCTCCTAAGTCTTTGCTGTGGTGGATAGCAGGACCACTGGATCCCAGCAAATCCTGCTTCTTGTTCTCATCTGCCAGTCTTTCACTTTTTTTGTGCCAGAATGTATCTTATGGGCCAGAACCCCTCTTTTTTATGTTACAGAAATATAAACCACCAGGAAGTCATTCATGTGGTAGACATGCAAAATCTATGTTAATGTTCTCCACCCACATTTTTCTAAAATACTAATGTTTCTATTAACCATGCCATAATCTCAGAGAATAACACACAGTAAAAAATAACACATATATACAGACCAGGAATAAATCATCTTTGGTAAATAATCTTGATCTTCACCTCAAGCACAGAGATGTATCACTGCCCTAAGCACAGACACATGGGAGGCTCATGAGGAAGTTTGTTTCCTGGGTGTTGCTTTGCAACAGGTTGCATACGTGTGTAAAAACAGGCAGACGAGAGCAGGAGAGGAGGAAGGAGACTGCCTGGAAACAAGCTCTTGCAGCTCTGGCTGGGGTGACTAAGGTGTTACAGTCCCTTCCTGCTTTCCCATCTCCTCTTGGAAGCTCTCTACCTGTGCAGCAGAAAGAAGTAATACAGATGTAGGCAGCATTCCTGAGGCAAAATAATCTTTAGCCGTATCTTACCTGAACGCAGCAAGCCCTGGGCTGCAGCAGCTGGGACCAGGCACGCCAGTGGCTCTTCTGCTGCTACACATTTCTAGCTATGAGAAACTAGTCAATGTGGGCTTGCCTGAATTTCTTTGAGAAGCCTGTATTCCCACCTATTTTCTGTGTGGTCTTGTCCATTTTTGTTTGGTTGGTTGGTTTTGGTGGGGGGAAAGATTGAAATCCTCTGTCAAATAAAAGTTTCATCAGTTCCCATCCAGCAGTACTTTACAGTGCGTTTGATTAATAAGTTTTTGTTCTCTTCACCTTTGAATGTATCAAACTTGATTTGGACTTTGATCTCAAGGATCTTCCTCTGAGTCCAGTTTGAAGTTAAATCAGCTCTTTTTTCTGAGGATTCAAGGTTTCCCTGCTGAGTCTGCTTCCTCCCTATCCCTCTTCTTATGAAGTCAAGGAGAGTAAAAGCTCATAACTATTTGTGCACTAGAAGCAAATTCTGAAATGCAGGTACTAAAAGATGATGATCAATCTTTGCCCTGTTTTGCAAGAATTTCAAGGGTTCCACAGGCCTCTCTTTTTTTGTTGTTGTTTTGGTTTATTTTCCTAGTGCTGGCTTACATGTAACTTCTGCAGAATTCAGAAATAGATTAGTTTGTATTTCTAACTAGAAAATAGTTAGAAATGTTCGGTCTATCTTGCACAGAGGGTATTCTTTATTTATTTTTGCCAGAGTGATAGATGAATCAGACCCAGGGAATCTCCTTGCAATTTCCATATTAAGAACAATAATAGCAGTAATTGTAAATCCAGTTTGACAAAATCATTATGCACTTGTAAAATAATTTTGAGAAAATTAATTAAACAAATAAGAATCCCAGTTTAATAGCGTGCATGTAGAAACAGATCAAGCTGTCTGTTGCCTTCAAAAGAATTAGCCTAATTTACTAAGCCTGCTGAGAAAATTGCTAATTGAAGTACGTTATAAATGCTCTGTGTGAAGATGACTACCTGCTTTTGAATTAAAAACTAAAAAGTCAAGGTTTTCCACAAGGGCGGGGGTAGGAGATTGCTCACCAGCTAGTTCCTATACTAGCTGTTTCCACACTTAACACAGCCTCAAAGAAGATCTGCATTATAAACTGCCTCTGAACTGCTTCACCTGCTTGTGAAATGAATTTAAATGACTTCTGAAGGCTGCAGAGGTAGTAGTTCATTTGGATTGCAAAGCAGCATAGAAAAAGTGAGTGTTATCCCAGGTTAGGAATCTACATGTTAAAAGCATAAAAAGAACTGCTTGGAGTCATAAAGACTAGTGCTAAAACAAATTCAGGAAGACCCATGGCAAGTAAGTGAAATGTTGATTCTGGGCAGCAGTGTCAGTGCTCGTGGGTTATTTATCTTACATAGTCTTATGGTGTTGTACATTATAAAAATTACACTAAATTTCAATGTGGCATGGCCAATATTTTTAGGCCCTCAAGGAATAGCATTGGGAAATGATAATTTCTATGAGAATTTCGTATCTAGACTACATTTGATTTTCAATAGTTTAATTCTTTGCAATATAGAAGTAGAATTTCTGGAGGGCATTTTTTACTCCTCAACTAGTCATTTGGGAACCATTACAGTTTTTTCTATGCTTGACTTTACATGGAAACTGTCTACATAAAGATGATAGATGAACTTCTGGAATGCCTGTATAAACCAGAGTGAATTATTTAGTTTTAATTCTGTTTTTTAGACCCCAACTACAGGTGTTTGAACTTGCTAACAAAGCCACCTGTAATTAGGTTATTATGAAGCAAACAGAACATGAGAGTGAGATAGAGATTAAAAAGGGAAAAAGCTTTGTGTAGGATTGTTTTAGGTGATGGGGTTTTTGTTATGTTTTCTTGCTTCTATGTTGAGCAAACAGAGCTAATCATCTAGGACAAATGTTTCTCCTCTACTGAAAAAGAAGAAAGATCTTGTAAGCTGGAGAAATACTACAAATGTAGGAATTGCACTGTTATTATAGCAGCAGTGCAAAAATGTTAAGGAGCATCTCCTTTCCTGTTGTTTTACTGCACCCAAATAAAAGAGGAACTTAATAATGGATTAGATAATAGTTAGAATCTTCTATTTCTTAAACTGGGATTTTATCATACTATTTTTTCTATTTCTTACTTTTCTTTAATGCCACAATAATTCATTTTCAAAATCAATATTCAAAGTCAATCACATGCAGTTTCCACAGGATACATGAACATTGTGCTACTGTGTTTTGTAGACCACTTCTTATTTTCTACTTCAAACAGATTTATAACACGTAATTGTCTATAACCCAATGTTGGATATATCAGCAGTGGCTTTAGAGTCAATTAATATACATCTTGCTCTGATCCTGCCTTAAATACCTGCTGCAGCTTCACACAGGAGGAAGTGTATTTATATGATAAATGCTAAAGCACAGCACCTATCCATAGCAGAGAGAGAGAGAGCTGTTGTATTAAAACTAGTCCAGATCTACTTTCTGTAGACTCAGTCTATGTCAGCTTCATTAGGCCAGGGTAATTACTGCAAATCAAAACATGCCACTCTTTTTAATTAAGAGACTATTAATTCATAGCTTTCCTTTGGCCCTAAGCATCTTCTTGCTTGTAAACATTTCCATACTGGTACATGAGCAGGAAGATTATACTGAAGTAACTTGTTGCCAAGAAAATACACTGGTATCAGAAGATGTAAAAAAGCCCCTAAATGGCAATGCTTAGTTGCTTGGCTAGTAGGTTTTGTTTGCTATAGTATTAGGACTCTAGTTAGTGTGACATGTACACATACACATCAGAGGTAGAGTTCTGGAGAGGAATATATTCATGTGTATGTATGTTGATATGCACCTCACCATGCACAGCCTTGTCAAAATCCAACAAGAGGCCTACCTATGTCTTCAGACAAGTTTTTAATTTTTTGCTTGTCGTGGTCTACAACACCTGAGGCCTGCAAGTCTGACAGAGGTCTCGCCTGGGCTGAAAAGAAAAAAATCTCAAATAGAAGGAATGACCAGGAAAAAGCTGGTACAACTTTTTAGATATATGCAACAATGTAACTTTAGTAGAAGAAATCAACTGAGTAGAAAGCCAGAGATGCAACTGAGCATGGAAATCAATACAGTTCCAGGAAATATAGTGTGGTAATACTGAACACATGAAGGACGGTTCCTTAGTCTTTAGAGGAGAGTATTAGGAAAACATGGCAATAGTTTTAATAGGCAGGAAAATGGAAAGAATTAAAAAAAGCATGAAGGAATACCAACCTTCTCTGTGTCCACTAGGGGTTAGACAAGGTCTAATGAATCCCAGTCACATTAACAAAGATGAATCAAACTTGAACCCTTTGTAGCAGTACAAGTAGAGAAAAGGTACAACACTCAATCTAGGAAAGTTGGGAAATCATTGTAGGTATAATTAATCCTAACTTTGAAAAGCAAGAGATAATCAGATGATCTCCAGAGGATCTTTTAAGGATTGTACTCTGAATTCTGCAGTATTCAAATATCTCCTTGACTTAGAAGTCTTGCCTTCGGTTCAGTTGATATGCAAAACCTTTTGGCTGCAGATACATCAGACAACATTACAATTCAAGAAATTAGACACATTGCAGGATTGCTTGCTAGATAAAGCCTTTAAAGGCTGCTCATGGTTTCGCTGCAAACCAGTGCAGAAATATGAGAACAAAAGTAATTTTGAAAATTCCTTCCAGTTTCTGGTGCTATGTATTTGTCTCCAAAAGCACTAAGAGCATCTTATTTTGCCTTAGCCAGCTTAAGGCTGGGTCAGAATTTTTACCTAGTAGAGTCTCAAGATAGGTACTTAGGCATTGCACCACCCAGAATTAATGACTATGTTTAAAAATATAAGCCCATAATTTTTTTTGGCATTTATTTCCACCTTGAGCGAAACCAAACTTTGAATTTCTGCACACTGCAGCTAGTAATGCTAGAATGAGTTAAACTTTAAACTCGCACTTGATCATGCTTCTGCACTATAGCACTCATGTGTAAGGCCACACAAGCCATTGCTATGCAACTAGTTCAAGGCGGTTTGTGTAACCTTGCAAAGAATTTTTAGTGTAGCAGCCAGGTGTTTACTCTTGCATGCAATACAGAATTATTAGGACTTTAAAACGATTTTAAACTCTACAAACATAAGATATAAAAAAACACTAAAAAGCCATTGCAGGCATTGTTATAATAGATAGATGGTCAAGATGTGAAAACATTAAAATCTTCCTGACACCTGTAAACTTTATCCCATACTTAAAAATACTGATCCTTTCTCTATCCCATCTCTTAATGGATTCTGAGTATCTATAGTTAAAGCTAACATTTTTCCTCTATCATGGCACCACAACTAAGATGAAAATTCAGTTCCAGTCTACCCAGTTAGTATCTTAGCTACCTGCTGCATTGCATAAAATTAGTATAGTGACTGATCAGCATTCTGTCATAGAATCTGCAGTACAGCTGAAAGTAATTTAGTTAATGGCAATGAAGACTGAGCTGTTTTCTCACTCTTCAGGCAAATTAGAGCTTAATAACCTTAATGATACTCAGAGAACATTATGGGAAATTTTGCATCCTGCTGCCTATTTTTTCCTACTGGATAAGCTAAAAGTTTACTATAGTCTATTGAGTGGCCAAATAGATACTTTTTCTCTTTAGGATGGGATTTCTCTCAGCAATCTAAAAGTTAAGTATCTTCTCCAAGGCAGCTATTCCAGACACTCCTTATCACTGACAGAAGAAGACAGAAACCACTAGAGCATGACTCATCTCATCTATGTACAGCATCTATCTTTTAGATTTATCCTTGCCAGGAGATCCCTTAGTGACTAACTCATGGATACATAGCTATGTCCACGCACCTAATGCCTAAATGGTTAAAGTTGAAAGAATTGAATACGACAATACAGTTTGTGCAGGTAACTTCAGGCATTAAGCTGAGGTGCCTACGTTAGGAATGCAGTTGTCATAGACTCGTTCTGCAGGAACCTCCCAAATTCGTCTCAGATCATGAATGGTGGGTGAGAAGGAGGATTCACCCTGCAGAAAGCCTGCCTCTCTCCATTGCCTGGAGATGGTACCTAACAAGAGCAGGCCTCTAATTAGCACATGAAAGGAAAGGTATGTAGATGAACTCAAGACCTAAACAGCCAATTATTCACACAAAATGAGTAGTTTCCCTGAGTTGGAGGCACTTTCTGTACTATATTGTACTACTTAGGATGCGAGAAAGGACAATGTGAATATCATCATACAAAATTACTCAATTTGTAAGTCAGTGCACAGTCTGAAGCCATGCTAGGGACCCACTGGGGCAGGAGCTGTCTGTTTTAGAGGCTAATCTACATTTTCTCCAAGTTACTGCATAATTGAATACTTGATGTTTAGCCTAATTTTCAATGAAACAGGATATTTTCTAATAATTACCTACTTAAAGGGAGAAGAAAAGACAAAAATTAAAATTTAAACATGGATATTGATAACTTTTCCAAAGAGCACACAGAATTAGACAGTTTAATTAAAGTATTACATGTACAAAGCTAGCACTAAAGATGCCCACTATATAAACAATTCTTGTCAAATTGCTATAGTAATACACTGGACAAGTTATTTTTATAAAGAATGAAAATTGGACATCAGCACAGTCATTAACAGGGTTTGAGCAGTGACTGGAGCAGATTCAATAATAGAGATTCAAAGGAAACATCCAGAAACCATTAGCTTAAGGAGTTCATACCTACAAGAACAAGCACACAGACATTCAAAGCTGTTAGCATTATGAGTTATAGTAGTGGGGCTAGAAATCTAGTTTTAGAAAATCAGGAATATTAACAAATCCTGAGTGCCATGGGCAAGTTCTTTTTTAATATCCCCACAACATAAACTAAAGAAATGGCTCAAAATTAGTTTGTTACAGATTGACTAGCCAAGGACTGGCGCAGAATTCTTTGCAAGCAAAGGAACCACTTTCTTGACTTAGTTTACTTTAAAAAACAGACACTAAAGCAAACCAAAATAAAGGAACTGCTCCATAGAAACCCAGTAACAGACACCATCCTGTTCTACATCAGGTGGCTGACCTTCCATTTGACTTGAGAATGGATGCATGTTGTATCAGCCAGTCACAAAGCAGGAGGGGGAAGAAAGGAGCCACCATTTCTTCAGTCGCTGAGGTAGAGAAGTAATAGGCAAAAATGTGCCTGAAAAATCACCCTGTGCATTGCCCATGCCTTTAAAACAGCAATTGAAAACACAATATACCTTTGCTCTGACATACTTTGTATATCACAATGAAAGTATATATCTGCAGAACAGGGAGAAAAATTACCCCTTTTTTTTTATTCAGCTAAACTATAAATTGCCATCTGGAAGCAAGAGTCATAAAATGTAGCAAAATAGGTAATGAAAACAGACAAGTTCAGGAAGAAAATTGGTTTGCACCCTCCCTGTCATTGCTCCCAGAGTGGGTTCCATATCCCAGCAAGCTAGGATCCATCTGGGAGCTGTGAGAGCATGCACAACTATTTTATGGCAAATTCTTCCTTGAAAAATTAACTTGCTACCCTCGATTAGCAGCTGGCACTTAGCAAACAGTGTCTATGCTCTACTGGTTTTACTTCCTTTATAGCTTTCTCTGTGACTGCCCTTGAGTTAATGGTTACTTAACACATGAGGAGGGTGGTACTTGTCATTAATTTCCCAGCATAGTGAGTATTGTCACATGCTGGATCCTTAGCAGGTCTAAACCAGTTGAAATCCTGTGCAATTAACTTTGGTCCAGCACACAGAAGCGTGTTTGACAATGAGCACCATTCTCCCCATCAGTTCTGTAAAGGGAAGATGGGAGAATTTAGGTGGACAATATGAAACAAACTGGTGTCCTTTTACAGACAATAGCACTATAGCAAGTGAATTTCTCTGCATCATACTGCAGGGATTAGAAAACTGAAGAATGCGTTGTGATGGCCTAAAATGCTTCAGTATTTTTAGTTCTCATCCAAAACAATCCAGACATTAGTAATTTGCATATTAAATAAAACATTCTCTGTTTTTCTTATACAGGAACAAGGCGTTGGTTTAACTTCTTTTACCGAAAATATCAATGATATTGAGGTTAATGAAATTTCTTTCCTTGAATATAGCTGGCAGAATCTCACAAGTGAGATAAAGTCTAATAGGCCACCTGGTCTGTTCTTTAATAATTAGCATATTCTTTTCAGATACTTCCCATAGAACAAAATAATCTTACAACTTTCCTTTTACTCTCACATTCACCAGACTTTTCCTCCTTTCCTAGGTTTAATCCATTGGTTTTGTCTATGATTTTTTTACATCACACAGGACAGTTCCTCCATTTCCTGTTACCTACATCAGCTTCTATCATGGCCTATGGTTTTGTCCTCTTTTACCACAAATTATTGTATAATCAGTGATTTTAACCTTTTTTAATGTATGTGGAGGTCTCTTCAATACTTCTTCATGTTCTTTTTCCCTAAATTGCTTATAATACTTACTTTATTTTAGCTTAGGGTCCTGTTCAGATCAGGATGCAATATTACAAATATAAGGCTACTGCTTTGTGATGTCACATCACTACATAAAATCTGATTCTTCCTTTTATTTCCCTGGTTAGATGAAGCCACTAGTTAGATTGGCTACAGGTCTTCGTTATTCTCTTTTAGCATTTCTTTTCTGAGATACAACTCTGAAAATACAACAGTGAGAAAATGCTTTGTATTATTTTTCTCCAACAATCTTTCTTTCTATGAGGGAGAAAGATTATTTCCTCCTCTGATTGCTGCCACTGAGTTTATGCTATATCCACTGGCCTGTGAAACTTGAGCAATTTACTACAACTAATTCCCTGAGAGCTGCTACTAGATCAGAAAGTGTACTCTGGTTTGCAGCAAATGCAATTTAGTTATTCAATGCCACTTCTTATCTCCAAGGGAAAATCAAGCAGAGATCATTTCTTGCTTTTATATGTGAATAATGGAGTTTGTTCATCTAAAGTAAAATTAAAACACTGAAGAACAGAAATACAGGTTGAAAAAAATAAGCACACTCTTATACCACAGATTTTCTTCATAAAGAGAAGGGAAGAGAACTTGGCCTTATATGGGAAAATGAAGGAGCAGTTTAGAAATAGGATAGGAGGTCAAAAAAGACAACCCAATGGTAAAAAACTATGGGTTGTTCACAGAAAGGAACAAAGAAAAGAGAATGAATGTAAACTGAGTGAGGATGTCAAGCAAATATAATTATTTACTCTGTTTATTACCATTTCTAAAACAAACAAACAAAAAGCTGATAAAATACCTTGCCTAAGTATCTAATCTTGTGCCATCAAAATTTCCTTTTTTTTTTTTATTTTTGACTGTGCTATGAGTAGATCCAGGCTCTAGACTTACCTGAAGATTTAGAATGTAAATAATTTAGTGGAATGGGGCTGTTAAATCACCGTGAACTGAGGGAGAGGATTACTTTGTAAATGGGTCACAGGAACAACTGCTCTGCAGAGATGCCTTTTTATTAGTGAACTTGGAGTGAAAATATTCTCAGGGGCCACAGGAAGGCAGTGTGTAACAACTTCATTGTAGCTCTGAAAGCTTCACACCCAGTATCTGAGGAAAGGACTTATAATATATATCAGTTGTTCTGCCTCAGCTTAGAGTTTGTCAAATATTTTTCAGTGGCACATTATTTTCAGGCAAAAAAATATTGACTTTTGACCTTTTGCTGAATTCTGACCTTCTTGTTCTGGTTGCTATAATGTAAATGGCTGATACAATGTAAATTTGCATGCATATAATACAGGAGTGTTTGACATTTCCAACATTTCAATCTTCAAAGTGGAGGCAGCCTTCTGTGAATGCCCTAAAGTGACTGCAAAAACATGAATTTACACTAGTAAAGGATGAGATGTGTCAAGCAGCAAAATGCCTAAAGCCACAAATATTCAAGTGCATTTTGCAGTCCGTGTTGGCCAGCTGGCCCTTTGTGGGAGGTCAGATTGCTCTTTAAAGTTTCTTTACCACAGCGAGGAGGTTACCCAAGACCCATGACTACCAGAAAAAATCCCTGCTCTTTCCTGCCTTTTCAGAGTCCAGAGTGTAAGATATTTTGAAAGGAACAACTCCAAGCCTGCTTGAACACCATCTTCCTTATTCCAATCCTCCTCTAATTCTCTCATTATCCCGTCTTTGTCCTTATGGACAATTGCAAGAGTAGTTAGCAACTACTATGGATTTACAATTATGGATAGAAGTGACGCGGCATTAGTGTATAAAATCCCTCAAACAGAGGCACTGAATGGCTGGCATGTGTCCTAGTGGAAGGGCTTAATCTAGTCATCCTGTCCCCAGTGCTCACCCTTGATCTATTTCCATCTTTAGAGATTTGTCCCTGCCAGCCTGTGGTGCTGCATAAACCGAATTCCCTGCATAGTTGATAACCATGTCTCTGACATGTCTGCACAAAAATTAACAGCTTGAAGATTTCTTCATGGTGAATTCACATTGTTACTGGCTCCATTTTCAAAGTTTCTTAATGTTTGAATTACCTTTTGCTTTTTGATTACCATATTTCATAATAAAACCATACTTTTCCCTCCACCTTCAGCCTGATACTCAGCCCTTTTGGCACTAAAGTAATCATATAAACTTTCAACATATTTTACTGTTTTCCAAAGGGAAGAATATATTCTCTTTCAAAAGTCATTTTTCCAAATTCATTAGTTAACATCAATAAAGACTACATTATGCAAATCAGATTGCAAGCCCATTAGCTATTGTGACCATTGTTGGTATTCTTAACTAGTTTAGTCCTGCAGGACAATGCGGAACAGACTTACACAAAGGTTTCACTGCAAGAAAGAAAACTTTATTGTCCCACTCATCTCACAAGGATATATTCCAGCCAAGCAGAATTTCAGAAGAAGCTGTGTTTGCAGATGGGACAATGTGTAACATTGAACTCTGCTCGATATAGCCTCGCAACAGGCAATATAGAGAATTCTTGCAGAAGTAAAGCAGCAAATTGAGGGGGAAGAATAGTTTTGCTGAAGCAGTAGCAAACACTAGAGTGGCAGGAGATAGCAATGTTTTGTTGCATTTTTCAACTTATGTGTGGTATGAAGGAACAGCTGGCTTGTCACCCTTAGAGAGGAAGGTTTTTGAGGTGTTTACTCTTTGAAATGTGGAAATATAATGTCATTCAAGCCCCAAAGGGAAGAACCTTCAATTCTGCTTAAAGCCAATATACTTGGTGTCTGGTTTTGTGACATTTTTAAATGATAAACTTTCTATGTTGTCTGAATTGTTGGTAAAACTATAAAGTCTGGTATTTATGTAAGTATGTATAAGTATTAAATAAAAGGAAATTCCCTCACAAATAAGAGGAAATTCAGAGACATGAATTTTCAGAAGCTTTGTTCAGCTTGCAAAACAGAACTGTCCAGCTGTAACAGAAACTCATCAGAGTTTCCTGAACAAGGCAACTTTCCTAGGTGAGATTTTCTAATGCAATTTCCAGTAATTTCTCTGTTCTTGATTTTGGTAGGATCATCAGAGTAGGATATGTTGTGGCATTTTTGTTTTTTCTATTTTCAGTTTTTAAAAAATGAAATTATTGTAAGGAGTATGGTTGAAAGAAAACTGTCCTTTCTTTTTCCTTTCCCTGAAAGTTAAAGCTGAGTTTATTTAGGTTTTAGGGAAGATTCATGGAAAGGTGCTGGTAGCTGTTAAGGAACCCATTTCTCTACCTGTAGTTATCAGTCGAATTCAGGTAGTATTTCCCTTTCCTATTTTCAGTGTTATAATCCCTGAATTACCACTCCCAACATAAATTAAACTGGAAGGAGTAAGGTTTGGGCCCACTTAAGAATTTAAAGCATTTCAAAACCTGAATTCTATTTAAATCAGTTGTAGTCGTTTGGTAAAATACATTTGTAAACACAGATCATAGTGTCCCCATTACAGACATCTCTAGCTTTGAAATGTTAAATTACCTCTGCACAAGTGATAATGACCAAATGATATGTAGCATGCTGCAGAATGCATCAAGCAAATGTTCTAAATGGTGGTTTGACTGTAGTATTCAAAGTGCAGGAGTTAGAACTGCTAGAAAAGCTGCTTTGCAATAAAAAATGGCACTACTTTTAATTAAATATATTTTTGAGATATACAAAATTGTTTACTTTTTCTCCAACATAAAATCTCAGTAAAATGAGTACAGAAAGATGCAACAATATCAATATATTCTCAAAAAAAAAGTTTCAAATATATTTTCATTTTCTATTTAGTTAGAATTTAAAAAGCTGAAGGCCAAATCATCTGTCAAAATGAAATAGCTATGAAAGGATTTTTTCATTTCCTGATGGAAAAAGACTTCACAGTTTTTAAAGTGATAGCCAGGGAAGCATCTGGGTTGCATTATCTGAATCCCTTGGAAATAACTGCTGGAAAATGCAGTTGGAAATTAAGATCTCTCACAGTCATTCCAAAGCTTTTCTTTTTCGACCCAAGCCTTGCCTTTTGCCTGTGTGTTTCTTTCAGAAGCCCTGGTGCTGCCTTAGCTTTGAGGGTTACATTTGACCCAAACACAGACACGTCAGTCTTAGCAGGAGCAGGATTATCTCTTCCTCAACTTTGCTTCTCTGCAGCTGGTGGATGCTCTGAGCAGAGGTCATGCCATGGATGGAGCCTTTCCCTTCAGGGTATTAATCCCAGAGGGGAAAGTAAATTAATTCCTAACCCATTGCCTGCATTTCTATCCTACCTGTTGCACTTTTCTGTAGTTCCTATTCATCTTCCTAGGAAAAGAAGGAGTTATATTTTGATGGCTAACGTTTTATTTATGATCTAATTTTAAAAAAAACCTCTTGCAGTCTCATTTCTAAAATTTTGCTCTGTTCATTTGTCTTATGGGCTGCTTTATGCTGCAAACAAGTCCAAATGATAGTAAAACCAGATTTATCTTAACCTACATTCCCACAATGTGGTGATAAACAAGGATACAGCAGGCCCCGCTCAGGCTGTAAAGTGGTTTTTTACATTAAAAATACGTGGCATTATAACAGCCAAAAAACTCCTCTATATTGTACTTTACTCAGCTGCATAAAAGATAATTATAGCACCTTGATATAAATACTTCCAAGTAATAGCACTTTTTATAACATATGCAAACACAATGAGCTGGCAAAGACTAACAAGCTGTACCATTTTGTATTGTTGGAATCTACCTGCTAGCATGACATTCTTTCCCTGTGTCTCTCTAAGAGAGAAACTTGACTTTTTAAAATCTCACTACCATTAGTATTGTCATTAAGTGGGAAGCCAACGTCTTGAGTGTGTGTCAATTCTGAGAGGTTTTTTTTATTGTATCTAATACTTATGATCTGTTAAATAGATATTTTAATGCACACAGTGTGAGACCAATGGAAATTAAAATGCACATTAAAAACTCAAACACACAGTCTAACACAGTCAAGAGCAGTAGCTAGTAATGTTTATAGCTGGCTTGTCTGTGTGTGTATGCATAAATAAATGTGACAAATTAAGGAATATATCTGTTAAATGATGATCAGAATCCTCCAGAACATCTTTTAGTAGATACTCCTCACATAGTTCAGCTATTTTCTTTCCCAAAGGAAGCAATGTATATTTTAAATTGCTTCCTATGCCTGTGCATAAAGCTCTTGATTTATTTATTTTTCTGGCTACTTAGTATGTTAGAAGCTTTGTGCTAAAATGTATTAAAAATGAGGGGACTGTGCATAAACAAATTCCAGGGCTTTTAGATGCTAGTGGTTCTGAAGGGTTTCCAAGCTTGTCAACAGAGAATTTCTGTGGTAAAACTACTTTTTTTTTTATTAATTTACCTTATTACTGAAAGAGGTTCACTCAAATCTATTTTCATTTTCTTTGTATTTCTATTTCTCTACATTCCTGACCCCTCTCTATTCAATCCTAAAGTTAAATGAAGGAGACAATGGTTTAATACATATGTAAATTCCAGTCAGAAGAATAAATTGTATTAGGAATAATAGGTGCTAGTATTTCTGCAGCAGATGTCATGAAGATGATGAATTTTAAAACTTTTTGAAGATAAAGAAAACAACCACAGAGTTCTGTATGGCCACCAAATATGTTAAAAACTGAAGCCAGAGCAGTTCCAAGGGATCTTAATCCTAAACTTCATCCATGACTTACAAAACCCTCACCTTACAGGAAGGATTTTGTCTTTATTACTTATAGGCTTCAAAAAACTCTTGTCCTGCCTTTCTCAAAATAAACACCCAGCTAGGGCGCATTGCTGATAGTTTAGGGAGCTTGAACCTCTTTCCTGCCGCACCAAGGCAGGGGAGGAACCTATGTTTGTTCAACAAAAAGGGTTTAAACACTTCTTTGCTCCTATCTGGAAGGCACTGATGGCCTTTCAGTCTCTGCCCAGTCTACCTTGGAGCTACCCTCAATCCCAACCCAGGAGCCTCATGGTCCCTGCCCCAGAGACATTGTGAGGTTGACCATCTCCAGCCCTGTCTCCGACCCTGCCTCCTGGGTGGGTCCATTGGGCCCCACTCTCCTTTTTGTCTCCAGCTTTCATCTCCTGCTCCTTCTGAGTAGGCTCTCTGGACAGCCCTAGGACCTGGCTCTTTACCTTGCCTCATCTGGGGCTGTCAGTGTGTCCTGTTATCAGCAACTGGATCTACCTGCCATGTCCAGCCCCCATGGGATGGAAGCTTTGGTGAGGGCATGGCCTGTCCTGGGGCCACCTTCAACTCCCAGCTGCCCATCCCTTCTGGAGCAGCCAGCCTTCACGTCCCCAGTACCCTCATCTTTGGCTGTCTGTTCTGAGAAAATAAACATACTACATGTACAACGATCAAAAGCTCACTGTTTTTCCCACCACTGTAATGTTTCAGCAAAAGTACTTCTTAGTTTTTTTGCATCACTATCTAAAGATTCACCAAGCTTAGTTTGAAGTGCAGGAGGCTTTGGTTTAAGTCTCTGCTCCCAAACAAGATCAGCAAACAGGTCTTTCAAACACATCTCCTACTCTGTTAAATAAAATGAGATAGAGTTGGGGTTTATCAGTATTAGCTGGGTCTCTCTCAGATGTCCAGAAAACAGGCTGTCAGGACACCTAGCAAATCAGTCTCTGGCAGTCAGAGAGGCGAAACTTCCAGAGAACACATCAAGTCACAAATGTGAAATAAGTCTCCAAGTTGCCAGGTGGAGAGAGGGGTCAAGTGGTGATGAGACATTACTAAGAAAGCCTGATGTGCTGAAGGAATGCAGCAGCCTAGAGCACTAGAAGAAACCTGAACAGAAGGTTTTTAGAAGTTTAGTAATATCAGCGTGCTAGATGTAAGCATCTTAGCTCACTGTGGCTGCTACTAGTGCGTATCTATTAGTAAGCACAGCAAAACAAACCACCTTTGTTGAGTGTACCAGGACCTAGACATTTCTTTTCTAAATATGTATATATGCAGACTAAAATCAAAAAATGCCAGTGCAAACAATTATAAGAACACTTGTCCATGATTCACTTGTCTATATACTGTATATTATAAGTGCCCTGTTCTTTCCCAGGTATCTCCATGGGGTTGGCAGGTATGACACAGGGTGGACAGGAGTCCTACATCCCTCTGGACAGCCGCTGGAGGCGAGGTGGGATACATCTGAATCCCACCCTTAGCTTAGAAATGACCAAGCTCAAACAGTAGCAGGCTTAAACGAAAAAAAAGGAAATTCATGCAAAGTGGTTTTACCTGGCTCTGATGTGATCTGCTGCTTACAAGGCACTGCAGAAGAAAGCTACTAGAACTCCCTGTTCCCAGGCTACCTTACCTTTATACTGACTGGCAGAAGTCCAGTTCTGCCAGTCCTTCCCTAAGTGACACAGAGTGAAGTTTGTGACACACAACTTATGCCCAGATTCACTTGTTACAGCATGTACCATTACCATGGTAAACAAAATGACACCAACCTCCTCCAAGCACTAGAAATCAGGAGGGGTGAACGCTCTTGGAATGCAGACGGAAGCACTTGGGTGTTTTGCAAAACTCAAGTCCCTGATCAGAGATACAAAGAGAATAAAAACTGGCCACTGAAAAAGCTACGAGATGCTGAAGCATTGGTAGGAGTCAGAAGGATGACAGAGATATGAAGGCTTGTAGCACATGTATTTGCACTTCTTACTGGACTCTTCTTGAACTAGTGCAGTGGGCCTCTTTAGTCAAGCTAGATGACTCACTGACAAGCAATACTGTTTAACAGCAGGCTATGGGGATGCTTGGCCAGCCCTAGCACATTCAGGAGAGCCCTGCCCATAGGCCAGTACACTGCTGCAGACCCAGATATGTTCTTTTCTGATTACTGTGAAACCCTGTACAGCAGAAGCAGGGCAGAGCTGCCTGGAGCTGTACAAATCCTGCTCGTCACGAGCAGGAGCGAAGCTAATGGGTTCCCAGCTCTGCCAGTGTAAACAGGCTGCATTTCTGATTTCCTCTCTCTGCACGGCTGGACTAATCACATGGAGGAGTTTAGTTTGTTGTCCTTGTTGCTGTGCTGCTTTACCAGCTGTCCAGACTCCTGCCTTCTGCACCGTGGCATGAGGAAGAGACTTGGAACCATTCAGAAAGCAGAACCCGGGGATGCGGAGTTACCAAGGCAAACACAGTCAGAAAACCTTTTTTTTTTCCTGTCTTTTGAGTCTTGGAAAAAGATTTGGATTGCATTGTATAAAAAAAATATTCAATAGCAAAGTCTAGAATAAAAAAAGGCAACTTCAATATTCTCTTCTCAGTCACCCAAGGGTTTGCCTTATTTTCTAAGTGGTCCTTTTCCAGGAGTTAATATGAAATAGTCAGAACTCTCATTATATTCACTTCTACACTATCAAATCTTTTGCTCAGCAAAGAGAAGATAGGAAAGGTTATCTTGCTATGTTTTGTAATGTACTGGATTGATCAGTACTACAGTGTCTATTTGAGAAACTAGGCAATCACATTCCTGTAGGCAGATTTCAATAGACATGGCACTCTCTTCATGACCCTTTTCTGTCTGTTCCCAATTAATATTTTAATGAGCAAGTTTTCTTTAAAAAATCTCTTGAGGAAACAGCAAATATTTGAAAGGAGAGAAAATTTCTTAAAAGAAATTTTACATTTTTCCCCTTTAACACTTGCCTTGAAGCTTGATAGAAATAATTTGATTGACCTGGTAGAGAGATCAAGTCACCCAGAAAACTTCATAAAATTGTAGGTATCATTCATTAGCCTATCCTGAAAAAGAAAAGAACAAAAATATAAAGATTCTAATGTACAGTTCAGGTACTGTCTTATACTCAAGAAGTAGGTAAATCATTATCTGCTACAGCTAAAGTAAATTTCCATTTCATAGGTTTTGTGGCACCATAAAGAAATATCTTTTCATAGATAGTAATTCCTTGATGCTGATTTCTGTATATGCAATAACATATTCAGCAAGCAGACATGACAGCTCTCACAATACCTATATACCTATAGTTGAAGTTTTAATACTGTGAACTAAATAACTATTAACCAGACACTACACAGGGGATTCACAGCTCTTCTCAGTGGTGCAATGGGCATGAAGATGTGTGCTCATGGAGGCTTTGATCCCACCATTGCAGACCAGGCTGTTCAAAGCAGTGCTGGTCCTTTGGAACAGCCTGTGACAGCAAGGTAGATCATCAAAGCTGCTCACTTTACAGAGATTTTAGATATGCTTTTCAGCTGAGTTCATCCTTGCTTTCTAGATCTTGAGCCCAAAGACCATGTTTAGAGGCTTGATTCCACAGGCTAAGGAGTTAGTAATTTAAGACTTTTCTATTCAGGGCCTGGAACTGGGAGTAGGTGGATGGGGAGAGCTTGGAATGCTTCTATGGACTAACTAAAGGTGTGCATGTAATGGACCAACTATTTAAAAACCTGAGAGGCGCTTTTATTCAAAAGTAAAGGGCCTTTGCTCAACTTGCTTTAAGTCACTCTAGGAGTATAAAGAGACAGGGTAAATGAAAGCTACTTTTACCAATTAAAAAACATTCAAGGAGGAACATAATGTAGTTTAGCTGAAACATTTAAGACAAACTGCTCAGAGATTCACTTGACAAACCCTGAAAGCACATGATTGTAATTCATGTTTTTAGTTCTTTTAATGCAAGTCTATACGTGATTTATTTTTATGAATGAATGAATGAATGAATGAATGAATGAATGAAAAAGCCCAGTAGAGATAAACCATAGGTCATTTCTGGTACCATTCCTCAAGGTTAGCTGCTTTTGGTGAGAGCAGATAGAATTAGGAATTCAACAGCTGTAAGCTGATGTAACTATACTGACTTGACAAGAACTATGCCAGTGCTTTTAACCTCAAACACTGAAAAAAATGATGAGAAATACTTCAGAGGGTCTTAGATGTCTGAGGGAAGGAAAGGATCATCTATCCATGGGGCCCTCTCTGAACTGTTCTTGGAGTCATCTTCTTTTGCAGGATGTACAACTGCAGTACTCTGAGCTCAGTAGGGATCCTGTTCATCCTTTGGCTGTGAAGGTAGCACATTCATTTGTGATTCCAGAGGTTCTTTTCCTGCTCTTGGCTGAGCATCAGCCAGCTGCAAGATGAGCCAAGATAATTTGTCTTTTTTCAATCTATAGTTCGACTATCTGTAAAATGGTTGTTTATGGTCTTCGTAAAGCATTTTGAGATTCACAGGATGGACATACTATAAAAGAACAAGTAATTACTTGAATTATTATGCTAGTCACAAGCCAACAACTTAAAAACAATAGGCATTAAGCTGTTACTGCCATTTGGCTTTATGAGTTTTCAGTCACTTCTCCACACTGCATACATTAAACCTAGTGTGACTTGAGCACTGGTTCAGTGCCTCTGGGAAGTGCTGGCCTTCTAGGGCAGAAGTTTTATAGCTAATCTGCAGAGAACATCTACGTTTGAGATACATTGGGTTTTGCAGCATGTATGAAATATGCATCCCATTTCTTGAAAAGGTCAGGTTCAGTGCTCAAATATCACTTATGTGATCTCATCTCTAACCATGAACATGAATAGAAAGGCAGGGCAAAATTTTCAGTCAGAATAAGTGGGCAGTCTTAGAGATCCCTTCTACAAGCCAACCCCAACCAAACGCTCTCCTTAATAAATGAAAGCTATTATTTATTCTGTATTCTGTGTTTTGCCAACCAGTGCTGGAGGAAATCCTTCAAGTATTAGTAAGCAATAATAAATGTGCAAGAGTCAGCAAAGCTACCTGCCATTTCACCAGCCAATGAGTCACCTCACAGCAGCTACCAAGTAGCCCAGAAACCCTCCTACCAGTTCTTCAACCCATCACAGAGCAGATGAACTGCCAGAGCCCATCTCACCATTCCCTTTCCTGCCCAGGTGCTTTACCAGCACGTGGAGACTGGAGGTGCTGCAGACCAGGGTTCAGTTCGACTGGGGTGCAGGCAGTCCTGGAGAGGAGAGGCTGCTTGCAGTGCTGCACCTGATGCCTGGCTCCATAGTGGTGTTTTCCATTGGTCTTTCTTCCCTGCCTTCAAATCCCACCACAGAGTTCAGTCCTGGCACTACAAAGCTGTGAAGTGAATGTGTTCCTCGAAAGCTCTGTCTGCCAAGATTGCAAATAGTTCATTATAAAGCCCTAATGTGTATTTAATGACATCAAATTTTCTGCAATGCCATTTAGTATTTTAATAGCTTTAATAATAGCACACATTAGTAGCATTACTGCTTGCCATGTAATGTTCTCCACTTCCACTATGCTATGTTAGCAGTAATTAAGGAATGCCCATTCCAGGAAACTCATCTACCTGAAGCTGATTTCTTTGAGTAGTGACTTAACCTCAGGGAGAAGGGATCTGTGATCTCAGTGTGGGAGTGGATATAGGAGAGATTTGATGCTGTTTTGGAGTTATAGATCAGCTTCCAGTTTCTGATGATGCAGGAGTCAGTTTAAAAATAGACAATTCCACCTGGGCCATTTGTGCATCTGCTGCTCCAGACCCAGCCAAGAACAACAGACCTGCTGCAGAAGACAAGCTACTGAGAGGTAGGAATCCAAGATAGGGAGACGTCAGTGTGCCATCTTTCAAATAGTTTTTTCCATCCATCCTTCATATGACTGAAAAATTATTAGCAAGAACAGATGAACAGTGTTACTGGGTTGCTATATCAGCTTTGAGGTGTCTGATGAAAGCAGGTCGTCAGTAGCCTCATGCAGACTTTGGGGAATATAGAAAACCAGGCCTAATATTATTTTAGGTGTTCTGTTTAGCCTTGGGCATTCTGCTTTACTCAAAATACCATTCACTCATAGGCCTAATCTTTCAAGTTGGAAGAATAAAATTCTAGGGCTACAGTTGCTAGAAGCAAGAAGAATGTCAAATTCTGCGGCTTGCTGCTGAGATTGGCCCCAGCCTCTGGGCAAATGCTATAAACAAAAAGCTGTTACGCAAAAGATTGTTATCAGCACCTCAGGTAATTGTGTGGACCCTAAGTGGAGGCAGATGTCCCCCAGACCTGTGCTGACCATTTCTTTACATCGGATATTTGACTTCTGCTATCTATTTGTTATATGCTTGGTCCACACAGTGAGCATCAACACCTTTATGTCTTACACATATCATAATGCACTGGTGCAATCCTTCCTGTGCCTGTTTAGGAATGTGGTTAGCACTAGAGAGCTGGTGCTAATTTTAGGCATGTTCTTATGCTAAGACCTATTTTGACTTAGACCATATCCCAGGGTGACATGGGTGGGATAGCAGTTTGACACAGTCACCTGGCTCCTTCCTGTGGTTCCATATTGATAGTCAATTCTTTGCCTTTCCCTATCCATCTGCCACGAGACATGATCCCAGCATACAAGTCCCCTATGGCTATACTTGCATTTCTCCCCCTTTCACATACTTCATGGCTCCTTCCCCTCAGACTGAAAAACACGCTGCTTTGAGCAGGGTCTGCAACCACTTCCTAGGCAGCCACTAAAAATGTTGAGACAATTTTCACAGTGAAAAATTGCACCAGAAAAGCTACGGACTAGAGCTGCTGGTTGAATGCTATTTTTCACATAACAGCTGGAAGTTTTTCCTATTGATTGGCAATTAGTGTGTTCTAAAAGACTCAGGGTCAAATTCCCAGCTGGTGTAAATCAGAGAAGTCCCACTGAAGTCTGCTTTGTTTTCCAAATGGTTTAAAAATTCATCAGGAGCTTTAAACTGCTGGCTAAAATTCAGAAAGATAATACATTTTCTGTAATGCTTTTTGACATTAAGTATTCCTTATGGGCCAGATATAATCAATACAACTGCTAAAGCAAACATTCTGAAGGTTTAAGTAACTCCCCCCACCCCACCCCCAAAAAAATACAAACAAGGACCTGATCAACATAAATTTTAGGAATAACAGTCAAAATGTGGAATCAAACTTTGCATTTTGAGCATTTGTTGTCCTTTACAGATGTCTATTATTTATCATAATACATCAAAATTAAATTCTAAGAGTCTTACACTTCTTTCATATAGAAGTTTGACACTCTTGTCAAAGTGATTTAAAGGATTTTGTTAGCCCTTTGTGGGAGTGGACTGCACCTCAAAGCCCAGTTGCCCATCAGGTGTAGATATTGTCTGTGTGCATAGCACAGTTGCATTTTTGTTTCTCTTGTCAGTTCTGCTTCTCAAAACATTCAGCATGTTGTCATCCTAAACAAGCTTTATAAAGAAACTAAAGACCTGGGAGCTGAACAGCCTTGTGAGAATTCAGCTGGCGATCAAAGATGAGGGAAGCTCCAGAATCTGCCTTTTCTCTGGTAACAGACAATGACTTACTCTTAAGAGATAAACAAGTATTGCCTGGACATGTTTCATAACTTCTGGGAAGTCTAATATCATGCTTGCCTTTAATATCTGTGTATTTTAGGAAACTTGTAAACCTGGTAACTTTGACTGCATTTTTCCTATGTTTCCTTCAGTTTCCTAACAAAGCAGAACTGGTTTGTGGCTGCTGCTCTCCAGTGTCTGCATCTCCACAGGGTCACAGCCTCCTTTGGGCACATCCACCTGCTCCAGCACGGGGTCCTGCAGGGGCTGCAAGTGCATATCTGTTCCAACAAGGACGTCCATGGGCTGCAGGAGGACAACTTGCATCACCACGGTCTTCACCATGGTGCATGGGGGAATTTCTGCTCTGGCATGTGGAGCGCCTCCTCCCTCTCCTTCTTCACTGATCATGGTGTCTACAGAGTTTTTTCTCTGATATATTCTCTCTGTTCTCTGCTGTTGTGCAGTAACTTTCCCCTCTTCTTAAAAAAACACTATCACAGAGGCACTACCACCATCGCTGAATGTGCCCCACTTCTGGGTTACTTGCTGATCCAGGCAAAGTCAGGTATACCTTGGAAGAGAACTCTCCTTTCTGTTTAGGATGCTTAGTTTTACTTTACAGAAAGGCAGGGGCCGAACTACAAGTCTAGATTGAATAAGGATCTGAAACATCTTTTTGGAGAAGATAGTGGTGGGGCAGTTCTGTCAAAACAAGGAAAGAACTTTAATCTGAATCCCCTGCCATGGATGTTAATAGACAATTATCTAGTTCATATAATTTTTCTCCTTTCCCACTTTCACAAAATACATTTGAAGGCAGAACACATGTATCAATTCCCAAAGAATCAGAAGTGCAGAAGTCAATATTTCATTTCTAAATACTGAGGAAGTCACATGTAGCTGAGACTTCATTTTCTGCAGAGAGTTCATAGAGCATACTAGTCTATGAAAAGTGGTTGGTGTAAGCAACTGCACTGACTGAGTTTGCACAACAGAGGAAATCCACAATACCTCTGGATCTGCTTTGAATCTTTTCTTTTTTGTTTTTTAAAGATGGATCTGTTTAGAACATCCTATGCTAAATCAGGAGCCTGGTAGGAAACTCAGGTACTAATTCAGCAGGTTAGTGTTCAATATAAATTAAAATTTTAAAGTAATTTTGCAATCTTCAGGATATTACATAACTCAGACTTCCACCAGTGAAGAACAAGTTGTAAATATATATAAAAATATAAAAGAGATTAGTAATTTGTTCCACTAATCTCAATACAATGGCAGTGGTGATTAAAATATTCAATATAAGTATAAAATCATCTGTCATAACTGTGAGTACTAGGGCTCGGATGGGTAGTTATTCTTTAATCCCATCTACATGAAAAACAGAATAATAGAAACAAACTCCTGACTATTAATCTGACTCATTATGTGTACTTAGGAGACCTATTCCTACTAATTCCAATACAAAATGCATTTTAAATTAACATGCAGTGCAATCTGTAGAGTGTTTAAAATGCTGTATTTAATAGTGTTATTGCTATAATGATGATTTCAGAGAGCTAGGCACCCGAATTAAGCAAGGCAAATCTATTTTTCACTTGACTGCCAAACTGATTTGCAGAAAAGCCCCAGCCTGGAATTAAGATCAACATCTGGAACCGGCTGAGTGATGGAGATAATTCCCTATCTGTATAGTCAAGAAGCAGAAAGGGACAAGAAGGTGCAGCATTACTTTTCAGCTGCCTCACAGTTAACAGGAGAAAAGTAGTTTAGTACTGAGTAAGTTAGGATGATTGAAACAATGTCTGCCTACACTGGATCAGAATTTCTGGTTTAATTTGAAGCACTTACTTAACCTTACTGTCATTTGGACCTGTACCTCTTAACTAGCTACACATGCAGGTGGGGTTTGCCCAATTGGATCTAGCTTTAGGAACCGCTACATTTTACAGACACTTCATGGCATGACTGCAACTGGGTGTCAGTTTCAAATGTCCTTTTCCCAAATGACAATAAGGAGAAGCAAAAGTAAGATATAGTTAAAAACATAAAGCAAGTGGGAAATGCAGTGGATCATGTCAATACCAGAAGGTTCTGAATTACCTGAAATTCATGGTTAGTGTCTGATTTCCCATTTCAAAGTGAGTCATGGAAGTGCCATGGCAATCAGCAGGCAACAATGTCAGAGCAGTTTTCCTTACGTCCTGTTCTCAGTCACAACTACAAAACCATTTCAATAACATTGGTTGCCTCTGCTAAATGACTAGCTGTGCTGAAAATTGTACACAGTTTCAATTATTAGTCAAGTACATGCATATTTTTAGCAGACTGTTAAGCTTCTGGCTATGTGAAAGACCATAGAAGGTTATTCTCTTACCTTATAAATATCGTTAAGTAACAAATCACATAGTTTGTTTATTTGCTATCTAAATGTGTAGTAGCTAAAAACAATTAACAATTTAAATAACAAGGTCTTTTAGATTATTTTAGATTTCTTCTATGTTTGGGTTCCTACACAAGCTTCTTCAAAACATGTTTTTGCTTATAATATATGCCTTCTGATCTATTTTAGGAATGTTCTAGTATAGAAGAGGTATCCATCAACGTCTCAAGGCCTTTGTGCTACAATTCCCTAGGAGGTACCTCAGCTAGATGCAAGGCCTATTGAAACCAAGCAAAGCTCATAATTGACTTCATATAGCTTTGGGTCAGACTGTTGGAAGCTCTGACTGGAATATTTCTGTGCTTATCATCTGTGCTCTGTTCTTTGGTTTCATATATTATTATTTTCACCTGATATTACCAAGAATTGTTTAGCCTTGCAAAACATGTCAGGAAGATTCACGACTTGTACTATAATACAAGAAACTATGTGTATTGTACTTAATCCATTCTCATGAATGTAGAGAGATTAGTTAATTTTATCACCACAATTAGTAGGTATAATAATATAAATTAAACTTTAGTCCTCTGCAGGAAAAAAACCCTATAGCTAGAACCTTTTTTTCCATCATCAGTTTAATTATGACATGCTGCATTGCATTCTACATACCATATGCAACAGTCTCAAACATGCAGCTGCTGATAGTGCAGGTGTAGGTTTTCAGGGCTGTTTAAGTGTCTGACTCCCAAGGAAATACATAAAATAATTTAGTCACCATAATACTCAGTTTTGACATGCCTAAAACCTAAGGGTATGGACACTGAAAAGAACCAGAGCCTGAAGTTTGATTCTTCATAGGATAATCTATCATAGAATCATAGAATTACCAGGTTGGAAGAGACCCACTGGATCATCAAGTCCAACCGTTCCTATCAAACGCTAACCCATGCCCCTCAGCACCTCGTCCACTCGTGCCTTAAACACCTCCAGGGAAGGTGATTCAACCACCCCCCTGGGCAGCCTGTTCCAATGCCCAATGACACTTTCTGTGAAATATTTTTTCCTAATGTCTAGCCTAAACCTCCCCTGGCGGAGATTGAGGCCATTTCCTCTTGTCCTGTCCCCTGTCACTTGGGAGAAGAGGCCAGCATCACAACTTCCTTTCAGGTAGTTGTAGAGTTAACTATGACAGTTAGATCCCAGGAAATAAATTTTCAAATGCTAGCACAGCAGTTGAGGACAACAGAACATAAAGAACGCAAAGAGGAGAAAACAGAAGTCCAAAATGCTATAAAACTGGCAATCAGAAATGCCTCTCACAGGAGAACAGAAGATAGATGGTTTGATCTTAAAGGTGCAGCTGATACGTGTCTACACCAGATCTCACCTAGCCTGAAACTACGGCTTCACAAGGAGAGGGATGCTAGCAGAGGAGTCAGAAGGACCTCGTGGAGCACCCTGCTGTGAGGGTTAACTTACTGAGGTTTGGGAAGCCATCACCATACCATCTTGCAGGTGGTCACTGGCACACTGCAGATATCAGCTACTTTACCCTCACAAAATCAGCTGGCCTGCCTGTTGAGAGAGAGACAGAAGCTGAAATTTCATAAGTACTTCTGAAATATCTAAAAGCCTAGTTCCATTGTACTAGTCTTTGATTTGTTGTTAGATTGCTTGGGGTGTAATAATTAAGAATTCCAATTCTCAGTGTAACCTGGATTTTGAGGTCTTCCTCTAAATACAATATAGGAAGAGAGCCCTTAAAAATTATTTGAGTCTTTAGCAGAAAAAAAAAAAATCCCTCTTTCTCTCGATGGAAGGAAGAAATACAATAGAACAGGTTTGTGATTCGATAAAAAGCTATTGTACCTCTGACAAAAGAACAAATGAACCTCAGATCCAAACAAGGGCTTATGTTCCTGGTTTGACATTGAGGTGGGATATAGGGCCCCCCAACCCAAACGGCCTTCTTCCTGCCCAGGTTCTATGTACCTCAAAGCCAGTTAAACCCCATTGTACCTAGAGGTGCCCTTCCTCCTCCGAACAGGTTAGTTTCTAATTTAGTTGTCCCACTTCAATAGATACATGGAGTAGGCGAAAGCCAGGCCTGTATAAATGGATCCATGTTTGGATATGAAGGAATATCATAACATTTAGATAAGATGCATTACTGTATTAGAGACAGTTGCTAATTTAACACATTTGCAGAAGAGTTTGAAATTTGATTTTTATAAAACACTGATTCTCTTTCCCATTGTTTAGCTACCATTAGATCTGACCTTAATGAAGACAGCTAACATCTAATCCAACGCCACTCAGAAAATATTGAGATGCTTTGTTTCCTGTTATCATGTATTTCAGTTCTACAGCACAAGCAAAATGTCAAATGAATAATTTTTGTAACTTTCCCTTGAAAAATCCACCACAATCAGCTCTTTGATTTTAAGAAATTGCATTTTTTCTGAAAAATTCCACCAAAAAAAAAAAATCAACAGGAGTATGTCTAGATTATTTTCACTATGAAAATATGTTTTTAAAAATGTTTAGTGGAGCTCCATATTTTTTTTAAAGAAATTGCTGGAATTTCATTTTGACTCTTTTCTTTTAAGGAAGGGTAGTTTTAAACTCAATTTATTTGGTATTGATTTGCTCTGATTTAGTCACAGTCTCCTCTAAATTAAATGGAACTTAATGTATTTCTTTCTACAAAGGACTTCTGTCAAAAAAATAAAAAGTTTTTCTCACTTGCCTTCAAGAACTCTATTAACACAGTGCTTGTTCACCTTACAATATTTTGTTTAATATCGCTATAGACATAAATCACTGCAGTTACATACAAGGATAATGGCATACATTTAAAGAATGAAAAGCTGCTAAGAGGTGCAAAATCACAAAGGTCTAAGCCTGATGGGATCTTTAAGGTTCTGGGACTAAGGGAATAATGGAGGCCAGTGGGAGCTGGGTGATGTGTTTCACATTTGCTGGAGTCAAACAGAAGAAAACCAAGGAACTCAGCACAGGTCTCATAGGTCCCTTACTTGTCTTATGGGTATTTGTCTGTTCTTTTTCCAGCTACAGAGATTCTAATACAACGACACAATTATTTCACATATACAAGTATATTGTATGCATGCATATGCATGTTTTTATGCATATTATCAATTAAAAAATTGTTTGTAGTTGTTTCATTCATGTAAATTCTTTTAACAAGACTATTTCACCTGCAAAGCTGTTAAGCTAAGAAACTGGAGGTTCGCAGAGTGCCCTGGAGAGATGCCAGATATGCTTTCTGCTCATGGTCACCTCTAGATGAGCACTCTTCCTCCTGCTGACTGGAAGGAGAGCCCTAGGAGCCCTTCAATGCACTCCAGAGTACAGATTCACAATGGCGGTTGGGACATAAGTAATTTTCTTGCTGAAGATGCTAAACTTGCCTGATCTTTGTTGATTGCCTCTCTGTAACGGGATGCTTTCTTTAGCTTTAAATTTAACAGTAATTGGAGTATTGTCATAGTTTCAGGATGGGAGTAGACCTGACTGAGTTGGAGTGCCTGCTCCCAGCACTACTTATTAATTTAATTTTAAGTAGTGATGGCATAAAAAACCCACAGGGAGACATGTTGTTGAATTAGATTATATGTATTCCTTTCTCAGTAAATGTACCGATCAACAGAGTGCAGCTTGTCCTTTTTCTTTCTGATCTCCTGACTCTGTTATTCTTGAGTTGATTCATTCCTTCCTTTCTACCTAGTGGAGGGCTCAAGGCATGAACATCTCCATCATGTAGGACATGAAAGAGGAAAACATGGGCTTAAATTTACTCAGATAGAAAAGACACTAGAAACCTTCCCCATCTTCCATTATCTAGGAGGATGTTTTATCCAGTATGTCATCCAGTAAGACATAGTTACTGTAAAATCTTCCTATTTTAACAAAGCAAAAAAAGTTAAAGTCATGCTATTTTTTTCAGTAGTAACAGACTTTCACTGTCCTGGTTGTGGCTGCCAGTTTGGAAGAAACTTTGCTTGTTAGGTCCTAAACAGCCTTATTTCAGAAGATTGGATCGAGCACCAAGTATGTTCCTATTACTTGTGAGATTTTTCCTGAACCTTCAAGCACCCTCCTCTCTCCATACCTTATGGGCATTAAACTTCAGGGCACAGCTTCACATTTTGGATTATGTCTGGGACAACGTTATGTTCAGTCACCAACTGTAGATCATGTGAAACTTTTTTGTTGGATTCACTTTACCGTCGTCGACAGACTAAAACCAGCCCTCTGACTAAGCAGCAGTTAGAGAAGACTCATCAAAGGCAAAGGAAGCAGGTAGATCACTGCAAATCTCAGCAAGGCAGGTTCTGCAGATGTCCCTGATTGTCATTAGTAACTTCAAATTCCCCACAGTCAGTTCCTTCATAATTCTGATAACAGTGCCAAATATCTTTGTTATGATTTCCAGATCTTAATTTGATGCTTCTCCTCTCACAATAAATCCTTGGTCCTCTGAGACATCTATCAAGAAGCTTAGGATTCAACTGCAGGTAAATATGTTGAAGGTCTCGAGGTTCTTTGCATTTGTCATCCACTGTCCTGACAAAGATGCCTGCTGCACACCTCAGGTGTTGTGGTGACATTGATAATGTAGAGCCCTAATTCAGAATCAACAGGATTTTGCACTTCTGTGCAGTTGCTCTGTAAATACTAGAAAAGAAATTTTTGCTGATGTGAAACTAGCCACTCTTTTTTTTCCTTTCAAAACCAGAAAAATATGCAATCTGTAAGCAGCATGAATTAGTGAATTCATCCATGTATTAAATAGTCTGCTTTAAAGGATTAGTAGTAAGTTTTATACAGAAAACATAACCCAGCTGAGGTGCAAAGGGCTTTAGCAACTTACATGTCTCAGAAAACACTGCAGTCTGTGCATCTACAAGGAAGATATGATGTGTGCCAGCAGTGCAGGTGAGGATATGGGGGCTGTGTGGTTGGCAAGAGTGTGGGGGCTGATGGAGATGCTCTAGGGTCTTGCATTTGTCACTTGACCAAGTTGGAAGGAAGTTCACCCTCCTATTCACATTGACTCTGACAGAAACCACAGCCAAATACTTAAAAAACTGGCTGAAGTAATTTAATTTGCTGAGAACAACTGAACACTTCAGTCATTCATTCTCATGCTGGCTGGGTTTTCTGTGCTATCTGCCAGGAGAAAAGCATCCCGGAATACCCATTTCATACAGCTTTAAATATAAAATCTTTCCTTATGACAAAATTTGATGTGTGGTTGTCTGAAAGCTCCAGGACATGACGGAACCTCAGAAATCAGTCTTTGATTTTAATGTGGCTAGGTCTGGTGTGATGTAATATGAATCCTCTCCATCCTCCTCCTTCATTTTTTTGCCCACACAAAGGCACAAGTAGAGTTCCCATAACTGACAATTTGCTGGGCATCACTGGTACCACTAATTTGCTCTGACTAATGTGCTAATCAGGCTCTAGATTATTTCCTCGGGTTTTATCCAGCTGGAAAGGGATCTGACCAGGATCATAACTATTGAGGAATTGTCTTCCAACATGCCTGGTATTAACCATCACCTTCCTTCCCTACCACTGATTGCTTGTGAGCCTCACAAGACCTTGTTGGCTCAGGAACACCTGACCATATTTCATACTCATCCTGAATGAGGAACAGGAAAGACAAGTTAAGCAGTCAGTTCTGCTGGTACCAAGTACTCAGAACTGGTGAAGTGAGATAGTGTCTATTAATAGGATAAAATGAGGATCATACACATTGCATTTAAACCAGGGACGGACTTACCTCTGAAGAAATGAGATTCATATGTCTCTAAAATAATAATGCCTGCAGCTCCTAGAGCACTCTGTGATGGTATTAATAAGATCTTGCAACAGAAAAAAGAGTAAAGATATTGCTATTAGGCTAATTTAGCATTTCACTGCCTTTCTAAAGTAACCCAATGGTTTGTTATGTGGTTGTTCCTCAGACTACATTTTCTTTTGATTCTGGTCTCTATAAGCTACGTATTATTGTGGATAATGGTTTAGTGTCTAGAATACAAAGATTATTAAACATAAGTTACAAACTTAGATACTGCCTGAGATGTTGGTAATAAGCAAGTGAATAAACACTGGGGAAAAAAAATCATTTTAATTTGCTTTGATGCAAAATTTAAATGTAATTATTTGATTTCTCATCAACTACTAGAAGCAACAAAAATCTTTTCATTAAAGTGGGATTTTTAACATGAGAATTCCCAAAAGCATTTCCTCAGTTCTGTTTATGTTGATAAGGGAAAGGAGAAAGCCATTTTACTATGTCAATCAGCTGGTTTTCCCATCCCTCTGCCATTTGAAAGCTGTGATTCCAAAGGCGTACATTGTTCTTGCTGTTTTCCCTAGGAATTCACTCAGCTTATAAAAACCTCAGGAAAAGTGACTGTAAATAGGCACACACTATAGGAGGGAGAATGTTGGCGTTGTGCAACCTTGAATAAAAGGGAAAATGCAACACTCAGTGAACCTTAAGAATTTCAGTTTCAATTTGCATGCTCTTTCTACATTTGTTTCAGAGAGATATCTTTCATTGTACCTTTTCTTCAGATCACAGGTAAGGAAGAGGTTATGTTGTGCTTGGGTGTTTATCCTTAATTTGAACAGTGATAAAGGATCAGTAATGTGAGAATTACTATGCCATGAGAACTGAAGATGTAAGACTTGAGACTTCATGCACAAGGAACTCCACAGACCTTATCATCAATTGAAGGGAGACTGAGGGCCACAGCACATCAAGAATCAAAGTAGAAAAGCTTCACAGGAATTAGTTGCCTGGAGGGGAAAAGAGGTGGAAACTAGGCATAAAATGGCCAAGGGGATGCATACCAGCCAGCAGCAGATATTGATGTCCATCCAGCTTCTTCTTGCAAAGCTAAGGAAGGCCAAGCTGCATAAAACTACTAAAGCAAGTGCCTATACCTCCTTTAAAGCCTAAGAGGAGGCATTTACCTACAAGACAGAGACAAGTGCAGCTTCTTACTGGGAAGTGTAGTGGATGATAGCAGTGCTCAGGGAGTAGTGAGGCTTAATAGGAGTGGAAGCAAATGCTCCTTCCCTGAAAACGTTCCAGCTTCAGACTCCACACCTGGTCTGAGACACTGAGAATAGCCTTTAAAATGTCTGTTTTATTTAGTGACACAGTTCACTTGCTAAACTCTGAAACACAGAAATGGAGACTTGCTGGTAGTGTAGTCTCTGTCTGCAGGGGAGAACAAAGCCAGGCCTGTGACAGATAAGTTTCTGGAAGAATGTCCAGAAGCATGCAAAGAAGGACTAGGGTAAGACACTTATCTTGAAAATACTTGTGTGTGTGTTCAGTTGATGTGAGTAGTACTTCTAGGTTCTGGTGCAACATTTGCCTGCTCTAAGGTAGGTATAGGTATAAATTGAATGTTTTTGAGATGTAGCCATGCAGGAAAACGGTTGGTTTCAGTTTCCCATTTAAGGTAACACTGAGCAAGTTGCTAACATCTTTGCCTCAGTTTCCCTTACATAAAAGGGGCAGCTAACTGGGAATAAACGAATGCATACCTGAACAGAAGAAAGAACATCAGGAGGATGCCTCGTCTGTGCTACATCAAATTGCTGAAATCCTTTTAATGCATTCAAATGCAGGTTCAAGTATAGCATAATGATGAACTAAAGCAAAAGAGATAGGTATGTGAAGCTGCATTTTTGATTCAGAACATTGAGCTCTTTAAAGCATGTGGACAATTAACACGAACCAGCAGAGCTGGCCCAAGTAGGAGGTTTTCCATCATGATGTACCATCTGCAAGAACAGTTAAATCATAAATGTGGACCACATTGTTCCAGAAAAAAAAGTTTACTATAGAGAGAAATAATAAAGGTTTATCTCTATAACCTAGTCAACTATACACAAATACAGGCAATGTTTTTGACTGTTTCCAAGGGGTTTCTGGATGCCATTGGAAGGATACAGGGCTGCACTGCTATCCCACTGCCAGGAAAGTTTGTTGTTCCTCAAAATTTCACACTTTTGGCAGGAACCAGTGTAGTTTGGATCACAGAAATTGTAATTACGACATTCAGAGTGTAAATAGAATCCCCACAGGCCCTTTTTTCATTCCTAATGCAACAATTTCCTTCATAAAAGCTTTTGCACTTTCTTCAAAGGAAGCTCTGGCTAAATGTTCAAGATCGTTTGCTGAAATATACCTTTTCATTTCAGTAGCAAGTTTCCTGGACTTTCTTCTATAGATTTCTGTCACATCCCAGTTGAGGGCCCACTGAAGTCTCTGGTACTCCCAGTCTATGACAGCTGATCCACTGAAGTCCTTAGATGTGATGTAATTGTTAACATCACAGCTGGCTTTTTCAAGATAAGTTTGCAAAGTGATGTTCTAGGGTAGGCAACAATTCACAGGGACTTCCTGTGATGTGTACCAAGGATAATAACTGAGTGTATTAAAAATATATATATTCTGTCCTTTTGCTTTAGCTAATGGGCTTCCAATCATATGGAACATTTCCATGCTCAGTACAATGTTGTAAGTCAGGGAACACTGGTCAGTCAGTTATTCCATGCAGCTATGAAAAGCCTCCTCTCCAAATGGCTTCCTTATTCTTCAAGCTTTCTCAGTAATAACAAAAGAGACTATAAAATCAAACCTTGGCTTTTATCACTAGCTTCACAGATTCATGAACATCCCTGACCTGTCTAGTACAGGGTCGGGCAGATATACTCCGAATAGAGCTAAACAGGCACACATATTTCATTATCATTGTGCAGTGCCATAAAGGGATACAAGTTCAAACCCCTGACAATGATAAAGTAGATTCATGAAAGCTTGTTCTGAGCTATTTATTCACCTCACTGCACTATCACACGGAGCTAGTGCCTTCCAGACCAGCTCTGATAGGTCTGCACAGAACAGCATTGTGCAATGTGGGTTTTGATGGTAAGGCCTGTGGCCACAGATACAAGCAGAATCATTAGTCACAAGGTCCATGCTGATTATGTGATATCAAGCAGAAAAATAAAACAGATGTACAACAAGACCTACATACTTATGTGTAAAGGAGAGAGTCTTATCGTTCTTCCAACTCCAGCCTCCCCTCTGCAACCAAAATCCCGAGGAAATCCCACACAGCTGTACAATCAACCATCAGAGATGAACATGGATTTGTATTTAAGTCCTACTCATTGTTTTTCCTCAGTGCTATTTACCTCTCTTGGGATTGTGACCCTCCCTGCTGGAGGTGAGGATTGTGGGTATCATATGGGCAGCTGGAGTGTTACATGTACAAATGGGAATAGCACATCTATGTTATCCTCCTTTCCTCTCAAATCAGAAAAGTAATCAGGAATAACTTTGTAGCTGTAGTACTTTTATGGACCTGCCCACTGCCCTATCTCTTTGCTGTTTTAAGGTAGGATTAGCATAACATAGTTTCAAATACCTGCAGCAAAAATGTCAACATCGAAGGTAGACAACCTAGGAAATTTTATTAGGCAATAGGTGCTTTTAGGATACAGTCACATATGACAGTTTGAGATATCAGAGCTCTTTGAAGTGTCCAAGATGTAACTGTTCCTCCTACTGACCAGGCAGCGAGTCCACAGGACCAATGAAGCATGGTGGAGGCTGGAGAACTCAACATTTCATTAGCGAATTCTCATCCCATGACATTCACAATACTGTGCATTTAGTGAAGAGGAGGTTTCCAGAACCACTAGTCACATAAGCACAAGTGCCATATCAGCACTAGCAGGCCTTTTAGAACACAGTGTTGATGAAAAGTAGCCCAAGTTGCTGAGTGCCTTTGAGACACCACACACTATATCAAGAAATCAAACTCAGCAAAGCCACTCAGGGCTTGTCAGCATTAGCGATCATACTGAATTTTCTGACTAGAATTCTGTACAGACAAAGCTAGAAGATGCTAGGCTTGTGAGGAGACAACCAATGAAAGAACCAGCTTCAGAGAGTCAGGCTTGCTGCCTCATCGCCCCAGAGGGATGGAGAGAGGGTTTGGGGTACTCCTATCAATCTGCCCCATGTCTGCTCTGTTCACCAACCCCTGCCTAGGATCAGCATGTGCTTCTGGCTTTCCAGGGGGACTGCAGGGTGGCTATAGCAATAATGCCTACCAGTTTGCTCTGCTTTGCCAACAACCAACTTGGAAATGCAGAGACCTTGCTGTGCTGAAGCATTGTGGCTGAGCACTACTCTCGCAATTCATAGATAATCAGGGATGTAAGAAAACTCTGTCAGAGGGCAGAAAATTCCTACAATTTTTTAATTATTATTTACATTGCAGCATGTGATTCTAAACTGCAGCATGTTGAGTTTCCCCCATGAGACCTATATCAATGTCCTGCCCTTCTGCTCTCATGCCTGTCACAGTCTGGTTCCAGAAAATAATATTAGCTGAGCTGGGCACACCCCTCAGCTATTTACCCCAGGTTCCAAGGAGCACGTCCTACGCAGGACCTGTGTAACCTGGCACAGGCATGCCAGTACCTTGAAGTACTTTGTGGCATCACACCCGAGGGCAGGCAGGGCCAGTGCTGCCCAGCCAGGCTCCACCAAAACCTGTGGGGACTGCTAGGGTCTGCTCTGACTGGGATCTGCCTGCTAGCGGGAAGTGGGGAGGCTCAGCACTGCCTTGTGCCATGAGTCTGCAGGTCCCTCCTCAGACAGGGACAGCCTGAGTAATTAATTATAATCTTTGCTGTGTGCTGGGTGTACTGATTTGCTGCTCCAAGGCCCCCTGCACTGACACATGGGAAAAGCAGTATCAGGAAGATGATGATGACAATGATATAATAATAATAATTATAATAGTAATAATATCACTATAGATTATTGAAGACTGCGGGAAGTGGCAGACTGTCCTGCCCCTTGAAAAAAACTTGTCATAGAGGACTTCACAGAGAACAATATTTGTACTTGCTCTATTATTAAGGAGGAAACAGTTGCCATTTTATATTCTATGTGAGGACAAGTCACTGAGGATTACTGACTTCTGATTTTATTCCATTTGATGCATTTAGCCATCATGCAAGTGCACATATGCTCCAACTGGGAGCAGGGTCTGAAGTCACTTGTTTACATTATGCAGGAAGGATGTCCTGTGCCCAAACTCAGCATTTTTCCCTTTAGCCAGGCTTTTCAAATTTTGCTTTTAGTTGTGCAGAATTACAGCATGCTAAAAAGTCCTCCTCATCTTTTTCCTAGATATTTCTCTCATATGTAACTGTCATAGCTGATAAAACCAAGATGAAGGTATCCAGTTATAGCCCTTCTGCTGATTCTGGTTTTCTCTGTAAACAAAGACAAGACAGAGGCAGTGCATCTTGGTGTCCAGCTGTCAGGGAAAATACACAGTGGGCAGCAATCCCCAGCAGAGAGAAAGTAGAAACCGTATGTCTTTATTAGAGAGCAATCAGCTCTACCTAAGACTAAGCAAAATCAGATTTAAATGTGCAGTTCTGAATTGAACAGACATAGAGAGAAGTACTTGAACCAAATCACTGGATACTGCTGAAAAAAAATAGCTGGCTAAATGATAAGAAAAAGACTAAGAATTCATCGGATGATATAAACCCTGTATCCCTCTCGCACAGTAAATCTAGAGCTGAGGAATGTACTTTCAATCTTTAGCATTTGTCTTATAACAAAACCCCTCCACTACAGATGTTTCACTATTCACATCAGGGGATTAGAAAAATTACAAATAGCGAATAAAGACAATGATCTTTTCTCCTTTCTGGTTAACATTGCTACAAAAATACGGCATCGATATAGCACAGCCTTGATGGGCTTAAACCAGGCTGTCTCAACAGGCAAGTCGATCACCGAATTCCCTTATCAAGAACGTGCATGGTTTTTGAAACAAGAATTTTCCCACTCTCACAGATCCAATAAAATCCCTGGATTTTTTCAGAATAATCCTTTTGTTGACTTCTTATCAGCAAAACTAAAGCTGATACACTCAGAAGTCTGATGAGCTGGAACAAGTTTTGTCCAGTTTAAGTTAAGCTGTCAGTAACAAATGTTGCTCACTCTGCCAGATCTGGATTTGGAGGCAACATGCTCAGAGGTGACAGAGGAGATGACCCTGATAGCTTCCCAGCTTGCAGCAGCCACAGGGAGAACAGTATGTGAGAATGTATTGCTGCTGTCCTCTTCCTTCCCTCATATGAATGGGAAGATATTAAACTGGTCATCTTCTCACAATTTGCCTTGATGACATTTTGCTAAGTATCTCTGTTATGTTAGTAAATGTAGCGGACTGAATATGAAACATAATGTATATTTAAAATGGAGCAGGAACTCACCTCACAATTTTATCTAATCCGGTGACATTGATGATTTAATTATAGCTGAGATTCTAACTGCTTTAATACAGTATTTCATTGATACCCATGAAGGTGCTCAGAATCCTAAGCAGCATGAATTCTTGAGGTATATTTTTATAGCGTTTCAAATTTAGGGCAGAGAATCCTCAAAATGCTACAAATTAAATATGAATCTGTTGCAGCAGAGCCATTTCCCATAGCAGTCATAAGAAATAAGCTCAATAAAGCATAAAAAAATGTAATTCAGAAATGTAACACACATATGGCAGGTTGGAAGGCAGATACTGATAGTAATTTTGTAGTATAATTTAACTTGTTATGAAAAATTTGGACCGCTGGACAGAGGAGAGCAGAATTTAGCAGTCGAGCTACAAGTCTGTGAGGTTCATCAGGACAGGCATCTGGCTTCCATCATTTAATCTTTTTGCCACCATACTGGATTTTTCTTATTATGTACATGAGAACACTTGTATTCTGGTAGGCTGTTAGATAGCTGGACTCCTGAATATGGAAAATTAAGAAAATTGATCAAGTGTCCTTCCGCTCTTTACTTCTCAGCTTCATGCTGCATATATATTTCTCATCTGTAGAAAATCACACCTGACACTTGTCCAGCCTGGGAGATTAGATTCAAGCTTAGTCTTAGCAAAAATGTGGATGATTTGATGGATGGACTAAATGGCCAATTGGAGCATCTGTAAAATCAGTCTTTATGCTTAGCTTCTACCTCCGTCATGCTCTTGATGCTAATGACTGGGTCATTTCCTGCCACACTGCTGATTTACCTGTGGTTAAAAATACCCACACTGCAAAGAGCCACATTTGAGAGGTGTGCTTAGGGGACCACATGCAGCATAGCCTTACCTCTGGTTGTGTTAGAAAAAACATGGAGCCCATTTTAAGGCATCAGAACAACTTGGGCTCTCCCTCTCCAGGGAGGCCCTGAGCACACTGTGCCTCCCAAGCAGCCAGGAACTAAGTATGGGCTTCATGGCATGTCATTATCATATCCTTTTTCCTGCATTTCTGAGGTTACTGACAGAAAAGAGCGAACATCAACAGAATAGTACTAACTTATTCCTCATAACATTTTAAATCATTTTGAACTGATTCTTTTAAGAAGTAACTTTCCTCTCTCTCCACTTGTCTGATGCAATTGTATGGTAAATGCTAATTGTAAACTAAATAAATGCTGGTTGATGTTCTGAGCATATTTTTCTTACAGAAATAAAACAAAAGGTTAGCCCTGCACAATAGGAAGGAGTTGACTCTCCTCCCACTAACTTTCCTGGGAGCCCGGCAGAGTTATTTTGTGTTTGCACTAGGATAAGATCGTGCCCCCAGACTGTGCAGAACAAACACCCACACAGAACGATTTCAGCTTGCACCCAGCACCAGCAGACTTGTGTGACATTCTTTTCTTCCTACTCCTACAGAATAGCTGTAACACAACAACACAAAAAAATGCATTTGATCCCCCCGCCCTAGCTGAATATTACATTAGAACTAAATGTTAATGGTGGAGGTAACACAACAATTCATTAATATAAGTCTAGGAGAAACTTGCAGTTATTTTAAGCTGGGAGTCATGTAAACCTTGTTAAGTCCTATGTATGGAAAGAGACTTGGAACAAATGTAATGAGCCTCACTCAGTGGCCCTGGCCCAGCACAGCCTCTCTGTCTAGATCTCATCAGCCATCACAGGACCTGCTGCTTTGCTGTAGGCAGAGTGTGTATTTTGAGATGCTGATGATGATTGTCTTTGCAGCAGCTGGTGGGTGCTGGAAACTAATGGACTAATGCCAGCCTAAAAGAAAAAATCCAAGGGTGAACAAAGCAAACATGAATATTTCATGCCTGGTTTTCAGCTACTGCAAATCAATAAAGATATACCGTGTTACACCACGTGAGGTTGTGCCTCTTGAAGAGCTGAGGAATCACAACAAAATTAAAATAAGAGAGAGCATTCTGGAAAATCACAAATCAAGTGCTTTCTGTCAAAAGTGAGGTAGCTCTACCACCCAAATTAGCATCTGTACTGAGTTAGGTGTTTTGAACACTGGGTTTTAATGCAAATATACTCAGAGCTGAGTATTGTTGCTGAGATACTAATTCAGTACCTGAATTCCTGCTGAGGTTCAGAGAGAGCTTGTCTTATTTTTTCCTACTGCTATGTTTAGAAAAAATATTTGTCCAAATTCCACAAAATAAAATTTGATGTCAAGACTTAAGAAAAGAGGAACAGTCTGAAGCATCCAAAGGGCTTCAGTTCATGTTTGTGCAAATTATCTGCTTGCAATTGGCATTGTTTACCATTGTAGGTACTCAAGGGTCTTTGTGCATGACTTGGTTTCACTAAGTATGAAGAAGCACCTTTTATAGAGCAGTAAAGTGTCATGTACTGGCCCTGCCAGCTTGCATCCCACCCAATGGCTGTGCTCCCCACAGCTCCCACTGCAGCCCATTGAGGGTGAGGAGGGACAGGAGGAAGATCAGCATTGTTACCACCAAGGCCCGCACTCTCCCATGTAGAGGACCCTCATATCAAACAGCCCCTGCCCGTCCCTGGGTCATCCCTGTGCCCATGGAACCAAGACCCAGCACAGAGGAAGCGATATCTGGCATTAGTCTGTTTAAAAATATCCCAGGGGAACCTTGTGCTGAGCATTAAAACACTCCTACTGAAGCTCACTTTGATTCCCCACAGGGAGAGGCATGAGCAGCCATACATGGGGGGCAGGGGTAACAATACGGGGGGAATACAAGTGTCAGCTTAAGAGAACACAGTTGCTCTCCATGTATATGATCCACTGCAGCATCAGATTCATAAGTATCAGACCCACAGGATTTCCATAGGATACCTCCCTCCCACCAGTGGGAAATACAGGGAGAGTGGACACAAAGCCAAGGCAAAGAGCAACTTCAGTAAGGTAATAAATGAAAGGCTTTTTGTTCTGCCCTGGAAACTTAGCATCTGAAGGAACAATACAAGAAACAATCTTAATCACAGAATCATTAGGTTGAAAAAGACCCACAGGATCATCAAGTCCAACCATTTCTATCAGTCATTAAACCATGCCTCTCAACAACTCATCCAACAGTCCCTTAAATGCTTCCAGGGAAGGTGACTCAACCTCCCTGGGCAGCCTCTGCCAGTGCCCAATAACTCTTCCTGTGAAAAAAAATATCTGATGTCAAGACTGAACCTCCCCTGGTGGAGCTTGAGGCCATTCCCTCTCATCCTGTCCCCTGTCAATAGGGAGAAGAAGCCAGCTCCCTGCTCTCTACAACCTCCTTTCCGGTAGTTATAGAGAGCAATGAGGTCTCCTCTCAGCCTCCTCTTCTCCAGGCTAAACAACTCCAGCTCTCTCAACCATTCCTCATAGGGCCTGTTCTCCAGCCCCTTCACCAGCTTTGTTGCTCTTCTCTGGACTTGCTCCAGAGCCTTAACATCCTTCTTGTGGTGAGGGGCCCGGACCTGAACACAGTATTCAAGGAGCAGTCTCAAATAATCTCCTTAATAATCTCCTGTGTAATTGACTAAGAAGGTTATTGCTAAGCATGGAAACAAACATCATTTTTCCAAAAACTGCCCAAAAATTTTAGACTGCTTGACTGAAGAGAGAAAGAAGAGCCAATACTCTGGGCTGCTTTGCTTCTTGCACATTTTGGAGAACACCTTAAATGAAATCCAGGAGAGTTCTTGTAATGGAAAAATTCAAAAAGGAGTTCTGACTGCCTCTGAGAGAACAGGTTGCCAATGTGTTAAAATACTATCCTAAGCAAAAAAAAAAAAAAAAATCTGAAGAGGCCCCATGTATTGTTGAAACAGAAGCAGCCTCATGGGAGAAGTTTAAAATATTTACCTTTGAAATTATAGAAGTCTGCTTATTTTTGGCTTTTTAAATGCTGTTATCTTCCCATACAACCATGGTTACATAACAGATAAAATCCACACAGCAGCAGAGGTTATTATAGCCTGGGAGCTTGCTCCCACTGGGCAGAAAACAAAGCCTAATGCCACTCGTACTGTTTTGCTGCTTCTGGGTCAAACTTTTAAACACACGTGTTACAATAAACACATGCATATACACAGATTCATATACACAGATACATATATATGTATATCAACACACATATGTATCACTCTGTTTTCTTATTACAGCTTAAACAAGGGTTTTGTTGAACCAAAAAAAATTACCTTGCCATTACTTTAGTAACATTATACGAGGGATAAAAGGATGTGTTGTAACTATTAAAAGAAGCAAAATTAAAACTCTAGTACACACTTACTTTGGTAAACTACCAGAAGAGTTTTCCTCTCTTTTCTAATGAGAACTCTAACTGCCCCTCACTGCTGCATGCTATGAAATGTGGAAAGCATGTAGTGCCATTGCTAAAGAAGAACAACTTTGTTAAGCATTATGTGACAGTATTGTGTTTCCTTGGAATTTTTGAAGGATTGTCTTTGTATTTGACAAGCTGTGTTGTTCCCACCTGGTATCATTCTTCAAAGTGTACAGAACTATTGATTCCAAACTATTTTTAAAGTAACCTGTGTTTGCAAATAATCCCACTTTCCAAGTCTGGCCTATATTGACAGGAAATTGCTTTTCCTGAAATGTAAACAAGAAAGAAGTTGTGGCTTTCACAACATTTTAACTGTATCAAATTTTCTTTGTCGAATTCTTTCATAAGTGTTATTATACCATATAGAATCATAGAATCATAGAATCATCAGGTTGGAAGAGACGCGCCGGATCATCGAGTCCAACCATTCCCATCAAACACTAAAACATGAACCTCAGTACCTCATATACCCATGCCTTAAACACCTCCAGGGAAGGTGAATCAACCACTTCCCTGGGCAGCCTGTTCCAATGCCCAATGACCCTTTCTGTGAAATATTTTTTCCTAATGTCAAGCCTAAACCTCCCCTGGTGGAGCTTGAGGCCATTCCCTCTTGTCCTGTCCCCTGTCACTTGGGAGAAGAGGACAGCTCCCTGCTCTCTACAACCTCCTTTCAGGTAGTTATAGAGAGCAATGAGGTCTCCTCTCAGCCTCCTCCTCTACAGGCTAAACAACCCCAGCTCTCTCAGCTGTTCCTTATAGGGCCTGTTCTCCAGCCCCTTCATCATCTTTGTTGCTCTTCTCTGGACTCACTCCAGAGCCTCAACATCCTTCTTGTGGTGAAGGGCCCAGACCTGAACACAGTAATCGAGGAGCGGCCTCACCAGTGCTAAGCACAGAGGGAGAATAACCTCCCTGCACCTGCTGGTCACACCGTTCCTGATACAGGCCAAGATGCCATTGGCCTTCTTGGCCACCTGGGCACACTGCTGGCTCATGTTCAGACAGCTGTCAACCAATATGTGATGTCCAGTTTTAATTCACTACCTACAACACATGCTTTCAGTGCAAAACTGAAGCAATCATTAATTTAAGCCACCTTTTTTAATTTCAGCAATTTTTAAACTGGAGAAAAATTGTACACATTTATTTAGGACAGTGTTACAAATCCAGACTGGTCTGAGATTTCATTCTGGTCTTTTTACTGTGAGGGTTGTTAGCAATTTTTGTTGTATTCACATTTTTACAAAGCCACTGACCCTAGCTGAAAACATTTCATTTGGAAAAAGCTGATGAAACATAAAAATGCTGGTATTTAAGTTATGCCAGTATGCCTTTCCCATCTTTTTTCACCTTTAAATCTCAGCCACAAAAAATATCAGAAAACATGTTAAATATTCCAGGCAAGGTTTACGTGACACTTATCCTTGAACTGACATGCCACCCACTGTCCCCCACGGAGGCACAAAGGCTACCAGGTCCTGCCTCTCCCCTGATACACAGAACCCGGAGCTGGGTGAGCCACAGCCGATGCTGCCAACTACATACCAAGGCTGCTTACTCACGATGTATTGTCTTGAGTGGCAACACGCAACTTATGTCCTTGCTACCACTTCCCTGAGGGTTTTGCCCACTTCCTTCACCCTCGCTCAGCTGCGTGAGCAGAGTGATGTGAGTCAGACAGTGGGATTAATCTGAATTTAGAAAAAAGCATTGGGAGTGGGAGGAAGGTACCATCTTTTTAACAAGGGAACCTTTGGGCTGGATGGTTTCCCGATCCGGGTTAGCGCAAGGGCAACCAAAAAGCTGCGCCAGCACACCACAACACAGGGATGAGAGTGAGAGGAAAGGCTGGGAGTGGGAAGAAGATGGTGGTGGCATCTACAACTGGTCAAATGGCGCCTGTAGCCCCACATATCTACCTGTCAGACTGAAGTGGAACAAATTATGAGCTGCTCAGAACGCACAGCATTTAGTAAGTGTAATATCCAGCAGTGGTAAGAGAGAAAAAAGAAATTAAACATTCCCCTGAATTTCAAAGCTTTGGAATGCTAAATCAGCAAACTTGAGAAAAGTTGGAAGCCTGTCAGCTGTGCCTCTGTTAGAATTGTTTATCCTCTGAGGAGAAGCAGAGAATAACAGGACTCTACTGTTCAGCATTTGGGAAGAGAAAATATATATGGTGTGAGTCCATTATCATCTTGAAGCAGAGGAGGTTCAGGTGAAGTACAGCAAATCCTCATTCTATTATCTCCAGAAAATAGTGCCTGCTTCTCAGGATATACTATGCTTTAAGAGCTGGTTCTAGCTAAGTAAGTAATTGTAATGGTTATAGCAGAATTCTCTGCAGCTTCAGACTCTTCCTCTTCCAAATAATTCTAACCCAGATAGAAACTGGATCATGCATCTCCAATGCATGGACCATACGAATAGACCAGGAAAAAAAATCTTTGTAAAATTATGTGTACCAAAATGATCAGACAATACCAACAAAAATATTAAATAGACTAATGAAAAATGCACTTTGCAAAGCTTTATCAACTTGATATTTATTACGTGTCCTACAGTAGTATCTAGAGTTTGATTTGATGCAAAGCGACATCAAAGATAGAAATGTACTTACAAACAAACAAATTGTCAAGATTGTAACTATATCATCACTTATTTTTAAGACTAATATTAATTTAATGCTAACAAAAGATAAAAGGTACTCTTTACCAAAGTTTTTACTGTATTTCACATTCCTCCACAGGAAAGAGAAAAGAAGGACATCATGATGCCACTAAGCCCTCCACTGGAAGGATGCTGCATCCTCCAGTGAGCACCAAGCACTCACAAAAGAAGAGAAGGAAGCAAAGGAGCTTTTGGCCTTTTTTGTTTTTGTGGCAGCTGGCAATTGACCCTGCAGGTTGGTGCATGCTCTGTGGTCCTGCTGAGCATCACCCAGCCTTGCATGTTCCCATCCTGCACCTATCCTAGTACAGGGCACCGACGTAGCATCACACTGTGACCTTATGCTGATCGGTGACCTGAGGCGTAGTCACCTGTCCAGCTAAGGGATCAAATGCACGCTGACTTTGGTACTGGCTAGTGTAATTAGTGGTCCTATATGGGAGCACACGAGACACAGGTGCCTTTACCTACAGCTGTGCAACCTCTGCCTGCCCTCAGTCAGTATAACAGTTCTCTCCAAACCCACCACCAACAGCTATAGTTAGAAAGAACTTCCAGGGACATTATCTAGTGGTAAAGCTTATTTCCTTTACAAAAAGCTTTAACTAGCTGAAACAGGGGGAAAAAACCCTGTAAAATTACATTCACTTAGATACTTGGTTACTTAAATAATTATTAAGAAACTGACACCAAATTCTGAGTTTGGTCTTCTACCTAAGACAACATGATGATGAGGATATAGAACTGGGCTTGCACCTCTTCACAGGCATATATGAGTCCAACTCAAAGATCTTTCTTTCTAGACAGATGTACTACCACAGACACATACTCTTCTGTGTGAACTGGCAGCCTAGACTAAAGGAGAGACATCGGGCAGACAGAGCCTTACGTATTTGAACAGAGCTCTCTCTAACAGAGAATGTACATCACACACTGAATCAGGAATATTGCCACTTTGCCTACAGCATTTATATTGTTTGCATAAACTTCCCTCAAAATACCAGAACTTTAGCTGATGAAGACCTTGTGCCAGTTTATTTGAATTTATACTATCCAAATAAATTGTGTATATAAGTCTCTACACAGTTTATTCTTCTAAGCCTACACAGATAATGGAAACACTTTACAAAGCAACTCACATCAATTTAAAAACACATTTTGGCAACATAATATATGAGCATTACAACATTTTCTCATCACCTCTCATTTCAGAACACAGAACAGTATTACACAAAGCAGGAGCACACATTTTAAATACAGAACTGCGCTAGCAGCATTTTAGCAAAATAGGGGATAATAGTTTCTATGCTCTGAATACATTGAAATATTTGTAAGTGTACTTTGAAGTTTAGAAATCTCTGAGCTGAATAAAGAAACTAAACCAGAATGTATACAGTTAATAAAAATATTAAAAAATGTAAAACCCCTAGCTTCAATCTAAAGGCATAGTTCTTAACAACTGCCAGTTTCTCTAAACTTTAATTTTAATCCTTTCTCTCCCACACCAAAATAATAACTTTTTCACCTTCACTTCTACTGTCATCCATTGCTGTTATGCACTACAATGCAATAGGTCAGTGATAAAACTTTCCCGTATCTTCTCAGCACAACATGGCGTTACAGTGACTCACTACAGTTAGCATTAAGTCTCTATCTAACTGAAGTCTGTCCTGTTTCAGTATCTAGGTTTAAAGGGGTCATTGCAGCCTTAACATATCCACTGCAGGTCTGTTACAAGCTGGTTCTTTGGCTTGAGTGAATCTAAGCATTGAAGTTCACACCAGCTGTGAATCTGGTATTGGCAAACCAAATAAAGTTAGGGGTTTTTTGTGGATTTACCATGAGGAAATGTCAGAGATAACAGGAGGTTGCAAAGAACATAGAACACTCCAGCAGACTGTAACACAGAGACGTGTTAATGTTTAAAGTAATTTAGAGCAGTATCAAGGAGGGGTCTGGCTAAAGGCCAGATTCAGACATTCTTACTCAGTTGTTTATCCATTTTTGCATAGCCTCGCTGATTTTAAACAAACTACTACGTGATTAGTGTAACACAGAGTGTGAAAAACAAAGTCTGTCTAAAAATGATCAATATAGACAATAATCAGGGTAAAAAAGGTGGCTTAGACCCACATGTGAGTTTCTGACTAATCTCTCTGGAATGGTACTCAGTTTGACACAACATACAAATACCTCAAAAGAAAATTACTCTAATATTTTCCCTCAGTCAGAAAGAGATATAGGGAATTTCTTGGTTTTATCATCAATTAAGTGAAGTGATATATTGTTTACTACGCTGAAAGGCTGTATGGGAGACAAGTCTTTGATGAAATATATACACTCACTCATTAACAACAGAGTAATGAATAAGTGCAAATAGACATGACACAACTGGACAATATGGCATGTTATTGATGATAAATTCACTGGTAATCAGTTGTTCTTTAAGTGACATCATCTCCAAAGAGGTCCCCATCAAAAGTTGAAGGTTGCAAGCCAAAACATTAACAGTTCCTCACCTTCTCCTCTCCTTCATGAGGGAGGTGCACATCAGCACTGGGATCTGCCAGCCTGTTGCTGTTTCCTAGTCACTTGGGTGACTGCACATGAGTGGTAGAACAGCAGATCTGCCAGACCTGTAGCTATTAGACTTAAGCAAGAGCTGCAGCAAATGGTTTGTTATCCCTGGTCCACATGAAAGCTCTCCTCATCAGCATATGTTTAATCATAAGCCCTGAAAGAAAAAGGGTCTGTGACTTTTTTTAAATTCTATATGAATAAATCATTGTATGAGTTTATTCAGTTTATAACATTTTTATTCAGATAAAGCTTCCACTGTTGTAGCAGAAGATTTATCTGTTGAAGGTATGATTAAAATGTGAGTTAAGAGTAAAGGAGGTGGTAAAACAGAGGGGGTTGCTTTCCACATGTTTAACGTCTGAAGCAATTCCAGGAGTGGGAGATAAAGGAAACAGAATAAATCCACTTAACCAACAATGCCTTTTTCCTTTGTAATAAAAACTTGCTAAGGAACAGAAGTCTTAATGGCACTATTTCTCATTTCCTTGCACTGCCTCAGAAGACTTTAGTGAGTCATATGAAGCAGAAGAAGCTGCATAGCTCCTAAAAGGAAGACATAAAGTTCTTGGTTTCTTGATCTACTGAATCCAGTGTGAACCCAGTGCTCCATTAGCCTGTGGTCAGGCAATTCACAAAATATTCCAGTCCAGCCCTGGTAACACTGACACATGAATCTCTGCCTCATGGCTTCAATGTTCTCCAGGCTGGGTTCACCAGTCACTTGGAACCTGTGGACACTCTCTGAGTAATGGGTTTGGATCTTAAAATTGGTTGATGGCAAATGGAGGTAAGCAGAAGAATCGCTGTTTTTGCGAATACACCTTCCGTTCTTCTTACATAGGACTTTGCTGCAGAGTTTGGCTGCTGAGGTCACATTAATGACATAATGTCCTAAGGGTCCATCAATATACTGTTTTACAGTTGAACAGCTCTCCTATAGAAAATAAAAGACCACAACACATTACACAGTAGCTAACATTATGTCCAGATTTATTATATCTAAGAAAATTCTAGGTATAAAACTGTTCTTGGCCAAAGTAACCTGTTGAGATAAAACTGGTCAGATTTACATACTGCAGTAACATATTTGGTTTACGTGAGTTTACTTCCATTGGTAAGATTATCAAAGTATCATCTATTCAGGTGCTTCATGGCAACATATGGTATTAGACTAAGGAGGAGTCCTAGTAAACAGAGAATTCATATGCTAATCTGAGACTAGTTCCTTAAGTAGAGATTTCTGATAACTGCTAACAAGGAGCAGTGCATGTAACTAACAGGTTTTGAAACACTTATTTAGTCACTGCTTTGGTCCTGATCTCTTCAACTTCTTCAATTTACTAGGAGCCATATAATGTTCAGAAATAAACATAGAAGTTGCTGCAATTGTGTCTACCAAGTTCCAGTTCAGATTTCCCTTTTCCTCTTCCCAAGTCATTGGTGCATTGCCAGAGACTTAAGGAGAAGAGCAGACTGTATGAAAAGCAGAGTGAAGCCTGGTCCAGGTTTCAGGGCCGGGTCTAACCTGCTGTGCTACCTGCAAAACCTCAGTGTAGCCTCCCGCCTCCTCCATCTCTTCAAGAAGGATCATTTGTGAAAACCCAAGGAGTCTGAGAGGAAGAAGGAGGCTTTTTCTTGTAGTAATATCATTTCCATGCATCATTTTAATGGGAACCCCACCAGTGAACAGAAAAAATACCCCTCCTCCAGACTCCATTCCTTCTCTGTGGATCTGTACAAATGACCACAGACAGAAAATAGAACACTATAAAACAAGTTGTGTTTATATTGGCTTATTATTGCTTCAAAGCATGTCTGTCTTCTAACCTGGACTGTTGATTCCAAGCTCCTACAAACAACCTGCCCAAAGCAATGTGCTCTGAAGCAACGGTAGTTCTCAGCCTAATGAAGGTATAGAACTGATCAGACCTGAAATTAGTAGTGAGCCACCATACTCAGTCACTGGCTGAGTGAGTCACTGACATCAATAAAGATAGATTGGTGCTACGGAGGTTGCAGTAGCAGAGGAGAAATATGGAGGGAATTCCTAATACTAATAAACCAATACAACCTACCTTTGAGCTAGCATATTGCATACTTCCCCAGAGAACAACTCCAGCTGCTCCTAAGGCCGCACTTTCACCAATGGTATTGACCAGATCTGTCTGAAAAAAGATGCCAAAACCAGACATAAAAATATCAAGAAGTAAAAAGTAAAATAAAACAAACAAAAAAACAACAGCAGCAAAAACCCACTAGGATACAGGCATCATTTTCTTTTACCCCTGAGGAGAGATATCAGTTCTGCATTATAGTCTTCAGAATAAAACCACTGTTTCGTTCAGAAAGTTCTTCTCTGTATCTCCACCTCTTTTTTTGTAGCTCGTATTCATGAGTAGGACTGCTAAATAATGAAATCATTATAGCTTATTTGCAAGGGGTCTTCCAACAAAACCGGTGGGGTAAGAATTGAAAGATCTCTTTTAGGTGTTTTATGATTGCCATGCCCACAAAGGCACCATTTTTGGCAAATGATACATATGATCACATGTCATTTAAGCACCTTTACAGTGTATAAATAAAATTTGGAGACTTTAGACAAGTGTCTAACTTATACATCTTTAGCCATATCAATGCAGTTATAGAGCTACCATTTCTACCAGTGTGAATGCTGTTGTTGAAACATATCTTTGAAAAAACAGCCTCTTCCAGTGCTGCCTAATGCCAAATAGGAAAAAAAAAACAATAAACCCACACATTTGCATACTGACTTAACCATGTTCACATCCAGAGCTGCACCAATAAGTAACAGAGTTGTAGCAACAGCAGTAAAACTGCTTTACCAAAGCACTGAACGTATGTGGAATAGGACTTACTGGTGCCTTGCCAGCAGCATGGCAATGTACCTTGCAAGTGCCTTGAAGCCGTTTCCTGAGGCAGTGAATATTGCCTTGGGAAATTCAATTCACTCTTAGAAAATATGGAGGATCTTCTGTCACACTCATATGTCAAGGCATGATCAATTACATTTAGAGTGATTTCTACCTACAATAATTGATAAGAAAGTAATTCCTGATCAATGTTTGTAATACAGGTATTACCATATTTCTTGATTTGATGAAGAAACAGCAATTGCTTTAAAAAGTTAATGATGGTCTTTGATAGAATCTTTTCACCTTTTATTAGGATAAAACAATCCTAAAGACTAGTCAAATTATCACAGTATGGTGGTAGCTCCTTAGAAATATAAAATGATGGAGTGGAATAACCATGTTAATTACTACCTAATTATTTATTTCATAGTGTAAGTGGATTTGCCCATGCATAGTTAAGGAGTCCTCATTTCTGAAACATATATAGCCCAAGAAATACAAAAGAAGGCACGAATAATGCAAGGGAGTATTTTTACGAAGAGTTAAAGACAATTACAGGAAAGTCAGAGTGAGTGGTGACTTCGACCCTTAACTAAAAGGTTTGACGGAACACTGCAGGGAAAGCTCACAGAAGTGTGAAAGTGTAGAGCTTGCCTACTAACTCTTAGCATAGAGTTCAGGATGATACAAAATATAATTGGTCTGGCCTGAAGTTTCTGTTACTGCTGATCATCCAAGCAGTCTTGTAGAGAATGTCATTAGTCTTAAAGGGAGGTAGTTTGGTGCTAGTTTATGGAAGGATAGTGGTGTGAGCTGCAGGTGTTCTTTTTCATCATGGAGAGTGTTTTCCAATGGGAATTAATTTATCAGTAAAAAAACCAAAAGTGAATTAAAAATTAAAAAATCAAATGATGAGAGAATGTGAAGTACATTCTGACCCCTTGGTAATGAGGGTTCCCAAGCTTTCCTTGTCTGCAAAGCATTTTGTGACGATTACCCAGACACAAAGGCTGGACTGTGATTCTACATTAACCACATGATGGTTGAGTGATTTAGCACTAACACAGTTCAGATCTCATTAACAAATTAATGAAATATTTTCAGACAGCCCAAATAAATAATCAATAGATATTTTGCACTGCTGGATGAACTAGGACCTGAGCAAAAACTGAAATAAAGATTTTGTTAGTAATAAGCTTTAGGAGTTAGGGTGGTTGACCAGGAGTCAGTAAATCCTGTATTTATCCCTTCATATTCCACAGCTTTCATTTTGTATTTTTAGAAATCATTTCAATTCAGATCTACAAAGGGATTTCAGCACTCTGTGTCTAATGCATATGGATATAAAATAATCATATCCAAGAGGATGACCCTTAATGTTCATTTAGTCCTCTGTGTGTGTGTGTGTGTGTGCATGAAGTCCAATGGCAGAAATAACTTCACAGCTAGAGTTCCTGAGGCACCTATGCTTCCACTTCAGTGCACATCTAGAATCACTACCTTGCCCGTTCTGAGAAGCTCAGCACTTTATTCAAGCTAAGGTCAAAATCTGGCGCTGATTGGAAGATATATTTGCCTAGGGATACTTAAAGGAGCACCTACACTAATGTTGTATAGTGGCAAAAATAGCATCCCGCTGCAAAAAAAACACCTCTGTGGGATTTCATGTAAACGCTCTATTTCCACCATACATTTCTTTTTCTTGCATTCTTTAAAGCAACAGTTGAGTGCTAAGAGTGTTCCCCAGGAGGAAAGAGACTTAGAAAGACATAGGTTGAATTTTTCTCTCATCCCTCATGCTTAAAAGGGGCATCACCTCCAGGTTACCCTCTGTTAGGGTTTTCTTCACTATGAGTTTACAGACAACATTTAGAGGAGTGCCATTTCTCTTTTTGATGACATCCCACCTTGCACCAATTCAATGAATATTCATAGGAGATCAAGAGGAACAAGTGGGAACCCGACTACAGCTTATGATTAATTAAGTTTAATAATTATGTAACTTGAAATAAGGTTTCTGTCATTTCTAGGCATGATTACATCCTTTACTGAATGACTGACTCATGTTCAGTGATTCAAAAGCCATCTTCACAGTAAGGCTCTTCCCTGAATAATCTATGAACAGGAGATTACACCATCTCTTATATATTTTCTCTCTTTCATGCAGGTTCTTTTTGGTCTAATGACCCCCTAACTCTTTCCTAGTTTCTAACACAGAGTGCTAGATTTATCCTGAGTGTGCTGGGAAGAGAACTGAGCTGAGAGATCCTGCAGCAGGGGTGGGTGCCCTGACCATGAGACAGCCACACAAAAATGAAAGTGTCTCCAACAACTCTCCCCTGCACAGACAGGGGCAGTGAAATAAATGTCTCACCCCCAATCCAGATATTTTGAGAAAACGGAACATTAAGTGCTCCTCATTACAGCTGAAAGTGGTAAATTGGGAGCAGACATAAGGTGATATATCACTGAAGCTTTGAGTGAGGCACATGAGCTCCACCAGCAGCTTCAGATACAGCAGTCCTGGTTTGGGGACTGAATTTAGCACTGATCCTCACTCAGAATAGCTTAGCATTAGTGGGGGCTCACTGCCATGGCTCTGCCATTTGAGTCTAAGTGCCTCATATGGTAAAAAACATGCAAGTTTAAAAAATCTTAGTCATCATCTTGGCATTTGTCTGGGTACAGAATCCTATTTCAGTCTTTGTATCAGAACCTTGTCCATCTGCATTAAAGGACTGTCCTGAGGTGACAACTTTGTGGCTCAGCTGCCACTTAAAATGTCTGGTATTTCTCCAAGTGAAGGAACAAGTCAACAAAACCTCTTCCCTTCTGATGCTCATTCTCATTCATGCTTTTGGGGGCAGTGTGCAACAATTGAACATCCTCAGGATTATACTGGAGACTGCAGGTTTAGCAGAGGAGGAGGCTATAGTTGTTGTCAATGCTTCTCCACATTTTGAACAGCCAAGTCATTGCATTAGACACTAAAAAAAAAACCAGGAGGTAAGCTAATTTGTTGTGATTTTGGAACCTGAGAGGAAACGGGACAGTCAGTTCTAGTTACAAGTTGAGGAAAGAAATATAAGCACATTTGTAATCTTTCCTTTCAATTTTGAACAGTCTTAGTTTCAGACACGCTTTTTCTGTATTCAGGAACGGTAGTGCAATCCTGGCGTGGTTGCGGGGAATGGTCTTTGTACACATGTACACCTGGTCATCAAAGAAGACTATCTGTAGGTTAACAAGACAAGTCATTATCCATTATTAATCACTTGTGAGTTATCATCCTGCTTTATTAATGACTTCAGTCATCTAGTCAGGAAGAACAGATGCTGCTGTGTGACTTCCCTCTCCCACACAGTTAGCAGTGAATTGTCAAGGCAGATATACCCTACAGATGGCAAACTACTTATATGCATTTCTAGCAAATATAGAGCCCTCTTATAATGATTTGGATCTCAATTCAGAATTTATAAACTGTTTCCAAGAATAAAAGCAACAATAATATCTCAGATACCTTACACACAACTCTCCTGATTTCCAGGTGCAGTCAAAGTGAAATGTACTGCAGACCTGGGTCTTCTGTCTTTCTGCCGGTCTGCTAGACTTCTGTCTATTCCTCAGGGACTCTGACTCACAATCATTCTACCTATATTCTTCCACTGTGATATTTACAGTATTTTTCACACTGTGTACAGAAAGGCTTACACACAAGGCTTCAATATGTTACCATTTAATTCTATCTAACCAGAATATCACAGCTTTTTCACAGCTTGATGGAGCGGGATCCAATCTCTATCACAGCTCAATTCCCTATTAACCTGCTGTCCCAGTGTTTCTGTGGCCATTTAGCCTGGATGTCATTTTACTGGCTCCTTTCCTTGTCACATTCACACATAATGTTGCTAGAACCAGAGGTTTCATGCCATGTTTACAGGTTTGTGAGCTTCACTTAGGGTCATGTCATAGGTCAAATGAGAAGCTCCAGTCTAGTCTAAAATCTGAACACACAAAGACATATTTAAAATATCTTAGTGGTTACAGGCTTATGAAGAAAAAGAATATTATTTTCCCAATCCTTCTTAAGGTCAACCCTGCTTGAGTTGTTCACTGAGGGCATTTTGGATGAAATCCTGCCTATAATGACCCTGGTGGCTCTTGCATTTTAGTGGGACCTGGTCTTGCCTATTTACCCGTGACTTTTGAGTCAGCAGTTTCAGTTAGTCCGTCAGATTTCCAAGTCAGTAGAAGCCTGCAGTTTCCACATCACACAGAAAACAATTCCAAAGAGTCCCTGGTTGCTAGAACTGAGGCAGACCAAATTCCTGATTGCTTCTCTGTACCATTTGCTTCAGGGGGCAGCCTAAAACACTTTCCAAGTTGTCAGGCTTCACCACACCTCCCCACCTCCATGCTCCCAGACTGAAGCCATATGCAGCCTGTGGTTTGCTGGTCTGACCATTGCCTTTTCCCTTGACTCTTCTCTCCCCTTTGCTGTTCTGATTTGAGTCAATAACTTGTCTCTATCAGCAACAGAAACAAGCTGTCACATAAACTGAAGGGAGAGGGCACACCCAGATGGTATTTGATCATCAACGGGTTGTTTTCATGGGCTCCCTGCCCCAGATTTCCTTCCCTCTCCCGTCTTGTGGAATTGATGGAGATCAAAGCCGAGCTTTCAGCACTTGAGACAACTACTAAAAAAATCAATAAGCGTTTGCATCTCCCTATTAACGTGCATGAAGTCAGAACCATTATCATCCTTACCTATTCAGAAAGTCTGGAATTTGCATACATATACCTTTGCCATCAATGTTGTGGCCACTGTATACTCATTGCCCTTTATCATTGGTAGAAGGAGCACTGCATGACTCAAAAACTTGCTTTCTTTATTAAAAGGACAGCACATTGGTAGCACTAAATGTTCCATCAGGAAGATATTTGAATGTGTTGGACCTCTGAAAAGCAAGATGGCCAATGCTCAGCATGTAAGAGTTAGGAAGGCCGGGCCAGACTAGTTTACTTGACAGGTTTATTTCTATACTGAACTAATTTACATTTGGATAAAGAAACAAAAAAGCCCTGAGGCTTCTTTCTCATGAAAGTTTATCTTTCCATTACACTAATTAGTTTTATACTTCACAAAAATTTGTGAAGTACATTTCACAAGCTGTCCTGAAGAATTAAAATATCAGAACGAATTACTTCCTTAAGGAAATGATTTCTTTGTACTTTCTTTCTAAATTACCCTCATTAAAAATATACAATGTTATCCTACAGAAGCAGACCAAAGCACTGCACTATTAACTCTTAAGAGGTGTAGAATTTTGTACTGTGGCTATAACATTTCCTCTTACAGAAGCTGCCCTAAATATGAAAAAAGAAATGCATAAATGCATTTGCACAAGGAAAAATTTTAGAAAATACTTTTTCTAAGAGGCTGTTTCTAAACGCTACATTTCTAAAGATGTCTGCTTACCTCTGTTAAAACATGAAAAGTATAGGCATAAAATGGTCTGGAGTAAACAAAAACAGGCAAAACGTAGTCTTTTCTAGCAATTGAAGCAACACGTATTGCCTCCTTAACCCGATAATGAACAAATTTTAGTGCATTTGTACTTGACTTCAACATATAATCCAGGTATATAGAAGGGTAGAGAGCAGTGCTTTCCTTCCACAGCCAAAGCAGGAGGTCATTGCGGGCAGACTCAATAGGTGGACATTTCCCCGTGTATGTTCGGGGGTGTTCTTTGTAATCATAATTGTAGCAGTCTGGGTAAAGATAGTAACCCCACAAACCGTTTGGTCTCATATGCTCAGCCAGAAGGATTGTGTTGTTCATAAAACTCTTGCCAGCATTTTCAAATTCCTCTTTAGCCACTTTCCTAATTCTGTCCTCTGACCACTGAGGATGCCGTCTCCTAACTATCTCAAGAGATTTATTTCTATAAATGCTTTTATAGCCCCAATTCCTATCCCACTGGGGTCTCCAGTTTTCCCAGTCAATGATCGCAAGTCCCTGGAATTTCTTCATGGGTATGCAATAGTCAATGTCAGACTTAGCTTTATTAAGATGTTTAATGAGACTTTCATTCTGGGGCACACCTCCATTGACAGGATCTCCATTATCTGTGTAGTAGGGATAGTATCCCAAATGAGTGTGATAGAAGATTGTCACATTGGACCCACTCAGAGTCTCATTGGTGTTGGATACAATATCGAAAACACTGAGATCCAGATCCACCTTGTACCGTAGCCTGCATTGCTCGGTTGGTGCATTCCAGACAACCATGAAAGGCTTGTGCAGAGCCAGAGGTGCCCGTGCCGGCTTCGGCAGCTGAGCATCAACCATAGTAAGCAGCACTGTCACTGCTACCCGTTTGACCCAAACATCCATGGTATGTTTTTTTCTGGGAAATTGTTATGATGTGTCCTTGAAAACAAAAAATGAGAAAAAACATGTTAGAAGGGCAATAGCCAACCTAGAGGCAGACAGGATGACAAAGGGATGCCTTCTAGTTTGATTGGCTTTTGGTAACATTATACCTAGTGCAAACAGAAAAAGTGCAAAACTGTAATCTTGAAATGCTTTGAAAGATAAACTTAAAGTGCTTTTTGATAGACTTTGCTGTCCAGAAGTGTATTCTGGTCCTCAGGAATTTTTTTCTTTCCTTCTTACCCAGACATCTCCCAGTTGATTAAGATGTTTCCTTAACATTTACTTGTTCGCTAGTGTGTTAATGAGTTAATAAAAGAATAACTTAAGAGTATAAAAGAGAATGTGCTGCTCATTTGAAATTTCAGCTTGTACTGTGAATTTGAACTGTCCCGAAACTGGCTATTTTTCTACATTTGCATCCATTTTTTAATGATTTCTTTCCTTTCCTCTAAAGTCAGAGTCAAGTTATCCTACCATAATTAACCTAACTTCACTCATCCCTCAGTGAACTCATTCTTACTCAGTTAATGCCAGTTAATCACTTAACAGCTTTCCTAGATAAGGAGAGGTCTTCACACCTTCTCATTAATTAGCTCACAGGATCACAAGGTTTCTGGCTTTCCAAACCAAGATAGGTCAGACACTACTCTAAATACTAGATTTTGTAGTTCTCCTTGGATATTGCCTTTTAATCAGTAATGGGATGCCAAATGTACAGGAAGGTTGCTGGTAGCCCTATACAAATCTGACAGAAGAACTTAATTAAGGAAAAACCTTCTCCATTGTTTGAAAAATGTTGAAATGTTGAAAAATATCATGCATCATATAATCCAGGATTTCTCCCCCTGTCATTTGTTCTTCCTTGCCATTTTCCCATCCTCTGGGTTTGATGTTTCTTCTCCTCCTTGCCACTGCTCTCCTGATCTTCTGCCTTTCCCTTAGGTCTCTACAGTCTTTGATGTCTTACAGAACACCTTTTCTCTCACCTCTCCTCAGACATGTGTTTTTCCATCCACAATTCCGAAAAAATTATTGATCTTTCCTGACCAGTAGTCTGCTACAAGAGCATCTTCCCAAAAGGTAGAGGAAGGCAATTTGCGTCAAGTAATGGTTAGGGGCAGAGAGTGAAGAGCAGGACTGCTAGGAGACACAACATAGGACTCCCCAGGAGCAAGTCCTCATTAGAAAGCTAGAGATCTATGCTCCTGTTATTTCCTTATCTACTCTCTGACTGCTGTCTTTCAATACCTAAATACAGAGTTGGCACCCAAGCTTTAAAACTCTGCTCACAATCCTTTTGATCCTGTTAAGTACAACATCATTGAGTGAAACAAGCTACTACAGGCAAAGAGGTGGCACTGTGTACAAGGGTACCTACTGGAAAAGAACTCTAGGTTATTTTGATTTCACTGATCTGCTGGAAGGAAGTCCGGTGGTTGTGAATGCTATCCTTTTCTCTGTTTTTCTGCAGATTTGCATAAGTATCTAAGTAACATAGGTTCAGGGAGAGCCACAAAAAATGCCTTTCCCTTCCAGTTTTATACAAACTGGTGAATGCGTCATGGTACTTCGCACTCTTCCTTTGACGCAGTGAACTGAATTAGTCCATCTGTGTTTTTTCATGCTTTGGACTGAATTGCTTTGCAGTACATGAGGATAAGCCCATGATATAAACAAATATTTTCTCAAAAAGTGATAGCTCAGATGAAATGGGAAGATCACCAGGACAGAAAGAAAAGACCTTCTTTGAATTTCTGTGTAAGAAAAGATCTGGGAAAAGATCCTAGCCACCTATTCCCACAATCCAAATGCTAACATTATTCAGTCTTGTGTTACTATGCACATATAATTAGATCATTTTGTCAGATATTAATGATTAATACAGTACAGTTCTTGTCTAGATTTGACAGCCCTACGCATTACAGCATTGTAGATAATAAATCATAGCAGAAACAGGCTAGAAAATAATAGTGCAGGATAATTTTAAGTTATGTTTTTAGTTCCTGGCTACTTTTTGTTGCTAACCCTAAAAAAGCTTTGTATCACAAAATCGGAGAATGGCTGAGGCTGACGACAGGGACCTCTGGAGGTCATCTGATCCAACTCTCTGCTTAAGCAGGATCATCTCAAGACAATGTAAAAATGCCACGAGTGACAAAATGGAAATGTGTATCTCATGTATATGTTGAATAATTCTGTGGGTCTTTTGGGTCAGGGTAAATCTGGATTTACCAAATCTTCATTGAAATTCTGAAGTAGCTTGGATACCTTGCTCAACTGTAGACATGCAGTTGCAAGCTGAATCCCACAGAAAAAAAAATCTACCTTCTTTAACCTGCAAAAGGAGGTGATAAGTGCCGAAATAACATGCTACCTTTTAGACAGCTAAAGCATCTCATTGCAAAACATGTCTCTTTTCCTACTACTGACTGTTACTTATAGGAAGGATTCCCATATACACAATTCCATAAAAGAGAGACAATTTAAAAAATTGTTCTTTGAAAGAGTTCCAATCCAGTTGCATTAATCTGCAATTAATTCTGATGTTATTTGCACATGGGAATTTAATTACAAGCGCTTACTGTTTCTTTAAAAAGCCATTCAAAGCCAAGTGAAATGAGTTTTCAATCAAACAGGTAAGCCTAGAGATCTGGAAGAGAGGAAAATAAATTATCTCTTGTTTCACAAATGCACAAAAGAACATCTAAACAAGAACAAAACATCTTTATTACAATTTCCACTGTTACATCTTTGGACTATGGGCTTTTAATTTTTGTGCAGTAATTGGGTTGCTTTAACCCTTGTTTTTTAATGAGCACAGAAACTAATAAATCCTCCTTGAAGCTCATTATAAACCTTGATTCAAATTCTGCTGGTTTTCTGATTCAGTGGCATATTATCATGGTTAATTTAACTTCCCAAAGATGCACATAGCTTTCTGAGTCATGACAGTGTTCGCAGAGGAGAATCTGTTCTCAGTGTTTCTGCTCTATATTGTAAAAACAAAAATGAATTCTTTGTAAGTGAAAGAAGCAAGGCCTGGTCACAAATCCATTGAAGCTGATGAGATATTTTTTAATGTATTCAGGAAACCCTGTATAATGCTCTTACTGTACAAAGTAACATGTAGTTTTCTATAGGCATAAGTTTCTGCTAAGCAGTTTAGGATAAAGAGTGTTATGGCTGGAGTTTAATATAGCCTTTAATAAGTGTGGTGAAACTTGCCATTTCTTGAACAGTAACATTGAGTTCATTTCTGCATATTCCTTTCTTCATTTTTTATTTAAAAAAAACAGGAAAACATTTGTTTATCCTACGCAAATTATATTCACTTAGTCCAACCTTTATTTCAATTGTGTTTATCAGTCAGAATTCCACTGTATTTCCATTTCCAAATAGTTCATATCAACTGAAAAAGGCATCTTAATTGCACACTTGGATTCCAAAATAAATAAGTTAAAATTAGCAAAAATATAGACTCAAGCCCTGAAGAATACCATTTGCATACCATGTGTTTCGATGCAACCCACTGGTGTCCTCCAGACAGCCAATTCTGCATCTTTGCTGGTTTTTATTGATTACCCCGATATTCTTTGCACTATACACATGATGTTACAGCTTGTACTTTAGATTACAATTTATATGTTGGTCGTAGTCAACCAATTCAACTTCATAATAGCCAGAAAATGCACACTCTCATTTTATACTTCTTGTACACTGGCTTTTATAGGAAGTATAATCCATATGTATAATATTTTGTACTTCCACCTTCTGCTGAGTTTAGTTGTTCTTGACAACAAAGATTTTTAATCTCTTCTGGATGAACAGCTAATTTCTATGAACGTATTTGCTATTCAGATTCGTCTTGCAGGAGTGGGACAATTTAAGTGTTTTAACTGCCTACACAGTTTTATGTCAGTAGGCAACAAGATAAGAAAAATCTTCAAATAAGCATTTCATAAAACTTAAAAGCCTCTCACTGTATACTTTAGTTAACAGTTGATGTTCTGGCAATTTCATTTCTTTATCATTCTTCACCTCTCATGTAAGAAGCTTACAGAATATCTATGTAATTTTTGTACATATTTTGAAGAAATAGATGCAGTTTCTCCAGAGCTATAATGACAAAGCATGAGATAAGGATAAAAAGATTTTGGGCAGATTTTGCAGTGAAGGAAAAAAAGTCTGTAGATTTAGATCTAAATTCAAGTGGGATTTAAGGTGGTCTATCTAACATTTCTATTTTTCTGAAATGTCATAAAGATGACTGTAAAACCTATTCTGTGACAAAGTTGGGCTTATCTCACTCCTTCAGTTCAGGTAAGAAGAGGAAAACCACACTCTCAGCTGTAAAAATGCATGCAATGTCAGGTGCAGTAGGAGAGCAAGAACTCAGAGAGATATGATTTTACCTGTGAAGTATGAGTTACATTGCACGTATTTCATTGAACTCCATAATTATTTCAGAATTCAGAAAAAACACTTTGGAAAAAAAAAGGATTAAAAGAATCTTAAGTCCCTACAGTAAAGGCCATTCCAGATTCCCTCATTAACCAGTATTTGGCAAATATAATTTAAAAACTAGAATAGGAAAGAGGTACAGTTAAATCATAGAAAAAAAGTGATTCTTTGAACAGAAAAGAGTCAAAATTTGTGACCTAAGCTAGTTTAAAAATAGTTTACCAAGCTTGCTTTCAGCCTTTCAAGTGCACTATTGATTTCTGTCTTGCAACCGTGGAGTGTAGCACTGCATTTTCTTTCATTGTAGATAGATACTAATTTTAACTAATATTTCTCATATCTGTAGGAAAACGTTCTGCTTAGAAAAGAAATTAAATTCAATAGCACTTAAAAGGAAATTCATGTAAATGGATTGTTTGCGTTCCACTGAGGAATATGCAAAATTAGCAGCTAAACGACATCTATTTTGAACACAAGTTGACATAATTTGTGGTAGAAATTATTATTTTGGCTAAGAAATATGAACATTTCAACTATATGGGGTTGTTTCTTTCAGCATAGAGTCACATTTTAAAAAGTAAGTGGCTAACACTCCAATCATCTTGTGCATTGGTACAACATTTTCTATGAAATATGATTTATATGCACACAATATGCACTTACAAGACAATGTATTTATCTACATATGTATGTTTATTTCTCTGTTTTTGCAGGAAATAAAGAAAAGACCAAATCCATCTATCCTGTCTCAGTCTTGCTCCCTCTCTGCTGTTATTCTGTTTCAAAATTATGTCAAAAGTCTTGCTTTTCCTGGTTTTATTGAAAAATGCCTGGCATTAGATAAGGTGGTGAAGTGGACACAGACTGCAAATCTATCGTGAATCCTTCTGTGGTCCAAAAGTGTAAAACTTCATTAAAGAGGTTAAACATCTCCTAAAGTCTCTTGACTCACATGTCATCCTAATTCTCCAGCTGTATTTCTCACACTAGATTCCAACTTAAAAAGTGAACAGAAGAAAAATAAGACTAAAATGTTTGCAGTCTTCCTTATAGACCAATAGAAATAAAAAAATATAGATGATTGACTTTTTCCGTTGCAATTCATATTTAAGTTCACTTTCAATAGGTGAATAGAAATACCAGGTGGCAAAATGTGAAGTAGCATCCCTTTATTTTTGTGCAAAATGTGAAAAAAAATTCAAAGAGCACGGAGATGGGGATTTAGGCCTTTGCCATCACTGCTGACATTTTTGTAATGGATTATTCATTTTATAGCAAATGGAAAATTATAGAGGACATTGTTGGATGTGTATCATAGCTACACAGTGAGTTACATTTGAACCAGAGATCTGTTTAGGCATTTCCTGTTTAGCTTTATGTTATTTCCTGTTTCTGTTATGTCCAGCTCATATCATGACTTAAATAGAGAGAAAAGACTGCAAAGAAGTCTGAGAATGAAAGAGAAAAGAATTTATATTGAAAAGCCATTCTTCACATGGAACCTATAATTATTCTCTTGTATTAACAATAAACATTTTAGTACTTCATGTGACCCCTCTATCTTAGTCTACCTGTAATGTCTTGGTTGGGTAGTTCTTATAGACCAGACTTGCATCTTTACACATACTGTTTCTTATGCCAAGTCCTCACATTAGTACAAGCAACACTGAGGGCCACTTGGCACAATAAATGGTGATGTTTTTTCACCCCAGCCTTGGCCATATAACTGGTTTCATAGAAGTACAAACCATTCCTTAAACTATTTTCACCATGGTATAAATCTCAGTAAAAACAGAAGACTCATAGGTTTTCACTTCCAGTTATCACTGTGCAGAATAACAGAAGTATTAGCTGTGTTTGAAAGCGAGGTACCATGATGTAGGTTAGTGAAAAGCAGAAAGGTCAGGTTTTCCCAGCTCCCTGGAACTGGCAGCAGACCCTTGGCATAGCCTGCAGTCAACTGACTTATTTCCACTAGGCTTTGCCATCAAGAGTCACTTGATGGGAAATTAGTCACTTCCAGATCTCACAGACACAAATAAACCCACCAGCATCTGCACGTTGTCACCAAAACTGGTAAGATGTTTGACATTTCCCCTTCCACATGTGCAGTTCAGACATGTTGCACACCTACCGGTCCAGTGCTCTAGTGTTGCAATAACTCTGTAAATTGTCCCAAACGCCTTGACATTGCATTTATGGAACCTGCACCTCCTCAAGCCCCCTTTTTTCCTGATTTCACTGTTCAAGGCTGGGTAAAGCCTGCCCAGTCACACATGGGTGTGCAGGGGTCAGCTTGTCCTTGCCTCCTGCTCACACACAACAGGAGCAATAGTGGAAACAGCCTGGGCTGGGGATTTCCTTCCCTCTTGGCTTTTCTCTCTCACTGCCCTTCTGCCTTTAACATAGGAACTTCAAACAGTTTTTTAAACTCTTAGTTTCCTGTTGGAGAGAAAACTTTCCTTTTGAGATACTGAAACTTTTCAGTGATTCACCGGCAAATCAGTGACAGAGGGAAAATTAAGACACAGGTCATGGTTCCCAGTACTGTTTTAGTTAAAAGATTCTCTTGTCATTTTAAATCGCTGCAGATTATCGATGACAATTTGAATACCAGGGAAGGATAAAGTAATATGGTTTAAATCTGCCTGTGCAGTAGAGGGAGATTAAATATTTGTGCCACAAACAACTTTTCAGTTGCTGAAGGACTGAGTAAAAGAAGTATTTTTTAGTAGATGAAACTATATGGAATCTAGAGTATTATACCTTTTTAGGTATCTAATACACTAATTTAGATTGCATCTAATATAGGAAGCACTGGTCTACATTTTTTATTAAAAAAGCTTTATGTACTTTGAGTTCCATTCCATCTGTTCCTATTGCATTATAAACTGAAGACAGATATATTTTAGATAAAAATATTCTCAGTTAAATTTGTAACATTTATGTTAGAAGTACAACCTTTTATAAGCATTTATAATATTCATTTCTTCCTGCTATACAAAAAATAAGGGGAGAAAATGTATTTTTTGCCTTCTCAAGGAGCCAAATTGATTGTCAGAGCTATTGAAGCCCCAATTCCCTGAATAATTAAGACTAAATTCCTCAGTAGTGTTCAGTACACTGTTCTTCTGGCTCAGGCACTTGATGGGTGAAAATAAAAGTGCCTACCAACAGTATTCTGAAAATAAGTTCTTTCTAGTTTATAGATTTTCCTTGTAATTTATTACTAAATACTTTTAACTGAATACCATGAACATTAATTGGCACTCGCAGAATACATCCTACCTTCTAGCATGTAGTTTTAATAGCTTATAAGAATGTATGAATGGGTAATATTGTACAATAAATAATACATGAGTTTGTAATGTTGCAAAGTATTCAAATACTTCAGCTTCTTTCACATAGTCTGCTTAATTCACACATTCACTGGTTGAAAGTTTTATTGTTATTAGAGGCACTTGTAAAAGAAAAAAATAAGTCAAATTTATAATGCAGACAATTCCTACAATCAGGTCTTGGCTTATTCTTGAGAAAATGGTGTAAACTAAATTAACTTTAGCTCTCTCAAAGATAAATTCTGCTTTCAGATGTTGCAATTTAAGAAAATTCAATTGAAATTAATTGAGGGGTGTGAATCTGGAAACATTCCAGTTGAATTAATGGAATTAGTAAGCACTTACAATCCTGTGAGAGGAAGAATGTGTCCTTTAGTCAGCTAAAAACCTAATATGTTGGCAAATGCTTAAAAAAGTCAAGTATTTCCACTGTAAATCTCTACTTGCAGTAAATAATTCCTATCCTTTGGATAGAACAAAAGGAAATATTGCTCTTTTCCAAAAAAGTCATAGTAATTTGGAAAAGATGCATACAGCATTTGAGGATAAATTAACTTCAGACTTTATTTGCAAACTGATACACAGCTTGTCTAGAGTCTACATTGTTTCAAATAAATTACTTAAAGATATCTCTATCTCTACAAATACCTAGCACAATGTATGAACACAAATCTTCAATAAACATAACTCATTGTCAAACAACTAACTGCATCCTCTTTTGGGCTCCTTTTGAGGCTACTTTAAAATACACTGTAGGTGATGGACTGGCTTACAATGGGTCACCTTGAAACAATTACCCTGAATGTTTTTCATCTAATGAAATAAGCATCTGCTAATTTCTCATGTGGCAATAAATGCAACATATGATTGGCTGCTTTCTAGATGTGTTTCGTTGCATGAACAGCCCAGTGAATTTAAGTATTAAATTGATTAATAAAATTCTGAAATGACTTTAAATTCAAAATATTACTCATGCTTTTCAAACATGAAATTTTACTCAGTGTTTTAAGAAGAGTTTTCTAATTTAAAATCACTGTAACACATTGGAATGCAAAGCTATATTTCCTGTCAAATAACTATCTGACAGGAAAAAAAAAAAAGGAAAAATTAAAAATATAGACCAGAGCTGACATGCTACAGAAAATAACACAGGAAGCCTTCCTAACTGGTTAACTATAAGCAGCAGTGAAAACTTTATCTTTACTGATTATTAATAGAATAAATAACATGGCACTTACCTCCATAAAATCAGTGAACAGAAGAAAACTTTGGTGGAACAATTTACAACAGCTGATGAGTTTGTCCCAGCAATGTGCTCTTCCTAATGAGTGGGCTTTTAATTAATGAGAAACTGAGGGCATCTGAATACAAGGGCAGAATTTTACCTAAATCCTCATCGTGTCATTACAAAATAAATAAATAAATTCATTAAAAAGTAAGCTGTATAAGCAGACTGAGTCTTGCTATAAGAATTTTGTTATCACCTACTTTTATACTCTGAAAAGGGAACAACCAGACTGGTGGTTGAGAAGAATTAAGTTGTGTTTTGAGAGTTACATGCTCTGGATTCAGCAGCAGCAAGCATTAACGGCAGGGACAGCTTGGTCACTGCTCTGAAGGGAAAAGCAGGGATGATTGCAAAACTAAGCAGATAAAATGGTTCAGACAGAGCTGTTTTAAAGAACTGGTGGGATGGCTGGACCCTAAGAGTCATGGTGACTGGAGTTAAATACAGATGGTGGCTGCTCACAACTGGTGTTATCCAGGGCTCAGCATTGGGGTCAATTTTGTTTAGAAGCTTTATTAGTGACCTGGACAAGGGAATTGATTGCATTCTCAGTTAAGTTTGCAGATGATATCAAGCTATGAGGGAGTGCTGATCTGTTTAAGTGCAGGAAGGATCTACAGAGGGACTGATGGACCAAAGTCAACTGTCTGAGATTTATCAAGGCTAATTTTTGGGTCCTGTACTTGGGCCCCAACAAACCCATGCAATGCTACAGGCTTAGGGAAGAGTGTCTGGAAATCTGCCCAGAGGAAAATGACCTGGGGCTGTTGGTCAACAGACAACTGAATATGAGCCAGCAGTGTCCTCAGGTGGCTAAGAAGGTCAAGAGCATCCTGACTTGTATCAGTAACAGTGTGGCCAGCAGGATTAGGGAAGTGATTGTCCATCTGTACTTGGCACTGATGAGGTTGCAACTTCAATACTGTGTTCAGTCTTGGTCCCTTCACTACAAGAAAGACACTGAAATGCTGGAGCATGTGCAAAGAAGCACAACAAAGCCGGTGAAGGGTCTGGAGCACAAGTGTTATGTGGATGAAATTAAACAGACAGCTTTTTGTATTTGGCCTTCCTTTTTAAGCCATCGTAAAGGTCCATTCAGAACAATTACCTCAACCACTCAGGGAGTGGAGATCAACCCAACACATGCATGAAATAAATACCTCTTTCTCAATGTGTTTCTAGGTGCACCTTTTGCTTGGACAGTGGCTGCTAATACAGGTGCTCCCCACCTCCCCTGTACTACATCCTTACCCTATTTGTAAGATTTATTATTCCCTTGGAGCCTCAGCTCTGCACAGCTAAGCCTTGAAAGCCCTGCAGTGATGACCCTTCTTTGCTTCCGTTCTTGATCTGTGTCTCATTTCATTCCACTAAAATGTTTTCTTTCACTGAGGTGGAACAATATGAAGCAAACTAAAGAATAATTTACAAGGAATTCACTTTGGTGATTCTCTTTGTTCTATCTGTTCTCCACACAAAGAGTAACTTTCCAATCAAATTTTATGTAAAATATCAGTATATAAGAGTTGAATATATACATTGCTGTGCACATGTCCCTGGTTTAAATATCTATGTAGGTAATATCTTGGTTTAGTCAAAAAATAGACATGAATACAGTTAAAACAGAGTAGTAGAATGGGGAAAAAACCCAACAGAAAGCACTGTATTTCTCTAACTAAACTGGAAAATTAAAATAAATTTGAAATAAACAGGACACAAACACAATTCAAGATCTTGCTTTTTCAAGGCATCACAAGTCATTTAGATAGCACTTTGAGCTCCTGGAACATCAGAGATCCCTCCAATCACTGAGGAAAAAAAATGTGTTCAGGATAATGAAAGAGCACCTGAGAACCCACAATGGAAGTAACAGCTTTGAGAAGTAGTTCCATTTTTACAATACTACTTGATGACAATACTAACACTTACTACAAGTCAGTATGATACTTTAACCCATCACAAGTTTCAGGTTTCCACCTTTCTACCTGCACTTGTATGGGCACTAAGAGTTGGAGTGTTTCATCATTGTTGGTTTTTTTCACTTGATGCCGCAGTTAAATGTGATATTTGAGAAAAATGAGATCACAAGGGCAGTGCAATAATTGCCATGAGTCAGCAGCTATCGATTCCTGCCATCTGACAAAGGGATGCCTGTTCATATACGTAGATATATATATACACACACACACACGCTGCTTCTCCACAGCAAGACCTCCTACACTTAGCCATGCAGAAAACCTTCTGTGGGACAGAAGGAATGACAGGCTGCAGCAGAAGAAAAGGAACTGTAGGGACAGACTGTTGGGAGAATAATTCAGAGAGTGACTTATGCTTTGGTTTTATTTGAATTACAAGTGAAACCAAGATCTTTAACAGAAGAAGTATGAGGAAGAAAGCCGTACCTTTGTAGAGTGGTATTTGTATAGAGCTGGGGAGGAAACTCAGCTATCCCCAGCCTCTTATTATCCACCTAAAAATTATGATATTTTTATTTCAAATTCCATCCTGTGCATAGAGAGAAATGCCTCAGGAAATCACAATATGGATATGGGTTGCCACTTCAATAAAACATTTTCTCTTCTCAAATACAAAACTGATTTGAGTTTTGGTCTTTTTTCATATATCTGACAAAGTAACTTCAATGTATTTTTCCTAACTAATTACCAAGTAGGTATTAATACTAATGTTTAAAGACTATAAGAAAAATACAAAGTCCAGAAATATATTAAAATCCACGTTCAGTGCCATTTCACAAATGCATTCTAAATAATAAACACTTCTAAAAAACTCACAGCTAATTAAATAACTGGACTAATATAGCATTTCTATGAAGGATACACGTTTAATAACAAATTACTTTTAAGAGTTTTAGAAAAAGTTAACTTCAATTCTGCCTATATAATAACTGCTTATGCTTCATAGCTAGGAAAAAAAGAAGGCTGAAAAGGCATGTGGGAATAATCTAGACTGAGTTTTAATAGTGATTTTTGAAACAAATTTTGTCAAATTGATTAGACCTGCAGGCTGTTGGTTTCATTTCAAGTCCATACAAGTACCTGGAACTGAACTTCACTCCAAAGGGCCTATTTTATTAAAAGTTAATGTGAAGTAAGAGGGATCATGCCCCTGTGGTCAGATTTCCAAATCATATCATTGCCTAAAGATGCAAATAAGCACTTACTGACATGTTTAAAAGCAGTTGAACCAGTTAGGCCTTGTAGGACTAAAGGCTCATATCTGTAAAGCTATTCAAATATTTAATTCCTGTTTATGGGTGATTCAGTACAGTCAGGCACCCAGCTATCTTTGGGAGTAAGACTGACAGCACTACAGCAGAGTTGTTGCTTTTGATAGTATTATTAGATAATTACCTGCACTTTAAGCCCTTATATAATTTTATAAATCTATCCCTTCAAGGGTTAGAGGGTTAAAGGATTAGGTCCCTCTCTTGCATTTCTGAGCACATTTAATCATGAACACTGGACATTTGATTTTATGGCTAGATAAAGTGAAACTAAAGCATGTCCTAAAAATATCTGCTAACCACGAGACAGAAAAATCTGTCTCTCATAGCTCTCTCTTTAGACAGGGGCAAGTTTGGGATGCTAGTACCTACTGTGAGCTACCTTTGTGTCAACTCATCACCAACACATTTTTGGGGAAGAGTACTCCATTGTGACAGTGTTTCAGGGAAGTTTGGCTGAAGTTAGGGACTCTCAGGTCACCTCTGCCAGGAAAGTGCTTGACCCCTGTTCCCAGCCCTTGGACTCAGAGCCAGTGTCATATCCACCTCCTTTGAGATGCAGGACCAAATCCAACCTGCCTCATCTATTTTGCTGGGAGACATCAGACTGCCTGTGCCTGAATTGCCAACACAACTCATGGATGTCAAACCATATATACTCATATGGGTATATAAAAACTTTTTCCAGTAGGAGCGTCTCTGAATAATGTATGTAACATTCTGTGTCTGAGTAGCACTTCTGCCATACAGAAAGAGACAGTGGGTGTGCACATCTTTAGGGTGAGATAAAGGCCAGACCTGTGAATACCAAAGCAATTATAAATCACCCAACACTAAATGCAAAGTTTGGGCTAGCAATCCTTTTGTCTCATTAGGGATTTAACAGTGTTAGAAGGAAATTTAGTAACAAGGTTAGAGGTCTTGGCCAAGGAACATCTAATCAAGATTAAGAAATTAAAGATAAAACTCCTTCACTTCCTACTTTTTCTGAAGAACCTAACAGTCCATTTATGACACAACCTCTTATTACAGAAATGTCTCTGCATTTCCACAAATATTAAATTCTGTGGGTAAATGCAAAAAATGTACGCTTTACAGCCATTCCCCAGATATATGCAGTGGCTTGGCTCATCTTAGTTTTTTGATGTTCTCACAAGGAGTTCCTGAGAATATGCTCAGCAAATCAGGCTTTTGCATTTAGATGGCAGAGATCTCACTCTGGTGATGGGTATGTTTATGATGCAAAGATACTTTAGAAAATAGAAAATATATACAAAGCTTGCAAATATTTGTAAGCTTATCACACTAAGAATATCATTTTGGAGAGGTAAATGCTTCAGTAACAGCTCCCACAAATCAGATCTGTGCCTTCTCGATTCTTGGTACATCAATCAAACAGAGAAAAGTTAGGCTCAGTCCCTGAAGGTAAGAGTCATGAGATCTGAGATGCTGCTACCTGCAATGATATTATATGTAAGACCTCTTCTAATTCTTTTTTTCTGTGATATTGCCATTATTTTGACACTTCTTGAGAAAAAATGTTGAGCATTCACTTTTTTTTCTGAACATAGATGAATTTTCATTTTCACAGCATAGAGAGTTGGTAGTCTCATCACACAAGAAGAGAAAATGTAACAGATCTCGTTCCTGGTTGAACAGAGGAATGAAGTTATACTTAAAGTGCAAGGAGGAAGAAATGGAATTTATTGTTCAGCTTCATGCAGAGAGGTGGCTGACTCACAGGCCTGTACAGCTGACAGTTCTTGCAAGCAACAGCAGGAGATAAATGAATAAGGAGAAAAAAATGTCAATTTCTATTGTCTAAAAATGAACCTAAAGAGCAGCCATGACTTCCCACATACTTCTGTCTTCTGTTTCTCTTGTATAGTTAGAAAGCTGAAACTAGGGCCTGTGGCTAAATCATATCTCCACAATTTTCATAGATTTTCTAATATAACATTGAAAACAAATAGGGTCATGGAAAATTCATAACATCAAGTTATTCCTCCATATTGAAAAAGAAGATTTTATTCTTCTCTCACTACTCATCTTTAGGATGCTAAAAGAAAAAAAAAACCCACAATAGACAACAGGTGAGCAAATACTTTTTGAGGGAAATAAGTCTTTGCATATCTAAAAACTATCTTGTCATATACAGAAATCACAATCTGAAATGAACTGCTCACAAAATGCACTTCACACTTTACACTCGTTATCTAAAGTCTGTGCTGTAAACCAGAACTTGGATACTTGGGGACGGTAACAAGAAGCTACCAATAAAACCCAGAATTGTTTTTTCTGGTATTATTTAGTACTTTTCTTTGTTGATCACTCAGGTTTGTGAAATTTTGTCCAAAAGTTGTTTGTCAGATAGTAGAAATATGATAAATAAAGATATTTGCAGAAGTATTTGTTCTAGTCCTGCCCTTTGCCCTTTTAAAAGCTCTTTATGTGGGAGAAGTGAAAGAGGAAACACTCTAAAAGTTCTGAAGGTGAAAGAGAGGTGAGAGAACCATGAACCAGCACCCCAAATCCACTCATGTCACACACCTTCATTACACCACACAGAAACAGAGCATATGGGCGATGTTTGTAGCACCCTGGGGTAGCTGCATCTTTGGGGGTGGTGATGCTCAGCAGCCCTGGCACCAGAAAGAACCCAGCAATCAGTGCAGTGAGAGCTGTCTCAGGCCTCTGACACAAGCCCTTTCTAATAATCATCCTTCCAATACGCAGATTCCCTTTCCAGCTTCTTTTCTTCTTTGCACTATTTTTTCTCAATCCTTTCTGCATTCTGTCTGAATGAGACCTGATCTTATCCAGGCAGATCACCCTACCCCTGCTACATCTAACTTTGCACAGCAGCTAAAAAACAGTCCCAAACAGTCAGATCTAGTTCTGAAAAAAAAAGCTTTCCATTAATTGTACAGAGGAAAATAAGAGAAAAAAAGCCAATGCTTTTCCTGGCCAGAAGAACACAGTTTGGATCATATGCTCCAAAAGCTACACAGATAGAGAAGCTATATTTTCCTGTCTTGCTATTCCTTCATCTTTCCCCTTCCTACCAGAGGGCTTTGTTTTGCTTTACAAGGAAATATGATTCAGTTTTAACCATGAAACACAAAAACCATTGACTGAAATCAACAGCTTTTTCTTCCTTTTCACAGAAGAGGTTTTTTCCTTCAAAAAATATTGTATAATGTGGAACTATTTAGAAGTATGGAGCCCTGAGTTTTCTCATGAGATTTACCCAAATTATATTCACTTCTTTGAAAATGTTAACCTTAATTTTTAAGATTTTTCTGTTTCCTTTCTCACTTCTATTTACTCACTTTCCTTTTTATGGCATTTTAACAAAAGTAAAGTGTAATTTTACTCCTTACATAATAAGTAAAAACTGAGTGTCTTGAAATATAACTTCAAATCAAATCCAGATTTTTGTGCAAATCAACAAAATAATAGCGTTATTTTCTATAAGATTTTGTGTGCCATCTTTAAACCAATTTTTGTTTTTCAAGCACAGGTTGTATATGCATAAGGCGAATTCCCATAAGGAACTGGGTTATTTAGGCACCAGAGAAACACCTTGTGTGACTTAGAGTAGGCTGGGACACAACCTTAGGCTTGCAGCTTGCCTAAACAAAGAAGGTATGGAGCCATCATACTACCTTGAGTCATGCAAAATCCCATACTTAACACAATTTGAAGTAAAGGATCTCCTTTTGACACCCACTGGGATGGTAACATGCCTCAGGTGGTGAATAACCTGTTCCCTCCAGAATCACAGGTAACCATGTAGGTAATAGCCTATCACCTGCTCAGGCTGAAACCAGGGTGCAAGTGGGAAATTACCTTGCAACAATGACTTGCTTCAAGGATCAGAGGTGAATTCATGCTTTGTCATCCATATACTTGTATTAGGGGTTTTGTGTTTCAGAAGGTTTTCTTGGGCAATAAAACCATTTGAAACCATTTCAGTTGTTCATACTGCTGCTGTTCCTAACCACGTGAACACAAGCAGTTTTGGATGATACTCTTAAATAATAATTCACAAGATTATCTGAGAGGTGTAGGAGTCTCTGTGTTTTGATTTTCAGTAGGAATCAGGCATACAATTCACTTGGTTAAAATGTTGATTTTTCCGCTTTAAATATAGATTATGATCTCCATGATAAAACACAAAATTGAGTCTCTATCCTTAGTAAAGTAAAATATGTTCTAATCATGTGTTGGACTGGCCATAATGCACAAGGTCAACTATGCCCAATGTTTTGCACTATTAGACATTATTTTTTGGGAGACTTGAACCCCAAATAAAGGTAGAGAGACCCATCATGCTGTTTTGCTCCCCTATATTTTCTTGGGTGCCTCACAGAGGAAGCAGCTACATAACGAGCATGAAAGGAAGTAGAGAAGTAAAGCAACCAGAGAAGCAGATAGGAGGTGTTACTGTATGGACAGGAGAAGGTTAGGGCAAAGGGCATCCAGAGGGACTGAAAGGGGATGAGCAAAGGGGAGTCAAGGATGGGCCCAGACAGCTTGCCATCTCCTCTTCTTTCAGTACCTCACTTTAAGATGATTTTACAAGTGAAGTGTTATACAAGACCATAAATCTGTTTCTTAATCTTTCATGTTTTCACTCGCAATGAGATGAAAATGAAAATAAACGGCAGTCAGCATACCAAAGAGTCTTCTTCTAAAGTGGCTATAGAAATGATACTGTGAATGTTCTCCTTTTTCATAGTTTCTGTCGTTTTTGTTTAAAAGTTATGCATTTTTTTCTTCTTTTATTACCTGTCTATTTTATAAGCTCCACAGCAGCCTAAAAGAAAGCTTGTTGCTGGTAGCTTTCCACTCTATTGATTCCCAGGAATAAGGGCTTTCAGCATATATTGGCAACCCCACTCTTCTTCAGTTGCAATTATATCTGTGCATAAATCTTTAGTACATTACCTTAGATATAAAACTTCAAAATTTGCTAATTATTTGTTTTTACAGTGCACAGAGAAGTAGAAGCTAACTCAGACAAAGCTCTGTGACTCTGAAGAGCTAGCAATGACAATATCACTAAAAGACTGTTTGTATCATGCAGATTAGCAAATACACCCTGAACTCATACAAAGAGTAACTTACTCTTGTGCAGAGGGCTATCACAAGGACCATTTGTCATTCAAATCTCATTTAAACACTGTTTTAAAGACACCAGTAGGACCTCTGCTCTCCATCACCGTTTTCATGGGGCTTAATTTTAGAAGAGACATTTTTTATACTCTTTACAAAGGAAAATGCTACTTAAAGTTGAGGAAGTGGCACCATCTTGTGGGTGAAAATCAAAATGCTTTTTTCTTTAGTATATTTGGTTTTTACTTTTGTCTCATCTCCCCCCCTTCCCCTCTCCCTCCACCAGCTCTTCCTCCCGCTCCCTCCCCCCGCCCCTTTCTGGTTCTTATAATTCTGCAGAGGAGCCTTTTGAGTCAAAAAAAAAAAAATCATTGTTTCAGAAGACTTCAGGGCAGAGTTGTGCTCTACAATGCAAAACGTCCAGAATATTTTAATAATTTACCATGCTACACAGATTCCTCAGACATCAGCTAATGTCCATGAATGATTTTTACAAAACCCTTTTGAGGTCAGTCCTAGAATTTTTTTTAAAAAACAAAACTAAACGAAACAAAAGTCAAGCTAAAATACATTTATTGAAAAAATAGTGGCTACATTTGCATTGGCAACATCTTGCTCCCAGGAGTGAAAATTGTTCAAATCCATGAGTAGATTATTTTAGTTTGCTTAAAAGCTGAGAACAGGACCTTCGCTCTGAGAATTATCAAGATGCAGATTCTTTTTTTTTAGTCATACTTTTTAAATGCCCCAATTTCTTGTATTTTTAAAGGACTAGTCAGATTTGTTAGTAACCTACTGTGGAGACAGAAAAGACAAGACCAAAAATATTGTTCATGATAGAGTATTATTGGCTTACTTAATATGCAAACAACTGTAGGACTAAGAGTAAACTGTGTAGTCCTTGAGCTATTTATTTAAAGGCATGCCCATAATTACTGTCAGTCACATCAGTGGAATTCACCTCTTTTTAGATATCACCAGCACTAATGTCTATACCTGAACTGGTCAGCAATGCTCCTTTTGAAGTCACTAGGGAGTAACATTTGGTCTTAAAGTACATTTCGCCTCATCATATACCAGATATCTGAAACAGATCAGCTGACTCATACCCTTAAAGTGCTTATTTTTCATCTTTGGTTATAAAGGGAAAATGATGTGATTACCATAGACATAGATAGCTCGCTGGAGTGATCTGCACACAGTCATATTTAATTCCACTCCTTGTGCCTCATGTAAGCAACATTATTAAGACTTTTTGAATCCTGTGGATGATACTTAATTCAGCACTCCAAATCCTGAATAGATTTCAAGAACAAGCTCTAGAGATCAAAAATGAATTAAGAGTCATTAAAATAGCATAATATAGGGCTGTACATATTGTGTCAAGAGTTTGGCATGATCTTTTGTGGTGAACCTATGAGAGAAACTGTATATTATAGCACTGGTAGGTTTACATTTAGAGGTGTTTTCAGTTCTATTTGTCTTTTGTAAATATATGTATAAATTGTTGTTCACAAAAGGTAATGCGTGAAGTAACAGTAACTGCTCTTTTTAAGCACTGAAACATAAGTTAATCCTAAGATATTTCTTGTTAATTGCAGCTATTTTCCAAAATCAAAGTGCCAGAATATGAGCTGGGCTGTAGAGCAAAACCTAGCACAAAAGTATCTTCTTTCCAAAATCAAACACTCGTGCAAAGAATGTGGTCCTGCATTGGTATTAAACCTTGTGAGCAAAGCTCAAAGGCTGTCCCCCTGTTGTTGAACAAAAGGCTGAACTTCACAACATCAGGGTACAGCTCCTTCCCTCAACCCCATTGCAGGACTAACTGCTCCCTGAAGCATGGGGACAAAATGGGAAGGCTGGTCAGTTTTGCTGCCCAGCAGTTCCCCTACAGTGGTTCAGAACCCTCTGATGCCCAAAGGAAATGCAGGAAAACAAACACCATTCAAGTGCTTCCACCTTCAGCCCACTGGCTAGACAGACCTAGCACCCACATGTTTCTTGACACAAGTCTCAGAGTTTCTAGTTCTCTAAAGTTAAGCTGCTAGGGGATTATTCATATGGGCTTTATGCCGCACCTTACACTCAAGGACATGAAGGTCTCCACTTTGAAATTGCTGATTTAGGATTCCAGATGAGACACATCTTCTCTTAGATCTCTTTCCCATGATCCTCACTTCTCTTGACAAGAGATATTCCAGGACACTACATGGATGCATGTTGTAAAATAATGGTGCATTTAACCATGAAAAAGCAAAAGAATATAAAGACAGACAGACGGATGGACAGACAGACCAACAGATAGATAGACAGATAGATAAAGTTGTAAAGGCAAACGATAACAAAAATATTTTCCCTAAAAATCCCTAAAATCTCACTTAACAAGGCTATAATTAAATACCTGTGAATTTCTAGAGATTAAGCAAGAGAGGTTAGAAATGCATATAGCAAACTAGCCCGATCATTCACCTGATGAGAAAAATATCAGAACCTTGTGCAATAAATTGAGAAGATTTACTAAAAAATTGAAAAGTTACAAAACCATAGTATAGATGAAATTTGAATGATATACAATGCCTAGAAGTTAAATGTACAGTGTTTAAAAGAAGAAGACAGTTCCTTGTCCAAAACAAAGCCCTTGCAAATTTAGGAGTTTTCCTAGACTCCCTGGCTCCAATTTTGTAGGAAGGATTTGCACAAACCAAAATTATTATGAAAATAATGCCTTAAGCAAAGCAAGAATCTGGTTGGCCCTTTGGCCAGTTCTTGGTCTGAATCCCTTTTGATGTTAGAAGTAGTCTGGCTCATTTAAATCCTAACCACTCTACACACCTTTTCATCTCCTGCAGTGTTTCTTGGTTGAAAATGTCACTGAGTCAAGACGTTCCTGCAGCTGCCTAGGTGCAGGGTGTAATGCAACTTGAAACTCCCCAAACCTCTTCTCCTGCCATTTGCAGCCTGTTGTAACAGAATAAAGATAAGCACATGATTTCAATGGAAAAAACTCTAAACTTCAAACTTTGCTCTAGAAGTTTGAACAAAATTTGGAGTGAGATTGAGAGAACCCAGAGCCAGTTTTCTAATTGCAGAAAGCTTTGTCACCATCAGCCATAATACTTATTGCCATGTTAATTGCCATGTTCTCTGCACTTCTGTGATCTGCCAGTATTAGAATGTGCAACACCTTAATGTAGCTTATTTAGCATTGGAAACACTGGTATCAATGTCTTACTATGATGAAATGGGAGACATCAAAAGATTTACGCAGAATTATCATCAACAAGGTTTATCAATAAAAAAGATTTATTTAGCATTCAGATAATAGCACAAGACATGAACAAAGCAGCAGAATTTGGAATGTTTTCATTTAATAGTCACATACTTTAAAAAATCTTTTTATTAATGGCTTGTATACCTTTACTACCTGCCACTAAGCTGAAGAAGGGCAGAAGTGTTTTCAGTAACACATCAGTAAGGGCTTCAATAGACTAGTTTGGGATTTGAAGTCTTAAAATAGACAGTGGCTGAGAAGAGAATGGAAAAGAACTGATTACTGAGCTATGGCTGTTTAGGGGTCCAGGATTGTTCCCACATCTTACATTATTAAAAATCTCGTTTACCTGACTGCAGATAAGACTATACACCGAAGAGCCAGTCAGATTCATGTACATTTAAACTCATACATCTGGTGAGCTCACTTTGTACCCCCTAGAGATCTCTCTGATTCATTGTAAATGTTTACCACAGGAGGGGGTTTATATTTACATGCCAGCTGCTTACAATATCCACAAACACATCAGCACTTTGAGAGCAGGAGGTTTTTTCACCTGATTTTGGATTCAAATTATCTTGGATGATCAGTAGAGACTTTAAAAATTCATATGTAGAAGCAGAGCTATTTCTATGAGAAAATTCTACCTTCTAGAAAATCCTGCCTGCCTGTCCTCAAGGCACCGGGGTATAAAAACTCATCCAGAGAGCACAGTTGCTTTAAAAGTTCAGTTATAGCCTTACCTGGCAGAAAAGTTTCACTATGATGTGCATTTGAAAGACCAAAGTCAAAAGATACTCATCAGTATTGTTGAAGGCAAATAGTTCTCTGGTGAGAATTTTCCTTTCGTCAAGTGGCTAGAATGCAACCCTGTTCAAACAGCAGTGCAGGATAAGAATAATCAGTGATGATAGATAGATAGATAGATAGATAGATAGATAGATAGATAGATAGATAGATAGATAGAGATATCTATAAAACATATATGTGTATATATACATGTATATATACACACACACCTACAAATGCCCCCATCTATGGAGTACATGGCAATTGTAATGAAATCAACTGCAAATGAGCATGATGCTTTACGGATTGTGGGCTAGAAAGGTTTAACAAGCCCAAATGCTGGAGCCCGCATTTGGGGCACAACAACCCTGTGCAGTGCTGCAGACTAGGAGAAGCCTGTCTAGAAAGCTGCCTGGAGGAGAAGGACCTGGGGGTGTTGGTTGACAATGACTGAAAATGAGCCAGCAGTGTGCCCAGGTGGCCAAGAAGGCCAATGGCATCTTGGCTTGTATCAGAAATGGCATGACCAACAGGTCCAGGGAGGTTATTCTCCCTCTGTACTCAGCACTGGTGAGGCTGTTCCTCGAATCCTGTGTTCATTTCTGGGCCCCTCAACACAAGAAGGATGTTGAGGCTCTGGAGCAAGTCCAGAGAGGAGCAACAAAGCTGGTGAAGGGGCTGGAGAACAGGCTTTATGAGGAATGGCTGAGGGAGCTGGGGTTGTTTAGCCTTGAGAAGAGGAGGCTGAGAGGAGAACTCATTGCTCTCTATAACTACCTGAAAGGAGGTTGTGGAGAGGAGGGAGCTGGCCTCTTCTCCCAAGTGACAGGGGACAGGACAAGAGGGAATGGCCTCAAGTTCCTCCAGGGGAGGTTCAGGCTTGACATCAGGAAAAAGTATTTCACGGAAAGGGTCATTGGGCACCTGGACAGGCTGCCCAGGGAGGTGGTTGAGTCGCCTTCCCTGGAGGTGTTTAAAAGACGGGTGGACAAGGTGCTGAGGGGCATGGTTTAGTGACTGATAGGAATGGTTGGACTCGATGACCCAGTGGGTTCTTTCCAACCTAGTGATTCTATGATTCTATCATGAGACATGAAATGCTTTACACTTGTAATGAACCTGTTTTGCTGAAAGGAAGGGGTCACCCCTGAGTGTGAAAGTACTGCTGATCTTTAGAGAGTACAGTATGGTTAAATAACTTTATGAAGTGCATTGTTTAGTGGATGATTTTGTTTCCAAATACTTTCAGTCTCTGATTGCTGACTGAGAAAGATGTGTTGAAATAGAGTTCACTAGTGTAGATTGTTTACTGGATTTTGGTTGCTTGTTTGTTAAAACTTCAGCATAGCTTTAGTTATTGAGCTTCATCTAGAGAAAAACATGTACAGCAAAGTACAAACTATGAACTCTTGTTATTAACTGTGCTTTTGAGGAAGAAGAGGAAGTTACACCAGCCAGCCACTAACAGGAAGGAACTGTTTGCTTTAAATTAACGAAGAAGAAGTAACACATAGACTAGGAGATGGTGAACAAAATTATTGCTACTAGACAGAAAGTGCTGATAGTAGGACTCACTAACAGTGGCAGAGCCTCAGTGCATTTGTCTTTGGACAACTTTTTTTTATGATAAGCACAGTGCCAATTTGTACAGGGCTTGTGTCCACACACACCACCTGCAATTACCTTGAGATGCCCTTCCCTGTGAAGATAACACCAGTGCCGTATCTTAAGCAGTCTTGGGGTTGTGATAGCAGAATGGCAAAAGCAAGAAATGACTTGCTCAGTATTATGTGCATGACCAACAGAAGGGATTATGTTAGGAGTGGTGGTTTTTATGCTTATGTATCTGTGTAGGCTTTGAGAACTGGACTGAGAATTACTCATCACCAAGGAGGGTCTGTATCCAAAGACTTCACCACAAACTTAGCCCAGTGACTAGGGGCAGCTTCACAGAAGCTTGAGAGTGCTGGGATTCAATCAGAACAGGAATGTCACACACTCCCAGCCTGTTGGTGTTGTCTGCTGTTTCAGGAAGCTGTCCAGCATCTCCACACATCCGTTTTATGCATTCTTCCTTCACATCAATACAATACCATCCGTGTTCTCTCTAGTTTCCTCCTCGCTGTGTAGTCTCAGCATCCTGAATTGTCTGGTCCTTACATTTACCAGACTGTTCTTTTTAATACTGTAAAAATTCAGTTCCCCTATGCATAGGTTATTTTTCTGTGACAAGGATGGCATTCACACTTTTTAACCCTTCTTAGCACATTTACATTTTTCACTTAGAGGTTAACCAGAAGTTAAAAGGGTAAAACCTGTGGCTAAATTTTGCAGTTGTGTGAGAGACAACTCAAAACTAAGCCAAATTCATAGTTATGGCAGAGAGAGAAAATATTGGTTTATTTACAAAGTAAGTTTAGAGGAAATTATTTTTCTAAATTCTGTATGCTTAAAATATACCTCAGCAAGTATTGTGAGTGTTATTTGTATTTTCTGGATACACTTGTTTTAAATGATACCTGCAAGAACAATATCCATGTCTAATGGCATATTGAAAGAAAAACTAACAATATTTTATTTATGTGGTTGTTGCTTTATTCCTGTAGGCAAATATAATTTGGATAATTGCTGCTGACTGTTTGGTCTTGTACCATTAGATAGCCCATCTTTCTGATGGAATGCTAGAGGTGTTCTAGCTCAGCAGTTCCCCACCTTATTTCTTTTCATAGCTACACAAATTCTCTACAAGCTGTTCTCTGAGACACTGCTGGTTAGTGCCCCCGCACCCAGTGAAAGAAATCTATCCTTCAGCATTTATAGAAGTGTATTGTTTAAAAGGATTGCGTTTAAATTTCTATACCGCTTGTCAATCCAGCAGTTATGACTCAGAATGGAAACTTCCTCCCACTGACTTCTAAAACCAAGAGTGAGCAGTACACTGTAAAGAGACGTTATGAACTTTTTTTTTGTTTTAAACTAACCAGCGATCAGTTCTGGTTTAAGTAGTTTTATTACTTTTTCTTAAATGCAGAAGATGTTGTCTATTATTGGAAAGTTCTAAACAGAATGAAAAGCTTTTTGACAAGACCCATTAAATACATTTTATCATGTAATTTCTATTCAGAACAATTTCACCACTGCAGACTAAACAGAGACTTAAATTAAGATTTAACAGATTTGTTTAGAAGCTACTGTTCTCCAACAGACCCCAAATCATTTATTATTTTACACAACTTAAAACAGAAGGATTCTGAATTCCTTCCATAGCAGTGACTCATTTTATTAATACTTTTTGGATTATAAGACACCTAAAAGACAAATATGAATGCAAAAACTACAGGAATTTTCTGCATTAGTGACTCCTGTTCTTTGGTGTAAAAAGCAACACTGTATACAATGATTGATAAATGTTTTGAGTCCCAGCTAAAAGCTGTTCAGTTTTTTTGACCCCACTTAATCTTGCTGGAGACAAGTTACAGATTATCTTCACAATTAGGAATCTGTAAATTTCTGCTTAAATGTATCCATTATTCATTTCTAAACATTTTTCTTGAAGCAATGTTGCCCTTTGCTTTCAGAGAAGATTGTTGCCCTTTGCTCTTAGAGAAGATATTTCTTCCCTAATATGTTCCTCATCAAGTTCCTCATCAGTTAATAAACGAGGATGCGGTCATTGAGGATTGTTTAGAATTTTCATGTATACACAGAAATCAAATCTATTCAACAGAAATTTTTGCTATTTGATGATCAGGAAGTACACTTCATTTAAACTGTTATTCCTCTTCTCAGGTCTTCTGTCTTTTTTTTTTCTTTTTGCTCTCATACCTCATCTCCTCTTCTCTGTTCTCCCAGACATGCTATTTTCCTTCTGAACCTGTTCCAGTCTAAATTCACCACCTAGAAAATGGGCACAGAGAATCACACACATTATTTCTGATATGGTGCATTAGGGCTTTGCACAACGGCACTAATACTTCCCTGGCTTTAATGGGAATCTCTCCCTTGAAGCCCTTTGGACATGCACTCACCCTTCTAAGCACACGTTGTTAGGGCAGCTCCCAACAGTTCTTGGGCCTTCCTCTCATTCTCAACTGAGACACTTAAGCATAGTGGTTTTCACTACTGAATTTCATCTCATTCCTATGACTCACTCTCAAAGCCACTGTGCTCTTTCTATCTAATATTCTGATCCTCCTCCCATTCAAAGACAATAAATAATGAATAAAGACAGCTCATATTGCAAAACTAAGCAGGCTTCAGGTTATGGATTGCATCATATTTGAAAAAAGCCACACATGGTTATAGAGACTTTGACAAACATTCTTCAAGAATGATATTAAAAATCGAGTGGGTTATTTTTTCATCAAAAAAAAATCAGTGTAAATATGAACTGATTTTTGTCTTATCTTTTGAAAATTTAGAGCTCCATCTGCTTTATACCATTCCTTATGTAGCCAGCTAACACCAGACTATGCCAATGTGAAGGAAGCCTTCATATGACACAGGCCTGTGTGATTCTGCCTTTCAGCCTTGACCTTGCACACAGAAACAACCAGAGAAAGTAGAAGTACAGATACAGTGCAGCAGTTGAACACACCTAAACCTGCTCTGGAGACTGGCTCTATGACACAGTCATGCTTGGTTAGAGATTTTGTGTTACAGAGAATCATAAAACTTATAAGACCACACATATTCCCATAGAGCTATGCTACAAATACAACCAGGAGCAACCTAGAAAACAAGCTTAGTATGTTTCTTACAGTTACATGTTGACAATATCTAGATGATATTCACAAGCAGAAGAACATAAAAATTAAAGGCTGTCTCTTCTGCCACTAAGAACACTTCTCATGTTCTCCTGTTCTGAACTGTAGCTAGTAGAAATCAAAATACTTATCTGAAATAATTGTCATAGTGTCTCAAAAAGGGAATAAACCTATATTGCCTAGATACAGTGAAATATCATACCTACTGAAACATGTAGTTAGTATGAAAATAGTATAAAAAACATACTGAACTCTTTCACATCTGATGTGAACAAATTGCATTCTACCACAGTTAAAGGTGGCTTAGCTTTTAGGAAGTTTAGTGAAAAATTAACACACACACCCCCTTAAGCAAATGCCCTGCAGGCTATGCTTATGGAAAATTATTCTCACAGTAATCAGCTGTACATGCTGACAAACTTGTTCTTTTCTGGTTGCCTAGCTGTCTACCAACCTCCCCTGGCTCCCTGCCATGACCTCTGTGAAAGAGCTGCTATAACTGCAGCAAGTATTTCCCCAGAAAGCCTTATTAATTGTGCTGTAGGTTTCCAGTTTCTGAACAGCAACTTGCTGTATCGTAATTATTGTGAAAGTATTTCAATGAAGACATTTGATTTCATCTTTTAAATAAATATGAGAAAATTCAAGGCCAAGAAAAATAATTGGACAAAGCAGGTCAGCATTGCATGTTATGCTGTTACAAGTCTAAAGTTCAAATAAAATCAGTTCTGGCCCCCTTAAAATCCACAAATATAGTGTATTAGCTGAAAATACGATAGGTCTAAGGCTGATATATATATATATACACACACACACACTCACATATACATATATATATATATATATATATATATATATAAAACCAACGTGATGGTAAGGTTGAAGAACAATAACATCTAAAAAAGAGGTACACATCTTCCAAAATCTATTTGTCAAAAAGAAGTCTAGAAAAGAAAATAATTAAAGGAACTTAACTAAATTTCTCTACTTCAGGTTGTTTCACATACAATCAATATTTATTTATGGATGGGTAGTTTTAGGAGGCAGATTTTTATGGTTGTTCTCCAAGTTTTACATCACCTCCCTCTGTAACAGTCATAGGGTTCCAATACATGTTTACAGGACATTTGGGCAACAAATTTGTACAGGGTTTCAGGCACTGCTGTGGTACACATGCAGCAATATTTTAGGTAGAAAAAGAAAAATATATTCACTAGATTAGTTCTCATAGGACAACATCTCCTTCAGATTGAGTTGAAGAGCATGAACAAAGTAGATATTCACATAAAGCACTGATATAATTTGCATGTGCCATTGGGCGCACACCACAGGAAGAGTCCTTAATTAAAAGTAATAATAGTGTAGCCAGGAATGCACAATTAAAATAACTTGGCTGTCTGTGTTCAGTTCTAGATATTCCTAAAGTCTTAAGGAAATTTGATTATCTTTACTTAGTAAGATCCAAACAAAACCAAAGATCTACTTTTTGACTTATCTCTAAGGTGAAGCAATAGGACAGACTGCAGATTTTCTGGTTAATGCATCATATGCATAAGCAACAGCCAACTGACTGCACACATAGTTTTGAAAGAAATAAAAATGAAGGTTTTCAGCCATCTTCTCAAAACAGCTTGCAGCACACTCAATTTCATTTTGTTTATATTTGTTAAAGCCCCTACTGCATATATTTGATAAGTTTCTAGATTCATTAGACATATTCTCTTTTTGCTATCAAAACAATATTGTTCACTGCACTAGTGGCTCTGGTTGGCCTGGAGCTGATATAAGTAAACCCCTTGAACACAAAAATGAGGCTGATCAAGATACACATGTTCTCATCTTGCTTTATGAGGGGAAGCCATACACCTTCAAGAACACTGATGCATAAAGACTGCTCTTTTTCTTTTTTTCTCCCCTAAATATTTGCACCAACTAGCAAAACCACACAGAATCAAGATGATTGAAGAAGTGCTAAGGCACCAGAGACAGTCTGATGCAAAAGTGAAGCCCCAGGTCTGGACCCATCTGCCAGATGAAGACTGATCTTTGATGGGATCTCACTCTTTGGCCTTCTGAAGGGCAGCAGTAATAGCACAAGACTGGAAGGACACAGCCAGCTCTGACACACCACAGGGCTGCAGTAAGGATCTGGTAGTGTGAACCACACCACAGCCCCAAGAAGAACCCAGGTGTGGTTCATGTCTATTCCTTGGGGAGTTACATGCTGGATGTAGAGTTAAAATAAAAAGAAAAAAACAAACAAACCCCCAGACAAACTATATGGAAGCCAGTAAGTCATCCATTAGGATCCAAATTGCAATTGTGGCTGAGTTGCATTACATATTTGTCAGCTGTTCACTGAGCTATTGGGAGTAAACTACTGATCTCAAGCCAGCACTTAGAGGGTGAGTATGTCCATTGTACTTAGTGCTATCAGTAAAAAGAGTGGATTTTGAATACACTTGCCTATGCGCCCCTTGTTCAGTAATGACAAGGCTTCCTGGTCAGAACCATGCTGATCAGGGTGGGAGGTCAGTCACGCTGCAAACAAGAACTGACATTTCAAAGCCAGAGTAAGAGTTCTGTTGTTAAGGAAATGTGCTCTAACAACAGATTTGCAGATTGCAGTGAGGAAAGAACATGATTTTTTTTTTTTTTAACTGGTGAAGTTCTTGAGTTTTATGGTGGCTGATTAATAGCTGAAAGGAGATTTCATTACACTGTATTTAAAAACTGTCAGGAAACTTAGATGAAGACTAAACTTTCCTTTTAACATCTGTAGATAAATAAAAATGAACTTACTTGCTGCGCTCATGGTTATTGTTGGGTATAAAACTCAGAAGTCACACCTCGCTGAGGTATAAACCAAGAAAGAGAATAAGAGGAGTGTTTCAACAAACCTGCACTACACAATTTTGAAGACGAGTTTTGATGTAAAGCTAGATGCTAGCTGAGCTGGGGAAAGAAAAATGTTTTCCTTTAACTCACAGAGAAGCTACAGAACTGTTCCACAGTTACTGCAGGCAATGATCAATAAATAAGTATTAAGAGGAGAGAGAGGGTGCCTCAAATCCCAGTATGTTATTTGGTCCTTCTCCACAGTCCTGAAAAGGAGCGTGATATAGTCCAGTCACAGAGGAATCATAGAGGTTGTCTTGAAAAGAGCTAGATCTCCCCATAATTGATTTCAAAGTTATATTTGTATCTTACCCCAGCATACTGAAAGTATGATTCTACATCCAAAGCAAAATCAATGTTATCCTTTTCTCAGCAAAATGGAAGGGCACAAATTACTTTTCTTCAAGTAAACAGTCTGAGGTCAATAATGAGGACCAGAAAAGATAAAGCAAACAGAAAGACACGTGTAACAGGCACTACGGAGAAAGAAAAAGTTCTAGCTGGCACCCAAGACAGCATTTTTGCAAGAAATGAAAGAACTTATTGTCCCACGGCATTGGTTCTCAGGCTCCAGCCTGCTCACTCTCACAGCGAGGACACTCTGCTGCACAACCAGCCCACAAAAGGAGAGGATTCTTCCTACTGACACTATGCTTCTGTGTCCATATGGAATCAGCAGAGGCTTTCCTGCCTAATTGAAATAAAACCTAATTGTCAACTTTGCAACTTCTGTGGCTACCTCACATCCTTCTTTAACAGAAATCTACAGGATACAAATTCAATACAGACTAAAAAACCACCATAGGTTCCAGATCCTCTTTTTTTTCCAGACTATTACCCACCTGAAACAGAGAGTATAAGATCTTTGTGAGAAAGGAAATGCAGTGACTGAATCTGAAATGAGCCATAACTTAATAGATGATTCAGTTACATCCAGAGCAGGCTGGGATTCCCAAACATTTAAAGGTTCAGTGCACAGAGAGTAGAAATGAATGAACCTCTTGCCATTAAAATAAGTAATATGTTAGTTGCCATCAGTTCTGTAACAGTGCAAACCCAGTCCTCTTCGATTATGTCTTTGTTGAGAACAACGACATGGCTTACTTGGAAAAAAAGAGAACTGTTGTCTTTGCAGCTCAAAACCCACTTCGAGCTACAAAGACAGTTCTTTTTTTTTCTGTTACCACAAACAGTTTTGCAGGAAGTAGATTGGTATTTTCTACAGGTCCAACCAGAAAGGTTGTTGAGGGAAACAAGCCCTTCCTCCCTATTGCTCATTCCTGGGCTGCCCTGGTGGCATACACCTCCCTTGTGGTGATATTAATCATCCCCATTCACTCCTGATCTCCCCCAGTCATGTTTATGTGGTCACCACAGCCAGCTTTGCACTTGTCCCAGGCTGCTCCACTTGTCATTGAGAATAACATGAGATGGAATAATTTCTTTTTTTTTTCCATAGAGAGTCGTATTCTCCTTTAAGCCTGCTTGTTCTGCGATGTAATCAGCTGTCTCTTCATCTTACGGGCAATAAGAAAACTAAACTATGTGACCTAAATTCAGCACTGGGACAACATCAAGATTTGGGAAATGCAGTGGCATTATTGAAAAAAAAATCCTTGGAGAACTAACTTTGTCTTGCATTTAAATAATTCAGACTTTGATAAAACCTTAAAAATATATGATGACTCATAGTATTAGAGACGCATTTTCTGTCAAAGGTAAGTCTGACATGGATAATAAAAATTGTTTATTAAATAAGCACTTATGCCATAAATCTGTAAAATTCTTACACTTGCTTATATTGGTACACTTTATGCCACTTCCAATGTATTTCAGGACCTTGGTTCTATCAACTGGTATCCTGAAACTGAAAAATACAAAAGAGCAGTTTTCCATAAAGCTTACAGGCATCAGCAGTGGGTAACACAGCTTGAATCCTAAGAACTACAGTCAGGAATTCAGAAGAAGGCCTAGGATAAACAATGACAGCAATTTCCATAAGAGAGGTCAGAAAGAGCACCAACATTTTTTCAAAATACAGACAAGTAACATTAGTTGGTGGATTTCCTTGAAAGAGGTTTGCTTGAAATTTAATGTTTTGTGTAGGCATAGCAACTCTTTGCTCTTAGTACTGCAAATGTAAATATCAAAGACATAAATCTATTTTTCAGTGGGTCTCTTGGACTTACAACCAGACACTGATATTTCCATTTCCCCTCAGGACTTGCTGCTTTGCCACAATACAAAACCAGAAAAAGCTTTTGCATAATTAATGAAACATAGGGTCTCAAAATAGCCCTTTTTTTCTTCCCTTTCCTGCCTACTTCTATTAAAAAAAGCATACAAAATCCTAACAATAGAGTCTGAAGGTTAAGGGGCTTTTATGAATACCTACCAGGCAGCTAGAGTAAGAAGAACAGTACAAAGCAAAATGTATCACACCTAGAGCTCTCTTTGAGTGGCAAGAGCTACACAATAAGTAATAAATAGCAAAAGTTAACAGAAATGAGAAAAAAAAATCAAGGAACATAAGTGGTCAGAGGTGAGGACAGTAGTAGCATGTATCCATCAAAGGTGTGATTTATTTTAGCTATTTACATTGTGACCACCAGAGGTATGCAAATTATGGCTTTGGCCAGAAAATAATTGATTATGAAATTTTTAAAAAACCCCAAAAACAAACAACCAAGTGTCTTGTAAAGTACTTCCATGTGTTTTTAAATGAGTTAAATGCTGCCAATATTCTTTAGCTTAAATATTTTCCCTTCCACTAAAATGTGCGCATACTTATACAAGAAAGGAATAAAAACTGAAAAGCTTAGAATTGCTGAGAACTACTTGGGAAGCAGTGGTTCCTAATGTTTTTCCTTTACAGCAAAGGTCTGAGCCTTGTCTGCAAGACCCGCAGATTGAGGAGTCGTGTAGATGTAAAGTATTTTTATGCTGGAAGATCATGATTTTCCACTATAGCATCTCTTCCTTACACTTTTGGAAACAGTTATAGGCTCTTAAGTACAGGGGAAAGGGACAGTAAGTGGAGCAGAAGGAGTTGCCATCTGTTTCTGCCTGATCTTTTGGAGGATACAAAAAGCAGTACAGCTTTGTACAAAGTCTTGCATTCATAGGTTTCCTTCCTGTGCTTCTCTAGTTCCTTGCCTCCTGTGCTTCTTCAGTTCTTTCCTACAATACAAAGTACATTATCCTGGGGGATTGCTTTAGCATCTTCCAGATGGATAATGAATTTATCAGAGGATACAAAGCCAACACATGCTTTATCTAAAATCATGGAGAAAATTACCAAGGTGCTCACTTTGACATCTGACTTTCACCTCTGCACACAAAAAGCATAAGAATTTTTTTCATGCAGCTGAAAGCCAAGCTAGGCACAAGGCAGCTATACTCTGGACCTTCAGGCTTTGAAAAGTCTTCAACCTCCATCCCAGCTAGTCACTGCCACATGGAGAAGAAAGGGGAAGAGAAAACTGTCCACCAAAGGCTGCTGATTGTTTACATGATTTCTCCTCAGCAGCCGCCCTTGGAGAGCCTGCAGTACCACCTGCTATCTTTAGGTATTTCATCCCAACCTGCAGCAGCTGGCAACAGGCAGCACGAGGGCGGACAACTCCATGCCAGTCGCCCTGCGTGACTCTGCACCACTGGAGATCATCCACCACCACCCATGCAACGCGGCACAGACAATACAGTCAGCTTGGTAGTTTGTATGGTGAACCACAGGAGAAAATGCTCTTTTCTGTTACAAAAGGTGAAAAGATTTTTGAGTTACAAATTAAGCCAGGTTTGACTAAAAATGTAAGGGCTCCCAACACCCCCTCATCCCTCAGGCCCTGTGTGAAGTCTGGCCACCCAGTGTGGTAACGAGCTTCAGCCAAGGCAATGCTGCCATGTAATGAATTTTGGGAGCTCTTTGCACCCTGGTGACATCCACCCCCAGCCTCCCCCTGCTGTGGGGTAGCAGTCCCACAGCCTCTCGCCTGCAGCATCCAACAGTGCTGGGTTGTGCTTCTGCTCGTGCCCAGGGAACATGTCCCTGAATTAGCAGTGGTCACTCTTTCTTTTCCTTCTTTTCCCTCTCCTTCTTTTCCTTCTCCCTCTCTTTCTTCTCCTTCTTCATTTTCTTCTCCTTCTTCTTTTCCTTCCTCTCTTTCTTCTTCTCTTTCTCCTTCTCCTTCTTCTTCTTTTCCTCCTCCTTCTTCTTCTCTTCCTCCTTCTTCTTCTCCTTCTTTTCTTCCTCTTCTTCACTCCTCCTTCTTTGTCCTCTTTTTCTTTTTTACCTTCTTCCTCTTTTCTCCTTTCCCTTCGTCTTCTTTTATCCTTCTCCTTCAGCTTCTTTTTCTTCCTACTACTTTTCTTCTCCTCCTTTTTCTTTTCCCTCTTCCTTCTTCCTCTTTTTCTTCTTCTTTTTCCCTCTCCTCCTTTTCCCTCTCCTTCTTCCTCTCCTTCTCCTTCTTTTTCTTCCCTTTTTTCTGTTCCTTTTCACCTCCTCCTTCTTCCCCTTCTATCTCTAGCCCCCCCCCGCCCCACCGCCCTTCAGGCCCCCGGCAGGGTCGCTGCCCCGGCTCCGCTCGGGAACTCGGCGGGGCGGGAGCGGCAGGCGGCGCCCCCGCCCATCTCCCCGCCCTCTCCCCCCCCGCACGGCTCATGGTCGCGGCGGGAGCGCGAGGCGTCCTCCCCTCCGTCCGCCGCGCGTCGTGGTCTCGCCCGCCCCCGCTGCCATGTTGGATCGCGCGGCCGCGGGAGCCGGGCCGGAGTCGGAAGTTTAGTGCCCGTCGTGAGGGGCGGGAGCGGCTCCGGCGCGGCCGCCTCCTTCCTCCCGCCGCCAGCAGCTGCCTCGCGCCCCTCCGCCTCCCACCGGCCCCGAGCGGCTCCGCGATGCGGCTGCTGTGAGGGGGACGAGGGGGGTCGTGGTCGCCAGCGGTCGCAGGGCGGCGCCGGGCCGGCCCCGGCCATGAGCGGGAACCCGCAGCAGCAGCCCCCGCAGGCGCGGCGGGTCACCAACGTGGGCTCCCTGCTGCTCACCCCGCAGGAGAACGAGAGCCTCTTCGGCTTCCTCGGCAAGAAATGCGTGGTGAGTCCCGGCCGGCGCTGGGAGGGGGCGGCAGCATCTCCTGGGGGCCCCGAGCCCGTCCCGCCGCGGAACTTCCCGTGTCCGCGGGCCTCGCCCCCCCACCCCCCTCACGCGCCTCGGCCCGGGGTTCCCTCGGTGTCCGCGGCGGGCTCGGAGCTCCCCTGGCCCTCGGCGCCGAGCTCCAGGGGCCGGCGCAGCCCTAGCGGGGCGGCGGGCTGGGGGGAAGAAGTTGAGTTGCTCGGCGAGGCTGGGACGAGCCCCGGGTGCACCTGCGGTACAACAAAGCCCAGCAGACTCCTGTCGGCGCTAGGCCCGCCTTGGGTTTAGTCTGCGTTTTTCCTAACCCCCACAACGGGTTCGTGCGCTCCGGTGCGACTGGAACATTGCATCTTTGCCTGGTTTTTAATACGTGTAGAAAAGCCAACGTAACAGTTAAAAGAAAAAGCCTTGTAACAAATCCCTTACCGGGAACATCAGCAAGTTCTTCATTTTCAGAATACCTCCTTGTGTGTTAATATAAAACTGTATTTAAACTGTACTTAGCAGTAAAGAACTACCTGAAGGCTTCCAAAGTTAACATCTTTAGAAAAGAAGCAGCTTTTAGTAAAAATTGTATTTTTGTATGGGTGAAAGAAAATGCCTCTTTTTTTAAAAAAAAAAAAGCACTTGGAAGACATTGAAGATGTTACCTGACCCTCTTCTGGTGCTTTGTGTCCAGCGCGTACATACTGTTAGGTACTGTGCATCTTGCTGCAGCACTAAGAAGAGTATTTAATGAACTTAAAAATGTTATTTGTAGCAGGATAGCCGTGCAGTCACAATAACTCTTTGGACTTTGAAATGCTATTGTTGATCAAACTGACTGTTGCAAGGAAAGCCTAAGATGTGGTAACTGAACAGGAAGTAGGAGATGTTCACATTGGGGTGGGTTAACTAAGATGCTGTCACAGTAACTTTACTTAAATGGGTCAGGAGGTGTAACCATAGAGCATGTGTTTTGAAAAGTAATAATTTGTAAAAAACAGCTTCACTTTATTCGACTTCTTTCATATATTTAGCTTCTTTGCAAAAACAGTAAGCTTCAAACTCCACTAAGTTTTAGAAACAGTGCGTAAATTTCACAGAATCACAGAATCACTGGGTTGGAAGAGACCCACTGGATCATCGAGTCCAACCATAAAAATTTGTGTGTGTGAGTTTACTTCCAGTTTGTTTTTCTACAGCTTGGATTTTCTTATCAAGTGAGTACACTTTCTGTATTTGTTACGTTCAGCTGTAACACTCACCTACTCAAGTTCTCAACTTTTATGCATAAATGGCGTATTGAAAGCAGACTTTGGAGTTAACTGTCTTCACAGTATCTGGGTGTCAGGTGATTTCTGACAGGATGATAGCTTCATAGGCATGACTTGCTTTGTATTTTTCTTGAAACTACGCATTTTTGTGGTTTTCACTGAATCTTGGAGGACTTTCCAATTGGAAACTCTTCCAGTTGGCTCTTCTTTCTTTCCTTCAGCCCTGTCCTCTCTAGGTTAAGCATAGGCTCATCTTTGTATAATTAAGGGTCTGTACTCAATCTTGAGAACTTGAGTCTTGAAGCTTTAGAGATATTTAACCAGGATTTTTTGGCTTACTATGACATGAGCCAAAAATGGTGGCAATCCAGAAATTAATCCATGACCAGATTGAAATCTCTGTCCCTTGTAGAGCAGTGTCTGTCAGAGCAGTGGAACAGGCACCTGGAGATGGTAACAGCTTCAGCTGCCTAACTTGAATCCATAGTGTCTTTCTGTTAGAGCCTGACAATACTCTCGACCTTCTAGCCTGACTCAGTGTTGGCATGCTATGCTGATAAATGCTGGTTTTGCTGTAATGTACATGATATTTGATCTCTTAATGTCCAAGTTTGAATTATTCATTAGCGAAATGTCAGGCTATAAATGCTGTTTTTTAAGGAAGGAAAATCTTGTGAGCTTTCTAGGATGCTACAAGCTTGCTTCCCCATCTGCTGAATTGTCTGGGCTACCTGGCTGCTACAGATGGTGTTTCTGTCAGTCTGGGACACAGATATGCCACTGGATATAATGTGCATCTGCCATACCAACATAACTTTAGGTTATGTTTGGCTTGACTCTGTGTTTAAATCACTAGTGAAATGAGTGCTGGAGGAACAGTTGAGACATTAAACTATGATCATAGGTAATCTGTGTAGTAATAATTTATAGTGCTCTTAGGGAGGGCATAGTGTTGGTATTGGTTCTGAAGCGCTTGGTTGCGATACCGTGTGGTGCTCTGGACCTGATTTATTTCAACATTCTTTCCTTTGCCTCTGTTTTTGACTGATAACAAGACAGCTACTTTGAAATAAAATTGAGGATTCAACTACTCAATTTTTATTCTATGGAAAAGCAAAGGAATTTGAGTAGATTAATTTTGGTTGAGTACTTGCCACCTGTGAACTCCAATTGTGACATAATTTCAGAGGCATCTTAAGTAACAATGACTCGCAAATACAAAATTACCTGGGAGTGGGGGAAGTGGTAAAGAGCCACTGCTGTGTGTGTTGCTGAGACTGATAACCATTTTCTGGACTACTCCTGGTACTTCAGGAATCTCATTGGCTAGTAGGTAAATGTACATACAGAAGGTTACTGATTTTTTTTTACTCCTCCCCTCTTCCACCCCCCCCCCCTTTCCCCCACTTGCTGAGCTGTAAATGCTTATCTGAATCTATAAGCAATTAAAATACCTTTGCCTGTGACAGATCAGGTTTTCAAAATCAAGCCACTGACTAATAGTCAAACCTGCAGATATAGTCAATTTGGTTGAAATGTGAATCCAAATGTAGAACTGCTTGCAGTAGGTATCCAACGTAAGGGTAACCCTGTAGGACTCTGTGTTGCTTAGGCCTTGTAACTAATTTTCATTCAAGTACATGACATTTGTCATATAGGTCAGGTGCAAAGTCTACTGTATGTAGAAATTTTTCAGTAACTGTTATATCGACTTACTTCTGCATTACAATAAAAAACCCCCATGTGCTGAGGTGAGCTAGGAAGTTACTGTTGTTGCATGTTAATGAAATATTTTTGTGGTTATGCCAAATTTGGAAGTTCTTGCTTAAGTCTGCTTAGTTATAGATTGGTCACTTTAGTTTTGCCTTAAGGAATGAGTTTTGTAGAGAAGAACACTAAGTGTCCCACTAATAATTTTTAATAAAGAAAGTACTTTCACAATTTTCATGATTGGTCAGTAGCGTCACTGATGAAAAACTAGTTTATTCTGTAGAAATAATTTTATATGTGTCAGAGGCCTTGGGGGAGAAAACATGAGAAGTGTGTGCTTGATAACATTAGAAGTAGGTAAAGGAGTCTGGATATTTTATACTGCTTATAAGTGGGACTCAACGCTTGGGTAAGATATAGTGAGTAAGGCTCGGAATAGGCTGTCATTTGTAAGATCTTGCCTTGGTTATTGTGGTAAACAGGAACTGGTAAAGAATGCAAAAAGAGAAGTAAGTCAGTAAGCTGAGAAAACTGTTCTGGCTGCTCTCACAGTGCATGTGACCAGAATAAGATTGTATGTTGGAGCCAAATAACAGTAATAGTTAAGATAAAACAGAATAAAAGCTCAAATGGCACTCATAGATCTTGATTGATAAGAATTAAAGGTTTTATCAGGAAATTACTTACGCATGTGAAAGTAACGTGAACTAAGACCTGAAGGTGGATTGTAGGTCTGAGTAATGACAACTTCGTGGCTGACAAATTGAGTGTCGTTAATACAAAGTATAAAGGATAGAATCTTGTGGAATAGAAAAATATTGAGAGTTACATCTGTGTTTCTTTGGAGGTCTGTACTATTCTATCAAAATACATATATTCAGATGCATTGCTAGTATCTACTGGAGTTGCTTCCTTAAACAACTTGTCAGCATTAATCTTCCCTTCTAGAGGGAATTGTTTTGGGTTTTGACAGTTCCTCTGAAGCACACTTGTGCCTACAAAACTCATTTTCCAGGAATGGATCAGATTAGATTCTTCAGAGCATGTGGCTTAGTCATTGTCCTCAAAGTAGCTCCAGGTATCTCCAGTAGGGTTACTTATGATAAAGTGTTTGTCATGCTTATTTTCCTCACAGCTTGCTATTAAGCTAAGGTAGTGAACCATACGTATTGTAAATGGATTATTTGCCCATGGATGAGAAATGGTTTGAGGCCACATGTGAACACTCTACAAGGCATTTTATCTTGTAGCTGGATGTATTTGAGATCAAGCATTAATTCACAGAGTTTGGGATTTGGTTCAGGAGTAAGAGATAGAAATTCAAGTGTTAAAATCCCATTGTTGTCAGTACATATCATGGTTACCTCAATCTCCCGTTCAACTAAACTTTAAGAAAGAAACAATCGTCAGCTGAACTTCTGTTTGCTTCAGTGATTAGTGGTTTTGGCTCTTCTGACCATGCTTGTAGCTCACCTGAGACATAAGTTTACATCTTGACATGCAAGGTGAATCCTACAACAAATTTTGGTCCCTCTGTATCTCTGCTATGAAGTTTTGTGTTGCTAAATAGAAGCTAATATCCTAATACAATCCTGGAACAAGTATCTCAGTCCATTAAGGCTTCAGGACTCTGCATTCCCTTCTGAGGTACTTTGTAGATCTTTGCTGTGCTTTGGAGGTACTCAAGTGCCAAAAGTATCTTAACATCTCTATGGTTAATCAGCTGGTCAGTTATACCACTTGTTCTCCTGATAAGGTGCTCTGGACCCCCATTGTGTATAGATGCAGCAGGATGATAAACATAATTTGTAGTCACAAGTTGTTGTATTGTGACTTACCAGCTCTTCACAGCTAAGAATCAGGTGGAGGAATTTAGAAAAGCTTAAAAATGTTAATGTCGGATTTGGTAACAGTTGTCTTTTGACAAGATTTCCACCAACATGTCCACATATTGCTTGCTTAGGAGAACACATAAGGAAGAGGTTGTTTCTTGTTAGAAGATAAAGGCTAAGTTTACTATTTCATGCAAATATGTAAAATAGAACAACACTACTTTGTTCTTCCTTTAGTGAAGAATTGATGCAATTTCTCTACGTTAGCTTACCATAAATATCAATTTGAATTTGTTGTCACTAGAATGTGTCCTCTGAATATTTCTTATTCCTTGTCTTTTCTGTAGATGTTCATATAGCCCTCACTGTTCTGCTGTTAGTGTCTCTAGTAGTGCCAGAATTAAGAACTCGTGTACTGCTATCATTGTTAATGGGTGACTGCAGGAGCCAGCAATGGCAGCAGCTGCCACTGGCATTTCGTAGCTCAGTGCTGGAGTGGGTGGAGTAAAGCATTGAAGTAGATTGTATATGATGATTGAGTGTCGTATTCTTTGCAGCAGTTCATTAACCGATGTGAAAAAAGGCTTGATTCTTTCATCAACCCTTCATAGCAGAGCTGTCTGTGATGGTGATGGGATTTGGTGAGCTTTTAAGTGCTCAGTTCATTGGAGGAAGTTTACTGTTCACTTGAAGCTGTGTGGTAAGATTTGTGGTGTCCTCTCTTCCAGTGAGTGTTTCCTAGGCTCGTCTCTTGAGGAATCTTTGTAGTACAGAAATAAAACTTAGTGTAGTACATTAGACATATGACTTCATGACCTAATACCTAGTTATAAAACACAGAAAATAACAAAAATGTGTTATGGTCACTAGGCAAGAGTTGCTTATTGGTAGGGTAGGGTACAGTTTCCTCAAGAAAGATTGGCATCATGTGTTACTGGGCACAGAGGGATTATTTTACTGGCCAGTTTGTTTTCCTTGTAGCTGTAAATCATAGAAAGTGGATTTAGTGGAACTAGAACTGTATCTTCATGGGTGGTTTTTAACAGCCCATTCTTCTAGGATGTGACTCAGGTGCTGTACGAGATAGTTTTGTTTCTCAAGGTATTTGGTTGGGTATGCTGCCACACTAACTTCTGTGGCTTCCAGATGTGTTGTTTATGCCTGGATAACCAATAAAATTGCCACAGTAGATGTGCAGTTACCTTCAAAGACAGTTGCAGTTAACTTCAAAGATCCTGAAGTGTGTCATGATCTTCACATGACAGGAGCAGTGTACTAGAAGGGCCATATGGAAAAGATATAATGCAAACAATCATAGGGACACTATCTTAGAAAGCTGTTCAGTTGCTTAATTCTTCAAATTCAATACTGTATTGTCAGCTGCCTCTGAGTTAAAGGTAGACAATTTTCCTGATGTCTCCTCATGTTTATGCAGTGAATGATGCTTTAGGCATCTTGAGTTAAAATGCCTGCATTAAGAATATATGATTCTGGAAGAAGTTCATTAAATGAATGACTCAGTTCCTGTAGACTTAATGTTCTGTGGTGATGATGATTGCTGGCAAGGAGACTGTTGCTGGAGGACTCCACAACATACTGACAGATTTGCAGCTCACCTTCAGCATTTGTGTTCATACATGCATCCCCACCTTCATGAGACTTTTTTGTATTGTTCGTTTGGCTATCCTTAATATCCTCATTCTAAGGCAGCTTTTTTTCTTTTAAGTTTTCTGAGAAACAGTGTTAATGCATTTTCCTGTTCTCCTGTGTGTCTAGCTTAAAGGTGAAACATCGCTTTAAGGTTTGCTAATCGAGGTTGTGTTTCCATTTCTGAAAGATGGTTTCACACACCATTTCCTCCTTCAGAAATTCCCCTGTACTCACCTTGTTTCTCTTCAAAATGAGTATGTTATTTTGTCTTTATCTCCACTTGTTAACTAACTGTGCAGCATCAGAGTGATATAGTTAACATGGGAACATTTCTGTGGTCATCAAGTATATTTTGTATGAGGGGTTACTATTCTGGCAATTTGAGAAACATTGACTTAGTGAGAGAAAATGTAGCTTTCTCATCTTTGAAAAGCTAAGAAAACTGTATTTCATTATTTGAACTCTTGATTATGGAAAAATACCTCTTGCCTCTAAGATTGCAAACACTTTTTGGGAAGTGCATTTACTTCAAGTGTTATTGATGACGGTTTTCCCAAAAGTTAGCCAGCTCTTAGTGAGGTTGTTTACAAGGAGGGTTAAGTTAAAAGAAAGAATCCTAAATAACATTCTCTGAGTATTAAGTAACAAGGCCTAGTACTTGTCTTGCTGTCTAGGCTGAAAAACAAGAATATTTGAATATGGGAATTTGGCACTAAATAGTAAATGCTTTCTCCCCCTTCAAGGTGCAAGCCAAGAGATTTATTTGTCTGTATGTGATTTGTGGGTGAGAGAATTAATATCTTTCTACATTAGGGATAAAGAAAAGCAAGAGATGTTAATACTTAATACATTTTATAACAGAAGCAGTAATTTATTGACTTAAAAAGAAACTTGTTTTTTATTTAGAAAATAAAGCTTTAGGATTCTTATGCAGCTGACTACAGTCAAGTTGCTAACGGTACTTTCGAAATCAATTTAACCACTATTTCCTTTGTAAGCCCCATCCTGCTGGCGTGCTTTAAAGTCCTGCACAGTCAAGTCTTTGTGTCTCAACTTTGTTCGGGGTCTTCTTGCACACTTTTATAACACACTTTTTTTTTTTCCCCAAGCAAGTTCTGTCCTGTCCCAGCAGAAGGGTTTCCTCCCTTACTTCCTCTTGTGCCTCAGGTACTTCCATGATCTTTCTCCCTGGACCCTCCACATCCATAATCTGCACAAAGATCTCCAGGTAGAAGTATCTCACTTCCTCAGCATTCTTCCTTTCACTCCCTTACTCAGCTCCACAAGCATTTTGTTCTTGTTGATGAATTTCGTGTCTCATCAGACATGTAGTCCTACCCATACCCAGTGCTAGGATAGACATGACGTGTATTCTTCTAAATTGGCAAAGCATTGAATGAGGAGAGAGGTGAAGAGAGGAAGATGGTTTCTGTGCCAGTCAGCATAGAGTGCACTTCAGCCTGAGATCTGGCCATTATTGATACTGCTCTAGGAAAGACAACTTTTGGTGGATAAGAGAGGAGGAAGCAAAAGCCGGAATATGATATTGCCTGGGTTTTTGCATTACTCCACCCTCCACTGCTGCTTCTCCAGGGAGGGTCAGACTCTCCAGTTTGTAAGCTGCTATATTAAGGAACTGTATACTGAAAGATACAGCTGCAGCAACTCTACAGGCTAAGACTGAAACCACAGAATTGCTTAGTCCTGCTTTGGGTGAACTGTAAGTTATTTCCTGCTTCTCTAACCATGTGACAGCTCTCTGAGCACAGCTAAGATGTGGTCATTCTTTGTAAGCAGACATTTTTTTCCTTTACTGCCCCTCAGTCAGCCAAAGCAAATAGAAACATCACTTGGCTTATGACACTAAATATACACAAAGGCATCCAAATAGACTCCTCTGTAAAACTGTGCTTGATATTTTTTGTGGTTAACTGAAAAGAGGAAGAAAACTATGAGCATCCTGTAGAGGTATGTATTCTGTGCAATACCACAGAAAAAAGCTTCCCCTTGCATTTGCAAAGAAGGAAGCAGTAGTTTCTGGTAAATAAAATGAAGGGCTGGTTTTTTTTTCTTTATTTGCCTTTAGTCTGAAGTTAAGAGTATCTTGGGTATTAAATTCATTTTATAACTGAGCACACAGATTTATTAGTATTTATATTTTTTGCAACCTGGCAGTTAACCATTTCAAAGAAATGTAAGTTTGGGTCTTAATTTTGTGCAATTTTGTATCAACAAGTGTTTTGTAACCATAAAATATGAGTTATTGTTTTGACTTTTCCTAAACGGTGTTGGCCTCTAAGTGCTATACTGCACTTATAGCACTGTTCTCAGTTTCTGTTACTGGAACTTTTAAATTTAAACAAGGTTTTAAAGTGTCATTGCAACAGAAAATACTGGTTGCAGTTGATCTCTAGAACTCAGTAGTGATTAAACAAACCTCTTATTTAAAAAATCGTTTATTAGTTTTGTCTGTGAGAGATTTATCTATGTTACATTAAGGTGACAGCATTCGTATACTTGAAAGACTACTACTATGGCTGTATCTCTGCTTGGACCATACCCTTCTTTGCCTTAAAGTGTGTAGAAGGTGCAACATGGGTAGTTGCATTACAGTTTTATTTGATGAGGTGCACAGAGGTGCATTGGTGTTAAATGTTTCCCTAGAAGAGATAGATTTTAATTATTCTATGTCATGGTTTTCACTTTATCTTTTTATGTTATTAGGGAAGTCTGTCTTTCAGTGCTTTAGTTCCTCATTGAGACTTTACCTTAAAAGTGTATTTGAACATAGAACAGTTAGGGTTGGAAGGGACCTCAAAGATCATCTACTTCCAACTGTCCTGCCATGGGCAGGAACCTCCCACTAGATCAGGTTACCCAAGGCCCCATATAGCCTGGCCTTAAAAACCTCCAGGGATAGGGCAGCCACAGCTTCCCTGGGCAACCTGGGCCAGTGTCTCACCACTCATACGGTGAAGATATTCTTCCTAATGTCTAAACCTGCCCTTCTCCAGTTTTCACCTGTTCCCCCTCGTCCTATCACCACAAGCCTTTATCAGTAGTCTCTCTGCACCTTTCTTGTAGGCTCCTTTCAGGTACTGGAAGGTCTCTATAAGATCTCCTTGGAGCCTTCTCTAGGCTGAACAAACCCAACGTTCTCAGCCTGGCCTCATAGGGAAGGTGCTCTAGCCCTCGGATCATCTTTGTAGCCCTCCTCTGGACCGTTCCAAAAGCTCCATATCTTTCTTACATTGAGAGTTCAAAAATGGGACACAGTACCCCAGATGAGGTCTCACAAGATGGCAATAGAGGGGCAGAATCACTTCCCTTGACCTGCTGGCCACGCTTCTTTTGATGTAGCCCAGGATACGGTTGGACTTCTGGACTGCAAGTGTACACTGCTGGCTCACATTGAGCTTCTATTTGACCAGCACCCCCACGTCCTCTCTGGTCTTTGTGTGCAATGAATCCCATGTGGTTTTTTGCCCTCTGTTCACATTCTTTAGATGAGGGTTGCTTGCTGAACAAGAACGCCTGATGTGGCTCTGAGCTTCATACTGAAACCAAGGAGTGCATCCCTCTCACTAGCCATACCAGTGTGAACTATACTTTTCAGTCCCATATAACCAAAACTGCTAAGCTCAAAATGTAAGATACCCACCCAGGGTAGCTCAGTGGCAGAAGGATGCATCTTGTCTTTTCACCTCTTGTCTGCCCTCTAGTTAGCACAGCATCATATTGATGCTAACAAATTCAAGTCGGACAGTAGCATGAACTCGAGCACTGTCCTGTGGCTGTTGATGTTGTTCAGTTTGTTTGCATGCTTCCTGGCACAGGTTTGGGTAATGCTAGCTAATAGTCACCCAAATTAAGGAGCATAGTTTTGAGAGCAGAATGGTGTAAACACAGTTCCTCGTAGATGGTGTGGGTAGGACCATCCTTATCTAATTTGTGTTGTGCTGGGAGGCGAGAGATTTCCTCTGTGCAGATGCATGTTCTGCTGCACCCTGTCCTGTTGGATCCAGCAAGTGCCTCATCCAGTTGCTGATATTTGGGCAACCAGTGAAAGCTAACAGGAGATAAAAGCAGTTGAAGTGCTGGGGATAGGGAGATGGAAGTGACCTGTCTGTTCTAGCATTGTCAGTAGCATGTACATCACAGAATAAAGTTGAACTCTGGTGTTATCCTTGTAGCTGTCATCTTTGACATCAATCCAGAATTGAACTTGTTTTTTTTGCCAGCAACAGCGTTCAATCTTGTGTCTCTGCTCCTAAAAATTGCATTTGGAAACCTGAAAAAATACAGGTGGCTACAAGTTTCTAGCAGACCAAAAAGTGTGCCTGTGCATGTAACAGCCCCCTGCAACGGACAAATTATGAAGTGCATTTGACATATTGTGAACACATGGTCATAAGATTCCTGATCCTCCGGTCCAGTTTCAGGAGGAAGAAAAAAATATTTTGCCTCCTTGTTGGTACATCTGGCTGACTGGTATCTGTGCTTCTACAGACTGCATTAAATGTAGCAGGAGTGACCTTAAGGCTTGCTGTGTTTCACTTACAGTAATTCTTGATTAAGGAGCTCTAGCCCTACCAAGAAAGTTAATTCCTATCTAGAGCTTATTTTTTTCTGATGCATAGTTTGCAAGTAATACAAGGAAAGCTCTGCATCTTTAGGGATCTGCTGAGGTCTCTTGGAATCTTCTCTGCAGCTGCATTTTGGAGCGGTTTATTCGTTTTCTGTCAGTTCAGATGCAACAGTTAGTTACATACTTGAGCTCAAGAGACAGTTCTAGGGTGTGAAATAGCACAATTAATGATAGTTTAATCATCACATACGCTGTCTGTTCTGGTATTGTGCTGTAATCATTGGTTCTGTCAGGGATATGAAAGAACCTTTTCAGTTCTATATTCTGTATCTACTAGATCTGTTAGTGTTTAGATGCCTCTGTCTATAGTCACTTACCTGAAGTTTTTATTTTATCTTATTTTCCACCTCTAGTGTCCTGTGATCTCCTCTTCCCCCTAAAGCCATATTTTTTTTCCCAGTGTCTGCTCTTTTAAGTCAACACTGCAGGAAGTGGATCCCTGGTGATGCTTGGTGCTGTACAAGCAGTTCTCTCACAACAGGTAGTCTTTGCATGAGAGTAGAAGGGAGAAAACGATTCATCACAGATTTAGAAACTGAGTGCATTTAATCTTAATTTCAGGATGATGACTTGCATGTCAGTTTGACTGTGATAATTGCTTTAGCAATGATATGATGCAGTGCTGGTATCCATATCACTGGTAATAACATCTCCAAGGCCACCACGTACAGACAATATCGCTGTGATGCAAGCCAGAATTAGCCGAAGACATTACGTAGTTAGTTTATTCCAGATAGACTAACCAGCCATTAGTAAGGATGTGTCCCATACATCGTCAAGGCTGGTTTTCCGCTTCAGATGTTTAGGGCACTTGGTTGTACTGCCACATTGTGTCCTGGTTTGTCAGAGTAACCTAGTCCTGAAGTGAGGTGACTGACATGCCACTTAGACTTTGGGATTCTTCAGAGGTCTGTGGTATTTGTCACAGAACTGAAACTTTTACGTGGGAGTTGGCAGATTAAGAGATCTTACTTCCGTGTTGGCTAATCTAGAGTTCACAACTTCTCTATTATACTGCACTGCACATTGCATGGTGGATGACACAGGCCTTCTGAAGGATGCACTTTGAACAACAAAGGTTCTGTAGGGCACTTTTATTGGTGAAGCTGGCTAGCCTTTCAGTTTAAACTGTAAATATGCTTCATCTTCTGTAAATAGCCCACATGCCCATGAGTGGATCTTGGACCACCAAGAAATGAAGACTTTATTTTCTTGTTGTCCCCCAGCTTGCTCAAGTTCTAGCTCTGTTACTGGCATAACCCTATCACCATCTTCCAGCAGGCAGGTCATCATTGTATCATAGAATGGTTTGTGTTAGAAGGGACCTTTACAGGTCATCTAGTTCAACCCCCCTTCAGAATCTTTGACATCTTTAACTAGATAAGGTTGCTCAGAGGCCTATACAACAAGACCATTAGTGTTTCCAGTGATGGGGATTCTACTATCTCCCTGGGCAACGTGTTGCAGTGTTTCATGAACCTCATTGTAAAAAAAATTTCTTCCTCGCATCCAGTCTAAATCTGCCCTCCCTTAGTTTAAACCTATTTTTCCTTGTCCTGTCACAGCAAGCCTTGCTGAAGAGTCTGTCTCCATCTTTCCTGTAGGCCTCCCTTTAAGTAGTGGAAGGCTGCTAAAAGGTCTTCCCACATGTTTCACTCTGTATGTGTCACAGTGTTGAAGTTTCTGGCAAACAATTTAATTTGTAGATCTTCTGAGGATCCAGTTATACAGACTTTAATCTGATATCCGTAAACTTTATCATGCTGAATCTCTAGCTACCTATTAATGCATTTCTATTAATTAGGTCCCACTCCTGTGATTATTTCTTCCAGGAAACTAGGAGAGACACCCTATTTCTATACTCGGATAGAAAGTCTTCTGTGTAGACTGTCGTTTTTCTTGAACTCTGTCTTAATGGGGTAATCAGCTTGTTATCTCTAAACTGTGTACTCCTGGGACTGATATTAACTTTCATATACTCAACATCAAGTGCTTTATTTCTTTTCTAACAGACTGATCCTGTTCAGTTGCTCAGAGCAATTGATGTAGTTGGTTTCCCATTTTTATATAGGTATTCTCTTCCTTTGTGATCAACTGTCTGCTTTAAGAAGAGATCCTTTCAGTTGCAGGGGTTTAAATTGCATCAGTACTTTTACAGAGGAGTAGCTTATTTCCATAGGTGTTACACATCTGAACAAAAAATCTCATTAATAACCTTTTTCTTCTGTGTAATAGTTACAACAATTATCAATTAATTTTTTTTCTGTTAGTGTGGTGTAGCAATATATCTGCTCTCTTGAGACTGTCATAAAAGCACTGTAACTTATCATTGTGTAAGTGGAGGTTTTCAGAAAAGTGAGAACGCTTGACCTGAAAGTAAGATTGTTGCCAGTTCTCCCAAGCAGCAAGAACCAGTGACATCCAGCTGTTCGTCTCACTGTCAGCTTCAGAAGAGACTTGGACTTGCAGAAAAGTAGTTCAAAAACTGAAGCATGTAACACTTCAAATCTGATGCTTGATGAGGGTAATGATACAATCTTGCCAGTGCAACACAGATGATTGTTTTCAGTATTTCATTTGCACTGGGATCAAAAGCAAAGCTATGTTAAGATCTGTTTAATGAAAACTATTATTTTGGCTCAACTTGCTGTATGTTATTAATTCAGACAATGTTGCCAAAAAGAGTAACTGTCAGCTTCAGAACCAAGGTTTCTTCTAAATGTTCTTTGAAATGAATATTTTCTGTCTCAGAAGTTTTTAACGTATCTTAAACTACCATGTTCATATTAATATTATATTGGCATGACTGTATTCTAACCTCTTGTATTAATCTAGCAAGTATCAGTTTTTCTTTATTGTAAGCTTCGTTTCTCCCACAAGATGTAGTGCTGCTTCAGTACTGTAAGTGAAGTGAAATAATTCTTATTATCTGTAAATTCAGGCTGGTACATACTTCTGCTTTTTCATGTAGCATATATTTGGTTTTGCTACTGAACAACGTTCACAAGTGATGAACAGGAACTCTGCAGTACTGGATAGCTAATCGTCTTAATTTTCTTGAGGGTATGCTTTTGTTCTGACCCATCCAAACATGAATATTTAAGAATAAAAGATAGAGAACAATATTACTGCTTCTTTTCCTTGATTGTGCCTATGATTGTTCATTAAAGCTGCTGTGTGAACTTGTATTACCATCTCTGCACTGAAGGAAAAGGTAAGTATTGTGTGATGGGAACTGGTGACTGGGCTTGAAACCGAATTGTTGAGTGCAGAAGAAAAATGCTTCCTGCTGCCCTCTTTCTACAACGTTTTTGTTGTGTAAACACTTTATCATTAACTGTAAATTAGTAGATCCTTTACATTTTTGCTGTTCTTGTTGTGCTCAGCCGAGTAGGTAGCCTTATGGTAAGTAACATTCTGGCACCTTGTAGAGTTATTTTGGCTTCAGGGAAGGAGCTTTCCCATGCAGCAGAAGTCTTTACATTTAGTTTCAGATAGCATGTAGTAAGTTCAGAAAGGAAATCATCACCTTCCTTGTTAATACCCACGTTTCAAAATTGTTCTTCATCTGAACTTTTTTTCGAAGTACTACCCTGGCAGAGGTCAGTTGTATCCATTTTTTTTTTCACCTTGCAAACTCAATAATTCAGATTTAGCAATCAATGTTGCTTTGTGTTGCAAACTTAGCAATTCCTTTCCTTAAAGTCTTTTTCCATCAATAAACCATACTCAAATGCTGCCTTTGTACTGTTTATTTAGATACTCTTAAGAGGAGAGTGAGACTCAATTTGTACAGGGAAGCTCTTCTTACTCAGTAGAAATTGAGGGATTTTAATACTTGACCTGAGAATTTAAACAAATCTTGAGCCGCAGAGCTCATGCTACAAGGTGTCACTGATGGAAGGCTCTTAATGCATTTTCTAAGGGGCACAGTTAATTTAGTTTGACTTTCAGTATTACAGGTAGGTGAGAAATTACTTTTGTTTCATGAAACTAATTTTCCTTTTGCCATTAAGTTTCATGTACCTTGTGTTCTTCATTCTTCCATCTTAAGAATCAAGTGTTAAATATACTAAAAAGTAACCGTGATAATGACTTACAAAATCGTTAGTACGTTTTTTACAGCCGTGGTTCTTCTGAAATGGAAATAGGTGACTTAGGCCTGAGATTTGCATAGAACTGGCTGCATAAGACCAGCATTCAATTATTCTGCTTCCAGACTACTGAAGTTTGTTTATATACAGATAAATTTAAGTGGCTTTTAGCCTCCACAATGCACTGGTAAATGCAATGCCTTGGACCTACAGAGAAGGAGCCTGTACAGGCAGCCTCAGTTGTAACTTAGCTGTAATAAATGTTACTACTCAAGAGGCATCCCTCATGGTAATAGAACATTTCCATTTCTTTATTGAAGCCAGTCAGCATTGACCAGGCTGTTGGATATTAATGTTCATGCATCTGGGAGAAGACTAGCACTAGTGATGTGGAAATTAAGCTGTCTTAACCTTTGCTATTAGCACAGAAGATAATTTAGAGGAGCACATACACATGTAAGATAATGGATTTCTGCCTGTGGCTGCATGATACTCTCTTGGTTTTTCTTCATCAATAGTTCTTAAGGCACTTTACATATGCAGAGGTACGTATCTCCAATTTACAAATGAGTAAACAGAGGTGTGGTGTAGAAATAAGTGCCAACATCATGCAACAAGCGGTTTCCAGAACTAAATGAAGAATACAATCTCCAAAACATTTAGCTGATACTTTCACTATTAGGTTCTACATTCCCTACTCCAAAAGAGCTTTTAGCGTTCTGTCTGTGGAATGAGCATTGAATATGGTCTTGAACGGTGCAGCTACATCTTCCTGCTGGTTTTTTTTCCCATAGTATACTTTTTAAAGCTTTTAACTGGGAATAATTTTATTCATAGTAGATTCAGTTGTTGGTGTAAAAAAATACCCTTAAGTACAGTTATGAGTTTCCTTATCTGATTTGAATTATCATACTTGTTCTGTTCAAATACAAACTGCTGAAGGAGGAATTAAAACTTGAGTTGTGGCACAGTGGAAGGGAGGGGTACATCTCTTAAGTACTTTATGTAAGTGGATTGAGTCTACTTTACAGGACAGCTCACAAGTTGTATACACAATTGCGAGGCCAGTTGCTGGCTACTATTCAAAGCGGTTTTGCTTTTAATAGCCTTTTCTTAAATTTGTTAATATTTTGAAGGGGGTTCTTTGTTTTATGTTGGCATGAAATTAATGTTTTTTTATTAAAGAGTTTTTTTCTTTTAAAACATTTTAAGATGTTTTATTTCAGTGTTCTCTAAGTATCTGAACTGAAAATTCCGTATTGGTTTCTGTCCTCAAGTGTAGAGGTGATAAGGAAATTTCACTTAAACCTCACCTCTGCAAAGCAAATTCAATTTTTATTTTATTTGGTTTTTTAAATCTGGATCTGTGAGTACCAGTAGATGCTAAATAGCGTTTTCAGGGGTTCATTAATGAGCATTCCAGAGCTGGGAATTCCTGAGGCTTACGCTTCACATACTTTCTTCAATCAATTTAATTGTTGTTCTGAAGATTTTTACTTTGTGAATGTGATGTTACATATACCATTAACTGGGTCTACAGTGGGTCTAATTCCTTAAGAAAAGTAAAAAACCAAAACTGTTGTTTTTTTCATGGGTTCTAAAGTCTGACTTCTAACACATTTTCTCAAAACAGTCTCATATGTTCAAAGTGAGTGTGAGGATCTGCATTAAATGTGGAACTAATATGTGGCATGGGGAAAAACAGTATTGTGTAGAAAATAGAATGTTTGGAGAAGGCTGCAGGAAGAGGACCTTACAGTGTGAAGGCACTGGGTTTCTGGTAAGAGAAGAAAATAGAAACCAAAGGAACTGCTTTTTCTTAAGCCTGAATAGGCAGTGGAACAAGACAAAACAGATTTGAGCTCCAATTTTATCCCATGGGTTACATGAAACTCATGATCCTTGCCATGAATTTGTACAGCTTGAGATACCAATCTTGCAATTTCTGTGCATGACCATGAATGACAATTTTGAGAACCAGTTAATCTATGTATCTGTACGGTATTCTGTTTGTATAACGATCGTCGTGGTCTTTGGAGTCTCAGTTAATTTGAAATGGCTCAAAATTGAAAGGTAGACTTCAACATTTAATCTAAAAATTCTGAGCTTTGAAAAGGAGCCAACTTGTATGCCTTGATTCAGAGTGTTTTGGGAGACTGGATGTAGGAGTGAACTGAAAGACAGAATGTTTTTCTTCTGTAGTGAGAGGTTTTGCTCCATGGCAGTGACAGATTTTTGGATGGCCTGTGCACAGCACCATTTCTGTTGTTCTGAAAGTAACTAAGTACATAACTTTAACAATAGAACACATATAACTGTGTTTTGTTATGTGTCTTCTGCTTTCTGGCCAGCTGAGGTTCCAGCAGCATTAAGCAGTGGGATGCAGCCAAGCAAGCTATTAATGATGCTGTGCAGGTAAACAGGAAATGACAGTGTCCAGCTTGCTCGTCAGTGAACACCCCAGGTTGGGTACAGCATCCGGTAAATGATCAGCTAAACTGAGATAGCTTGGAGCATGCTTGTGGTTAGGGTTTGTCTTATTTCTGAAAGGCTGAAGCCTTGCATGTGTTGTCTGAACTGAGGTTCTAGGATTTAAAAATATCTTTCTTTATTCCATGTCTGATACAAGCATGTCTTTTTTTAATAAATTGTGCCATTCTATTTGGTTTTATATGCTATGCTGTCTACCTAAATCTTGGTTGTTGGCCTTCTGTGATCCTCCCTTGAGTAGTGTTTGAAAAGGTGCTGAGCAGCTCTAGCTGAGCTGAGGGTGGCTCTGGCAGGTGCTGGGAATGTCAATGAACTCTTATCTGAAAACATTCAAGAAAATATGAGCTCTCTGTAGCCATCTGAGCAAGGATTAGGAGTAAAGAATCGCTTTGCTAGACAACTGCAGACTTCAGTCTGGACAAGTGCTTTTGTAGTTTAGGTTTGTTAAACAGCAGTTCCTTGTTTCAACACTTTTTGTTGTAACATCACTTGTGGTTGCTGGTACCTTCTCCACAACAGTAAAAGATCTTCAGTGAGGATATTGCAGCTGACTTGTATGCTCATCAGAACAAGCCAGGCAATCTATTCTTGAGTATTAGCATTTTTAAAAAATGCTGGTTTGGGTTTGATTCCTTAAATATTTTGGGCTATGTGTGGTTGTTTGGAACTATCTTCTATCTTGGATTAAGTTTGTCATGTTTCAGAAATTCTATGAAATACCTGAAATGGCTTTTTGCTATTTCAGAAAGGCTTCCTCTCTTCAAAAAAGAAAAAGGCAACATCTCTTATGCAGGAGCTTTATTTCTAATGTAGCCTAACTTTGTATATAGATGGAAAAAATATTAGTTTCTTAGAATCTATGCTTAGTGTATTTTTAAATTAGTGGGCATTCATGGGAAACTTAAGACGTGAAAAGCAAGCTTTAAGCTTAAAATTGAACAGCGTTGGTGATTGTTGCAAATAATGTCACAAGCAGTAGAACTGGTGAGATCTTGGTAGCCTCAGTTGAGTAGTTTTTTAGCTTGTGCTAGATAAAGCTTTTCTCATATGATTGGCTGTTTAAGAAAGGCTCTCTTTTATTATGTCAGTTCTGTTAAATAAGCTTATCTTGCTTTAGTTTTCCTGCATGTGGAGCAATTGGTCTGTCTTCTGAAAATAACGTCCTGTAAATTGCATTAAAATTAGAAGATTGTTTCCAGCTGCTTAACTTGTTGAAATCTGCCAGCAGACTTCTGAAGTTCTATATTTCTTCTTTCTACAGGAAACTAGTTTAAAATCCTTTCTGTAGCATCTGAAGATAAACTGTATATTAAAAAAAGTTTATTTCAGAGAAGATTATTAGCTATTTGTTAAATGTGTCTTTAACAGCAGTAATGGCTTTAAAAATTGAAATAATCACAGTTTGCAAATGAGAGTTTCCAAACCCCCAGTCGACAAACATTGTCATTTGTTGGAATTATCTGTGCAAATTCTGGAGGCAACCTGGTGTGAAGACGTAAATTATAACCTGGGATAAAAGTTGCAAAATCTAACTCAATTAAAACGAATTTCAACCACAGTATTGTGGAGTCCTTGAAAGGTATTCCTATCTACAGAAAAGTTTGTGTGCTACCAAAACAGCACCATCCCACTTTTTTTTTAACAAGATGAGGTAACTGTAAATAGCTTGACCCGCAGTTTTTAAGAGGAAAAAGGCTAGAGTCAAATGCGTATATTTGCTCTTATTCTTCTCTCATTGTTACTGAGTCCATAATCCTTGTGGCCCTTCAGATGAAGGGTTCAGCAAGAAGCAAAAGCAGTCTCACTTCAGTGTCTACTTCTGCTGTTTCATCCTATCTCCATACCTTGCTGTCTAAAACTGTGAAAATAATTACAGGTTGACAGCTGTGAATACACCTACCAAGACCTTTAAAACTTGATGAAAGTGGTTTTGTGTTAGTCTTTTGTGCTGTTATTCTTGAATTGCACATAAACCATCAAACTAGACACCCACACTTAAGAGTGACGGATTGCCTAATATCCAGGGCTAATAAATATTGTAGGATTCTGAACCTAGTTAAACTCAAGTTTTCTGAGGTTCTCTGAAAGTGCTAGGAAATATTTTTGTCTACCCTAGCAAATGCCTCTGCCACTTATAATGTCAAAATTGTTAGAGAAGCATACTTGCATGTTGTTTATGTGGCCTAATTAGCTAGGGATCATTTGAATAGTGGCAGGCTTATTCAGCTCACTTAAAAGCACCATTGGAGGAGATTGCAGTGCATGCCTTCTGTAGGATTGTGTGGTGATGAGAACATTCACCCTGGAAGTGGGTTATCAGCCCTTCAGAGCAGGAAGGGAACACACTGTTCCCACATGGCAGGAGATACCCTCAATGCCAAGAAAATAACTGCATTTTCTTTTGAAATGGGACCACTATGCAGAAGGGAAAATAAATTGCCAGAAAGAGCGGGTAGAGGTTGATTTTGTAGGCCACTGAATGCCTTCCCTTGACAAGGGGAGGAGGTTCCATTGCCTAGTCCCTGTAGAAGGTCTAAGACTGATGAGATAAAATGCATAGTAGCACACTGAGCATGGCAAAAACATTTCTGGAAGCTCAATATCTTTGACACTGAAGATAGGGTAATTGCAGAATAACATGAAGGTATTCTCACTAACTCAAATTTTGTTTGCTTTAAGAAACATGAATTTATTAATGTATTACCATTTAAATGGCAGTTGCTTAAACATAAGCTTTTTTGAGATAATCTAAGATTTCAAGCAATATTTCTGCTTAATTGTGCAGTGCTACATTTGGAGTGGGTTTTTTTTCCTGCAGAATACTTGTAATCTAGGGAAAGAAATGTCAACCACTTAGTTTTCTTTAATTGCTGAATTTCCTGTAGATTAGTCTGATTTCTTAGCTGCCCTGCATTCTTACTTCTGCTTATCTTTCTCATTCATGTATCATAATGAGTTTCTGTGTTGTCTTCCATGATTCAGATAATGCCAGGCTGTCAGAGACTGACTCTGTGCTGAAGGCTCTTCTCCTTTTTGTGGTCATTGAAGTTATATCTCACTAAGCATTTTCCACAGTGTCGTGATTCTTGACTTTAACACGTCTGTTCCTGAAACCTGCTGTCTGAGGAGGAAGACTATTACCTGTTTTAATGTAAATAGATAGAATCAGTGCTTTATTCTTGAATAGTCAACCTAGAAGCAAACTGTGGGCTGTCTTCCTGATCTTGTATCAAAGGAGAAATGAGTGATGCAAGGAGCACCCAGCATCACCTGGTTATGCTTCAGCATGATGGTTTAGCCATAATAAAGTTTTCCACCATTGTAGGATTTAAGAAATGCCTGACACAGGTACCTTCTCACCAACTGTAGTATTGATCAGGACAAGCTTTCCAGATAGCTGTTTTAAGGAAAAGATAATAGGAATATTGATTTCTAGTCTTACAGGGTTTGGATTGCATGTAACTATTCATAGTGTGTGTGTTTGGTTTTTTTTTTTCCCACTGAAGGCTTAAAGTAGTTAGTTGTTTTCACTGTGACTTTAAGGCCAGAAGCGTTCAGACTGACTTTGTGAAGAAGCTACAGGCATCAGCATGCTTTTTTTTTCAAGAGGTTACTCTGTTTGGAAACAACTGCTATTGCGTTTTTACAAAACAGGGCAGAGTCCTCCCCCCATACCCCAGTTTTATTTGTAAGAAACTTCCAGGGACTGGGAAGGGTAACTAAGAAAAGCAAGCCCATGAAGTATGATTAAACTAGGTACATATGCAGTGTTTTCATCTTTCTTGGAAAACTCATGATTCTTAAAATTGGAAAAAGATTGCAAATCAATCTTCAGTAGTACTGTCATCATGTAACATGTAACAATACCAAATCATTAAAAGAATACATTAAACTTAGTTTCATTTTTACAAGCACTAAAATGAGAGTAATTAGTCACTGGAACAGGTTCCTCAGAGGGGATTTGCAGCCTTTAGACTAACCTGGACAGAACCTTGAGCAAGTTGAACTTGAAGTTGGCTTTTAATGATCCTTGCTGTGAGCAGGAGGTTGGATTTGGAAGACTTACTGAGGTCACATCCAGCCAAAGTTATGTTATGAGTCTTTGGTCTTGGCACCACAAGCAGTTGTCAGCTGTACATGAACACTATACAAACCTTCTCAATGTGTCTTGAAATGCTTTCTGTTCTGATGTATATTGAGGTGGCTGAACATCCTTTTACCGGCTTAATTTTACTTCTGCTTTTTTGGCCCACTGTGTTTTAATATCTGTAGTTTCTTAGCTTTTTGCAATCTATGTCAACTCTAAGTGATGTAGTGTGATGGCTCTTTCTTGTAATGAGATGTACCACTGTCTGTGTTTCCTTGCTTACTGTTTTTGAGAAACAGCTTGTGTTACAGCAAGTCATTAACTTGACAGGCTTCTGCAGCACATGTCCACACCAGAAGCTGATCAGTGTACACAGTTCTCTGCTGCCCAGTTGGAAACTATCAGTGGCTGCTGCGATCTCATTCTGCAAATGTGCAGTGACTAGTTGTGGCTACCTTTGCAGGCAGGAAGTGTTTTCATGGGCCTTTTGTTGGTACCATGTACCCTGCAGTATCTGTGTCCAAGGATGAGGCCAGCTCTGCCAGCGAGGCAGTCAGCATACAGCTGGCAACATCAGATTTATTGCTTCATAGCTCAGCAGTTTGAGGGGTGTGACAAGTCTCTGGAATCAATGGCATGTCCTCCAGCCGGATGTTGACTATGGAGAAAATAAAGGGAACCCAGGAGGGTTGATTCTAATCTCCATGGCCCATTAGTGTTTTGGTGGGCTACCTTTCTTTTCCCTATGCATCTTTTCCAAATATAGAGATATATATAAAAAGAACAAAGTCCTTGCTAAAACTGTTAAATGAAGGAGTACTGCCAACTTGAGAGTCCTCCTCCTGAAAATACAGTAATAACCTTAGGTAATAAGTAATAAAATAACTTGATTATATCTCAGAAAAAAAGCACTAATTATATTGACTATTTAGTGGTGGTTCTGTCCAATTCTGTCTGTGAAATCAGTGATGTGGCCTCTTGTGATGAACTATTTAAATGTAGTTTTAAAGAACTTGTATTGTTACATGCAACATTCTCTTCAAGAATGCTATGCAAAACTGAGCTCTATATTAATAGGCTTCAGAATGGTTGAAGTGAATGCTTATTCAGAAAATGCAGAATACTCAATTTATGATATTTTTGTGAATGTTCTCAGATTCTCCAATTCTGCAATTAAAGTTCATTTAAAAGTAGCAGTAGATGAAGTTAGTTTGTTTATTTGAGCAAATTTTAAGTTTTGCTGATAACTTAATTCCCAAAGGCTGTGGATGATTGAATATTTTTGCCACCTGTTTTCCAGAAGCCAAATGGCACCAGTGCTCTGCATGATGAAAATTAACAGTGGCTGAAGTAAAAGGAGCTGGATTTTATTGTCCCTCTCCACCCAAAAATACACTATGTATTTTTTCCTGTATTGTCCCTTTAATCAAAAGAAAATTAAAGTGGTGTAACAATGGCACTTGTAATTAATATGTTCTAACATGTGAAATCCTGGTTGCAGTATCTTAATACTAGGAATTTGCACAATGCTAATGAAGAAGTTAAAATGTAATTGAACTCTGAGCTTGGTAGACCTCAAAATAACACCTGCTTCATATTCAATGAAATTATTCTGCAAGTTTTAAATTAAGCTCTACTCATAGACTACCCAAGTGTACATTAAGTGTATGGTGATTATACAGATTGAAGACATGGTCTTATTGTGTAATATTCTTCTGTCTGCTCTTGGGGTAGGTGCTGATTCAAGGTTTTATGTGCAGTCATCATTGAGTCATGACAGTTACTGCTTTACCCAGATAATCCAGTTGGTGCTTTTGCTGCTATGTACAATGTGAAGCAACGCGTACAGAGCTCTTTCTTGACAAAGATCACTGTCTTCTGTGCCTTGAATTTAAGGTACATAATTCCTGCTAACATCCCCATTTCTGTGGGTAGTCCTGCTCTGAGGAAGTTAGTGAAAATGGACTTCTTTTGGACGATTGAGAAGGCTTCTTGCACAGTGGAATCATTGCTATGATTGAATGTGATGCCTTCATTGTAGCTGTGGAAAGACGACCCCTCTGTCGTGCTCCTATATATTGTCTTGTGTTTAAAAGGTTATCCATTTAACAATTAAATGATGTTGATGAAATGAGAGAAAAGGCTGGTAGCAGAATTTTGAATAAAACCTGGCCTGTTGTACCCAGAATTAAGCCTTTGCTGTTGCAACACAAGGGGAAACCCAGCATTTCTTACACCTACGAGTTACGTCAGCTAACTGTTTCTTTGTGGTAGTGTGGCTAATTCAAGGGTTCCTTTTTACTTGTCTGGCAAGTCCAGTTATGCTCAAATGACTCTTATTACTCTGTAGGTTGTACAGAGAGGAGTTTTACTCTACGTGTAGTGGAAGAGCAATTGAGGTAACTGCAAAGCTTTCTTTTCATCAGTTAGTCAAGCTTTAACTTTTTCTGTAAGTTACCAGAAAGATTACTAGTCAGTCTGACATTTTCTGAAGAGGTGGGTGCAAAGAGGAGCAGAATTATACCTTGACTTGTGAAAGTTAGATCACAGTTCTTGGGCAAAGGTTATGGAAGCTTCCTCCAGGAGTAGCTGTCAGTCTGGCTGTATTACTTTGATTCTGCTTCAACATAATTGGATGTGGTTTTTAGGAAAAAGAATCCCATGAAGCTTAGGTTATCCTTTTGGTTATTTTAAAGGAGTTGTAAAGTGTGGCATAGGCAATATCGACACTTAGTAGATGATCTTGTACTGAAACAAGACTTGCTTGCATTCCTAGTTGTTGGAGTGAACTGTTTTGGCAGGTAGTCAGTGTTGATGAAGGCAAAGCAGTGCTTGTAGGGTGAATCGGGAAAGCATAATATGGAGCCCCTTACGCAGACTTGGTATGATCCCTCCAGAAGGGTTCTCGACCAACAGTAGATCTGTGAAAGCATCAGTTTGACTTTCTGTAGTGAATAAAGGAAATAAACCTATTTGACTTCCAGGGGAAGAAATGGAAAACAAAACAGGAAACAACATTATTGTGATCCTGTTTTCAAAATGCTAAAAATGGATTCATACAGCATGAGTCTCCTTTCCTTTCAGAGAACGATATAGCAGGACTAGGAAAGATCCATGTAAGTGATGAGGGTAATTGGAGTGTAGAATGTTACTTTCTTGGTACAAGAATGACTTAAAATAGTATCACTTAATAAACAGTAAAAAAATTACGGGGCCAGGAAGTGTGACTATAAATGCATGTGCGGCATAGAGAGGCAACTGTCAATTCATTAACAATGTCTCATAGAGCAAGAACTAGGAGGGACAGTTAACTGAAACTAGCAGGTGGCACACTTTTATCTAAAAGTGGTGAACTATTCATACAGTGTGTAAGTGAACTGTGAAATAAAATTCTGCCCAGTTTTGTGATGTTCAGAAATTTACATGGGTCTGAAAAGTGATTAGAAAAACTTACAAAGGAAAAATCCAATATGTGCTGGAAAACATGTGTGCTGGAAAACGTGTGCTGGCTCAGGGGAGCTTTGAGCTCCAGTTTACCAGTTGCTGGGGTATACTCCCGTAGTGTCACGGTTTAGTAGTGTTATGGTTTACTGTTGTAGTTTTGCATAGGCATCTGGTGCTGCTGCAGAGTAGAACCTGGGATAGATAGCCTCTGGTCTGTCCTGTTACAAAGCCTTTAAAAAGCTTTACATCTTTGTTGGTAAATATTCTTCAAAGGCTCCAATTTTCATTCCCTTGTTGGACTTCTAACACATATATAGAAAATATGCTGAGGCATATTTGCAGAGATTAAGCAGTCTGGTGTAAAATAATCTTAAATTACTGATTAAAATCTCTCAGTTTGAATACAGGACAATATCAAGTTACCCACTGGGATTGAGCCTAACTCAGATGAATTCTTAAATCGTACCCAAGAATTTTAGGAGTTTCCTAGTTGGCATAGGCTAAAACCGTGCCAGAGACTATTTGAACAGTTAAGCCACATATAGAGTTGTGTTCTAGTACTTGGGAATGTTTCATGGCACTGTGCACTTTACCATTCTAGCCAGAATATTGCATTTCTCTTCAATTTGCAGTACTGAACACGAAGAAATATAGTTGCACAGTAGGACTTCTGTTTGACCATCATAGCTACAGGTCTGCCTCTTGCAGACAGTCTCTTTGCTGATTTTATGAGTAAGAGCAATAAGCAATAAGTTCAGTTTGGTTCTTAAACTGTCCAATTCCTGCATAGAAGTGGAAGTCTAAAGCATGGAAGTTGTTTGGGGTCATTTGAACTTTACTATGTACCACCTGGGAAATCATCAAAGTTGCTTCCTAGAACAAGGAACAAAATTAAGATATGAAATGTATCATTTGTGATTTTTAATAGCTACCTTTTCTTTTCAGACGATGTCTTCAGCAGTTGTTCAAATATATACAGCTGATCGCAATGCCATGTGGTCAAAGAAATGCTGTGGTGTAGCTTGCCTTGTAAAGGACAATCCACAGAGGTCATATTTTATCAGAATATTTGACATTAAGGTAAGCATATTTTTTATCTTCTTCAAACTCATGAAGCTTGGTTGTATTCATTCTCTATTTTGAATCAAACGAGTATGTGGTGCTGTAGCTAGAAACTCATAGAAATTCTGAACTAAATGGTTGCGCTTTGAGCAGTTATATCACAGTGATACTTAATAAGCAAGTGCGACTTTCTCAGGTATTATTTCATAGATGTCAGCTTTTAGAGATTAAATAAGTATTGGATATCAATTTTCTTTCAGTTCACAAAAGCTGCATTCTACAGATCTGCTTAGCCTAACTACTGAAAGTTAGTGTGCTGATAAGGATAGATGTCAAAATTTTAGCAGGTGTCACTACTTTGGGAGATATTAATAAAATATTTTGTTTAGTGTGTTGGTGAATTTGAAGACCAAAGTGATCAATGTGGTGTTCCCCTCCCTGGTATAAACTGAAAGTCTTTATCCTATACTAATATTTTACTCAAGACAGAGGAAACTATGAGATTAAGTGTCCAAGATGGTGTTTTTGTTACAAATGGATACTGAGAAGGAGGAGTCCTACCCTCTGCTGAGATTTTGTAAAGCTTTCCATCCTACAACTAGGAGCAGCTCGTTACCTGTCAGTATTCAGTGCTTGAAGTCTCTCAGATTTGTTCATGATTGCCACTTGGCATTTGACTTTATGGTTTGGTCACTTGAGTATTAAACTTGTTCCTTGGGTGCTGAACTATAATGCCATCTAAGCATGGAGAATTTCTTGAAAAGGTGAGATTTTTATTCCCTTGAAGTTAACTGTTCTCAAGTCAAGCCTGAGATAATAAAGTACGGCAGAAGATTCCTTTGTTACTGCTGTTCCTATCACTGGTCAGTGTTATGGCTCCCAGTATCACTGTTGCAGGATTGTAGAACTTGAAGGATAGTTTTTGAAAACATCCAGGAATTTGAACAGAACATGGTGACCTGTTGAAATAGTCTTGGTCTTTCACAAATGTCACTATATTTTGATTTTGCTTGAGCTCATTTGTTGGGTTAATAGCAAGGTAGATGCTCGACACCATGCAGCTTCCAACTCTTAATAGGTTCTGTTGTCAAAGAAGTTAAGTTCTGCAATTCATCCCAGTTTTTAAAAAATCTTTTTTTTTCTTCTTTTCAGGATGGGAAATTATTATGGGAGCAGGAGCTGTACAATAACTTTGTATATAATAGTCCTAGAGGATATTTTCATACCTTTGCTGGAGATGTGAGTCTCAACGTCTTTAAATACCTATTTTGAAATGCCTCTTTTTGAACAGTAACTTTTAATATAACAGGGGGGTTTTATTTCATCCTGTAAATTATTTATAAAAGTACAATATTATATGTGTTCCATGAAGCTTTTAAAGCTTATTTATAAAAGGTTTGTTTCTGTAATTCAACTAGAAAACTTAAACCATAAGACAGAAGCATAGTGCTGTTCTTAGTTTCATTAAGGAGAGGTTAATGTTTTGCAGATTGTTTGTGAAATACTCGTATATTCTTAAAAAACAGATTTTCCTCTCACTCCTTTGATTTCAAGCTACAAGATTATGGTCAAGTTTTGTTAGACGTGATCTCTCAAGTGTTGGTTAGAGGACAAATATTCCTAAGGTAGAATGTTTCACTAAGACTTGTTTCCAAATTTGCAGGGGTGGTTTCTTTCTAATTCTACCTTCAGAAGGTGTAAGAAAGTATTTAGGAAAGACTTTGAACATTTTCTTAGTCATGGGTGGGGGAATATTAATGTTTTTCAGACGTGTCAAGTTGGTCTTAATTTTGCTAATGAAGAAGAAGCTAAGCTATTCCGCAAAACAGTAACAGATTTACTTGGACGACGGCAGAGAAAATCTGGTAAATATCCAAATTAATCTTAAATTCAGGCTTTTTTATGTTGTTTTTGGGGGTATGCAGGAAGTTAATTCTGTATCTGAAAGCTACTGGAGGCACTACTGTCCTATTTATATTTAGAAATAATTGTGTCATTAAAGCGTGCTTCTTCTTTCTACTGTGCAAAAATAATATTTTTCTGAAATAACTTAACTTTATGCTCCTTGTTGTAAGTTTCCTTGTAAGCTGAGACACCAGGGTTGTGGTGTTCAAAAATATAGATCAGGAGGAAACAAAAATGGTAAGCTGTCAGTGGGAAAACTAGAAATCTTTCTGTAAGCTGTTTCAACATTTGACTAAAACCTCTTTTAGCTCTGGGCTGTTTATAACTGATTTGTTTAAATTCAGCCCAAGTGGGTTGTGACAAAGCTTTTACCATCTGGTATGTTCAGTAGTCCATGTGAATGAATTTTTGGCATCGATCCAGCATTTAAAGAAGTATCTTTTATTCAAAAACTAGTGATCTTGGCGGAGGCCAAGAACAGGAGACATAATGTGCCTGCCTATACTGGTCTTAGCAGCACAGGACACTGACGCAAAGCATCCTTTTTGCCAGCTGCAAGATGCCTTAAGAGCATGGTCAGTGTTTTAAAGGGAGCTCATGCTTCCTGCAGATCTTGTCTGGGTCCTTTTCCAGGGAACCCATAAACAACCTGGCTGTCTGACAGCCATATGTCCTTGAAGAGAAAGGTGGTATAAAACATAGGCTGGGAACACAAGATGTGTTGAGTCTTGCTGTAAGCTGTAGCATGGAATTGTGACCATTTGTGTCCAAGCTACAGAATGCATTTTTATAATCCATTTGTGAATTGAATAGCAGTGCACTAGTGTAGGCTATTGTAAAGGGAAGAAGCGCGGATCTTGGAGTGCCATCCTTGTAGATATTCTTTGGAACCCATGTGGTTCCACCCACCTATGTGGTGACTCATTTGAAGACCATATAGTCCAGACCCTTAAGTGGCTTCTTTAAGATTCCCTGTGCTTAGAATTAGAAAAGGTTCACAGGGTTTCTTGAGAAGAAATGGAGTCATTAAGAAGTGGCATTACTAATGGTTCTCAAACTTCCAGCATAAAAACAATCTTGCATCAGCTTACATAACATGAATATTGAGAGACATACATTGCAGTTGCACTTAGTGATCTTAAAAGGCTTTCCCAACCTAAATAATTCTATATTTCTGTCTCCTGTTGCTGAAGTTTCACTCTATGATGTTTCTAAAACATAGTGCTGTGGACCATTTTGTAGCTCATGGGTGGGAGCACTGTTAGGCCTCTCTGAAGCTGCCTTTTTCCTCCAAAAGCTTTTATCTCCTGATGCCCTTACTTAATCTTTCCATAAGCTTCTAGTTGGATACTTAATATTGAGAAGTTTTTATATTTTTTTACCTTTGGTCAAAGTTTTTTTGGGTTTGCTGCCTGGGAGACAAGGGCATCTCTGAAGTGCTTAGTTTGCATGGGATTCAAGGCTCAGCAGAGATCATTCTTGTCTCCAGGAATATTTACTGAAGGGAGCTGTGTTTCTTGGACGTAGGCAGCTGGTGAAGCTGATCTGGTTTTGGATCATTAGCCACCTTCAAAAAAAGGAGAAATCTGCCACTCTCCAGTAAGGTCATCTGCATTCAGAACAGGGGTTCATATTGTCTAGTCAACAGCAAGAACCACATAAAAAGAGATCCTAGTATCTTTGGGCCACAGATTAATCTTTATTGACAGCAAAAATTACAGGAAGTGTTTAAAATGTCTTGCTCTGTTTTCCACTATCTTATCTCTTGAATTATTTCTTCTGATGAAAATTGTAAAGGATTCCTGTAATTTTACACGAGGCCACTTAACACTTCCTATGAATACCTCCAGCTTTTGCCAGCTTCCCATCCTGTGCCAAATGACTTGCAATCAGTCCTGTGTTCTCCTTTGCTGTCTCAGAGTCATTGGATAAAACTCTAATTATGCTCTAAAAGTTGAGTTTGGGTTTTGTGTTTGCTTTTTTTTTTTTTTTTCCTTGGCAGCACAACACAAGTGGTTTCTAAAACTGAATATTCTAGGAAAAGAAAGCACAATGCTTGGCCAAAAAAAGCCTTCCCCCCTGCCCAGACCTGCTACCTTCTGCTGAGGAACCTTTGCAGAGGTTTACCACCTCTGTGCCTAAAATTAACCTGCAGTGCACTAGGAGGCTACCGTCTGTCTTTAGGAGGCTAGCTCAGCAAAAGCTGATTCTCAAGGCGTTTTGGACACCTTCCTTTGAAGGCTTGACCTTGACAGGTTCTTTATTCCTACCTGAAGATCAGCTGACTGAGACTGACTTGCCTTGCATGCTAACAATTGTAGGTTGTGTGGTTTTTTTCAAATATTACTAGAAGGTCGGCATCATCTGTGGAGGCACCTTGTCCCCTCCCCTTATGTTTGTGTCCAGAAAAGTAGTGGTTTTGCTGGGTTGTGCTGAAAAAATGAAATACCTCTTACAAAGTCTTATTACAAAATTCCTGGGAGTCCTGATCTTAAGGACGGCTGTATCTCTCTCCCTTTATAGTGCCATGGTTTTTGGTGTGGTGAGATGGCAAACTGCTTGCCCATATGGATACTGCTAAATCCAAAATTAAGTGTGTGTGTGTACAAACTGTTCTGGGGGTTGCAGAGTAGGTAAATGTTATTTGTGGTGGATAGGAATTAATAGTAAGTGAGGGAAATCTCCTTTAAAGGAGTACTTACTACTATAGGCTGAGAGTACTGAGGTGTGAAATGTTTACCAGCTGCATTTTAAATCATCAAGCCAAATTCTTCATGATCTGTGAAACAGACTAATGTTGTGAATAGAATATTGGATTAGTACTAAGGAGACTCCTTTTCTGTTCCATATTCTTCAGTTACCTGTTGGATAACAGAGGTGAAGTGTCTTGCCCCTCTGCTATTTTCTTTGCGTAACACCAGCAATAATTATATGGCTTAGGTTTTGTAGGAGAAAAATGGTGTATAAAGGTACTAACGATGTTTCAAATAAAAATGAAGGAACAGTCTTATTCAGTGGAAATCGGAAAGCATAAGGCTTCCAAAATCTTGCTTTGATACATTGTACCAAAACAGCTGCTTTTTAAAATATTTTACCTTACTCTGGAGTCAGAATGTCTGAAATCAACTGAGTAGCTATTTCCTTATGCTCCTACTTGGTTCGCTAACTTGAAATCAGTATCAGCGCTTATTGTCTAAGATAGGGGTTTTATTGTTTTATAATGCTTTTTTTCAACTGCATAAGAAATATACTGTAAGGATATTAATGGATTCTTAAGTTTGAGTTAAAGGTCATTGAAAGCTTCATGAGAAACTAAAATTTAGAATTATTTTTTCCTCTTGATATGTATAAATAAATATCTTTTTTTTTTAACAGAAAAAAGACGAGACCCACCAAATGGTAAGTTTTTTGCATGAGTCATTATATTGTGTTTTTTCCTACTGCTGTCACTTATTGTTTATGAATAGCTTCGGTTTGGACTTGTTCAGGTTAGTCGTGTGGTGGCAAAAGCAGTAGACTTTTATTCTGGAGGTTAATGCACTTGTTTTGTTTCTGGTTTGGGTATTTGTTTAGTTGTAGCTTGAAAGATTTGTGGCCTAGCTGACATTTGTAAAGAATGTTTTTGGAGGAGCGTGTTTTGTTGCAAATAGGACAGAAGCCTTTCAGCTTAAACTGAGAAGAAAACTTTCTATTTGCTGTTTGCCCTTCAGAATACGAACATGTAAGATCTCTATACAGAACCATATTGAAATTAAAAGTTAGCCTATTCGTCTAAAGACAGGCAGAATAATGACAGATTTCATAAAACATCCTTAAAATTTTAGTGCATCCAGCTAACTGTGTAGCAAAGGTTTTTGGTGATATGCTTGTCAATGTTAAACTTGGGGGGGTTTTTGTGTGTGAAAGATTTGTTTGCTTCTCAGGAATGCTTGTCACTTATGGTGTGAATGCATAGTTTCATCAGGAGATCCTCATTAAATTGATGAAAACTATACGTTGATTTGATACAAGTATTTTTTTACCGTCTGTTCTAAAATGAAGTGAAAAAATGCCCATCAGTGAATATCAAGTTTGGAGTCTTTGTAGTCCTGAACTCACACTGTAGTTAAAAAGTGATTTATTCTGTGATGATCCAGATCGTAGGTCATATCCCTGTATGTGTTAGTTTGCTACTTGAGCAAGGGTGTGGTCACCTGATCATCTGACGTCCCCCTAGGATCTGAGGAGGTTTGATTTGTACTAATCAAGATATCCAAGCATTTTGGTAGGTCACCAAAATAGGTAATACTCAACTAATCCTGAATTCTGTGAACAACTAATACCTTTTATATCCAAACAAAGCCTCCCTCACGTGGAATACTTCTCAAAAAATTATTCTTTCTTTTTCATAAACATTAAGTTTTGAGGAAGTTCAGGCAACTATGAGTTTAGGCCATTTTTAGTATTGATTCCTTCAACTGGAACTGGGTTGTCTTGTTTTGAAACAATGAAAGTGATAGCATCTACAGTTACCATACTAGCTTATTCTGAGTTTTCAGAAGGTTTTAATTGCTCTACCTCTTGAGCAACATTTGCTTTTGCTAAACAGCACGTCCCTGATATCAATGTCTGCAGAGCAGATGGGAATTAGAACAGCAGTGGAGACTGTAGTACCACCTACCACAACAAATTTTGCCTTTGTCTCTACCATAAATGTTACCAACAGTAGCAATTTTTGTCTCATTTGCTCTTGGAATAAGATTTAAAGAAACTAAATCTGGAAGAACTTTTGTGCTTAAAATACTCTTATAATTCATCCTGTAAGACCTTGGGCGACAACATTTTTTTGAGAAAAACATTTCATACTAAACATGCATTCATTCATCCTTTGCCTTTAAGTTGAATAATCCGTGGAATACATGTGTTTATGCCCAGTGTTTCAGGTTTATAATCACTAGTCAAAGCTCTGAGCATCTGTGCTTTTTTTTCCGTAAACTATTTCACCAGTAGTGCATGTACTGTTTCACAACCTGTCTTCCTCTTCTGATTGTGTCAAATTCTGTAATGCCTGGCTTCTCTGCTGGCAGAGTGTTTTATGTGCTCTGTAGTCTTAGGTGAGACATTAGTTATAGCCTCTGCATTTCAGCATTTGGAATTCAAACTTGAGCAGATATATACTATGAACATGTAACTGGATGGGGCAGGGGCAACCTGTTTTATATCAGCTTTCTTTTACTCTCCATATGCAGGGAAATTCTTCTTTGGGGAAAAAAAAGAAAAGCCTGCTTTTTTTGTACTGTGTATCACAGAATTACCTTTAAAATTGAAAACAGTAGTCACATTTCTGTACTCGTGTGATCCATGCTTGGAATGCCATGGGGCATTTTGTTTTAGTGGGGCTCGTTAGGCTTGATTTTTTACATATGTTGGAGCTGCATGGAAAAAGCAGTCTGCCTTTTCATATGAGGTTTTCAATCATACGGATTTGAGATTTTTTTATTTATTTTTTTTTTTTAGAATTGGTATATTAAAATCAAATTGGCATTAACAGTTATGTAAAATGTATTAGTCTGTAATTTCCTGAGATTTATGTTGTACTCATTTGTAATAGCTAGGTCTCTTAATGCAAATAAAGAGGAGTTATTGTGGTTGAACTGACCTCTTAGTGAAGTTTTGGATGAAAAAAGGATTTGTCAGAGAATTAAGTTTTGAGGGAGTCCTTAAGAGCCATGTGGCAGAATTTTGTTACAGCTATTAACTAGCATAGTTTGCATTCGTTGTAGGGCTGTCTGTAGTCTGGGACAGATGTCTAGAGAGGTTCTAAATAAAACACAGAGCATTTCATAGAATCGACATTTTGACATGTTCTGTACTACGTTTTCTGGGCCTTCTGAAGATGTCACAGATACTGATAACAGTGGATGCTTAGGGCCACTGTACTGCCAGGTACTTCCTAACGATGAGCTGTACATGCCCCTCTCATCGTCATTTATTGAGCTGTCAACACCTGATGGGGAAGGTGCATGTCTTATGATGGGAAAAATTTTACTGGATATAAATATGGCAGTTCTAGAAGAGTACAATTCTTTCCAAGGTTCTTTTATTCCTCGTGGACATCTAACATCTAACCCTGACGGTAAGAATAATTTTAATCTTTTACAGTTTGCTGTGATGATTTGAATGAATATTTTAAGTATCAAGAAATCAGGTTATTGGTTCTTAATTTGACCGCAGCTGAATAAAAACTTCATTTTGCAAATGGCTGCAGTCTGACATGTTTAAAACCATTTATGGTTAGTTTAGGATTTTACATGCACAAATGTACATTTTCAGAAAATATTAAGAGATTGTGAGAAGAATATCACAAATTTTCTAGCATTGCAAAGGTACATGTTTCTTTTTGAATGTCAGTGCAGCTGTTGAAACTACAAATAGTGTAATAGGTGAAACATGAGAGAATATAATGGAGAAAATATAGTGATTAAAGTGCAAATGAACTGTGATTTTGATTTTCTAGCTAATGAAATTAAGACTAGTTTTCGGTTGATTCTGAGGATTTTACTTCACTTGCTTAGTTTCCTGTTGATATATTTGGTGATTAGTGAATATAATGCTAACTTGTAAGTAGATCTTTTAACAATTCAAATTATTTTGCATAGTTCAGTGTGGTCAGTTTGTGCTTTGCCATCTTCAAAGGGCAGTTGTATAGATCATAGCATTTCTAGATCAAAGTGTATCTGCTTAGATGAAAACACTTTAGGAATTATTCTTCCTGGAGTTTCACTCCAGTTTTAAATCTTATCCTTTAAGACTCCTACAGTAACATAGGAGTTATCTTTTCAGATGAATTTTGTCTAGTCCAGTGTTGTTTCTGTTCCTGTATCTTGTTCTGGCCAGTACCAGGTGCTTCCCACTGAGGTGTTAAACTACGGATGTCAGCTGTGTTATCTATTGTATTGTCTCCTTCCCTTTCTGTTTTAGAGTTTGGACTATAAAACTGAAGGCTTGTTGGTCCTTTCAGAACACTTAGGAGAATAAAATGCAGTTATGGAAACATAGTGTCTAAATATGATTCAGATTAATAAAAGTCTAATTAGACATTTTTATCATCTACCCAGGAAGACTTGATGCTTGAGTCTCATTTTAACTGATTTGCTAACCTTTTGATAGTAGCTGGCAGAGAAGTACAGGATGCTTTTCAAAGTATTTCTGACCAAATCAGTCTTAAATTGACTGCTTAACCTCATTCTTCCTGAACCTGAAAATACTTATCCTTTCTGCAAATTTCTTTTAAACCACACGTATGTGTGTGTGTATATATATAAACACACACACATATATATATATGAAAAGTACATAAATTGCCACTTGGTTTTTAAATACTACTATCACTTGCTGCTGTCAAGTGATCGTTTGAGTGTCAATTCATCATTTGAGTGTTTAATTTGTATTTCTGGTGATTTTTTTTTTAATGTTACTGCTCTTCGAGCTCCTTTTTTTATCTGGGACTTTAAATTACTTTGCAAATCTGTGAAATAATAAGACATGAGAATACTCAATAGTCACATAGTTTATGTGTATTGTGTGTATTATTACACATTATAAGGTGTAATTCCTGTATTTGAAGACAGTATTGTGTCCTGAGTGGCCTTCTTTCTGAGGTTCTTGTGATGTTCAGGTTCTGTGTGCAGTTGCAGAGAGCATTCCAACTTTGGATTTGTCAGGTGCAGATTCCCTCTTGTTTAAGATCAGTTTACTGAGTGAACAGTTAGTGCACTCTGGGTGTTGTTGTTTATGGCACTTGCTGCTTTGATTTTGTCTGGGGTTATAGCTGTGCTCTTCCTTAACGTGTCTCACTTGACATGTTCTGTGAAAATTAAAACTCCTTCGTTTAAAATTACTTCCTTCGTCAAACTTGCAAAACCCAAATTCCACGTTAGAAGACTCCTCTACCATTGCTCTGCTCTAGCAGCATTTTTTTTTCTTCAGCAAATAAGTTCGTCTGTGCATCTGACATCCAGAGCCCAGCTGGACACACATGGCATGTAGAGCTGTGGCTGTAGTACAAGTACTTTGTCACTCAATGCAAAAAAACCCAAACAAACAAACCACATTTGTAGATTAAATATGGCTGCTTTAAAACAGATTAGTAAAAATCCTCTACTTTTCCCTTAAAGGTCCGAATCTACCAATGGCAACTGTTGACATCAAAAACCCAGAAATTACAACTAACAGGTTTTATACTCCACAAGTCAACAATATTTCTTATACCAAAGAAAAGAAGAAAGGAAAAACTAAAAAGAGAAGATTGACAAAGGCAGATATTGGAACACCATCTAATTTCCAGTAAGGAATTTTTTTGAGTTTGGGTTTGGGATTTTTTTGGGCAGTGGTTGTTGGCTCAATTACATGAGTTCAAGACTTAAATGTGTGACTACTGTGTGTAACTTGAACTATGGTGAATGCTAGTTGGAATACTGTGGAGTTTAAAAGCATCGTAGCTTACACACAAGTGAGGAGTTTACTGCAGCTGTAAACGAACAATGACTTGCTATTTTAAAATAGCTTAGAAAACAATTTAGCCAGATAAAGATGCCTTCCTGAAGTAGTCAGTTCAGTGCAGTTCATGTTCAGCATTAATGGTCAGCTTTTTAACACTGTTATTCTCACAGCTGTGCCTGTTTAGCTGTGCTTTGTCATGCAGAATTGACATGTGGTTCCTGACTGGTCATAACAGTGGAAATGACATACCTATATTTTTATCTCTGGCTTTTGCTTACTAATTTATTTATTGTGATATGTGGGCCAGTACCCATAACTTGTAACGAAAGTACCGTGTGCATGTATACATCTCTTGGGAATAGGTTGGGGTTTTTTTAATTCTTATTATATATCTTTAGTCTTTTAGAATAGTTATTATGTATCATTTTAAGCTTCACTTTCATGGCACTTGAGTTTGGTCACTTTCCTGAATTAACTGGGGTTTTTTCCTGAACAGTTTTTTCAGTTTTTTAATGATTCAGTTTTTTAATGTTCTGCCTTTCAAAATAAGTGTGCTTTATTTGCTAAAGCAACAGAAATTTTAAAAGCTTGAGTCAGTTACAGGAGCAATCACTTTCTGTGAAGTATTTGAAAACCAGAGTGAGGTTTACATGCCAAGTGATATCTTGTTCTTTTGAGCCATTATTTTGCATCACTTCCACTGTTGTGGAATAAATTCTATAAAAGTCATTCTGGTATTGCCAGTTACAGTGATGTTACTGCACAGTGTTTTGAGAGAGTGCTCTGTAGAACAGGATAGTGGACAGCAAGTGAGAGATGGGCTAAAATGCTTCCCTAACCACGATGTGCTTAGACAATTAAGACATCAATCGTGTCCTTTCTGATCTGAGGATCAGTGAAGTGCTGCAACACTTAAGGGTCAGTTAAACTGAAAAAAATCAGATAGGAAGATTGAAACAGAGAATAGGGATTGGTAGCTGGTTACTGTTGTAACTCTACTGACACAGACATGAACATCCTCAGACAAAATTGAAAATTATTTGCTCTAGTGTGTCTTATGTCTGACAGAATTTGTGAAAGGGTTTGTGCAGCACAAAGGGCTTCTCCAGTATAAAATGGATTAGAGGCTCTGATAATGATTTCTGTCAGATTCTGACCTAGAAATGTTGAGAATATGATTATAAAACATTTAATGAAGTTCAAACAAAAAGATACATTCTAGTATGATTAAAAGTGACATTAAACTATAAATGCTTAACCTTTGCAAAAGAAGATTGGAAGTCCATTTGGTTTAAAGTCTAGTCAAGTTTTCTGTAGAATGTAGCTATGTGTCGTCTTGTAACACAGCTCTCTCTCCTATGGGCAACAGCAGGGGCATGAAGTAGCTTGGAGATACACAAACTCTTCTGCCTTTTTAGCTGGTTGTAGCATCACATAAAATAATATTTCAGTAGCCATGTAGAAATGGCTACTAGAGGCATAGAAAGATGGCAACTGAAAACAGGCCTGGCTTTTTTTCTTTAGAAGAAGGAAGTGAATGGGAGAAGCGTGATGAGAGAACGAACAGTGATTGTAGGGAGGAAGAGGAGGTTTCCAGCTACACGACACTGAAGACCTTGGCAGTAGCTTGAAATCCAGTTATAGTATAAAGACCAACTCCTTTGATCTCTCTTCAGTCCTTCCATCACTGTCCATGTGTAGACGGCATGGAGCCTTTACGTTTTGCCACAGGCCATAACCTAAGGGGGAAAATTACTTACTTCTCCACTAGGCCTTTCTGACACAAGACAAAAAGTGAGAGTAAAGGAAGCTTCACTATTCCATTCTCAAGCGTGGCACTGAGGAGTAAGAAGTACTTAGTGTCTCAAGGCTAGAGGTAGAAGCTGGTAATAAGTGTATCTGTGTCCTGTAATTTTAGTTAATGAGGGTGTTTTTATTGTGATTAAATGGACTTTTCTGCTTTTTTTAGACACATTGGACATGTTGGTTGGGATCCCAACACTGGTTTTGATGTAAGTAATTTAATCAGTTATTCAAGACACTGAATCATGATTAAAAGCTTTAGAGGCTTTTTAATGCAAGTTGTGAAGATTAGCATTAAGTAAAAAGTTAATTGTGCATTGAAGTAGTTAAAAATTGTGATTTTATAATATGATGCAAATATACAGAGATGTTGGAATAGAAGGGAATAGGAGGGATGCAGGATTGAGGGGAAAAGATGCAAACCTTAAGTTTTTGTGCAAGGTACTTTCATCTCTTAAAATAGTCCTTTCTGACTGAAAAGTCAACCCAGAGATATTTACTTGGCTTTGCTATTCCTTTTAATTGCATGGTTTGTAGGGTTTTTTTTCAATACAAATGATCTTTTAATAAATCTTTTATTTCAGGCTATTTAAAACTAACATATCTGACTTGCAGGTAAACAACTTGGACCCAGAACTGAAAAACCTATTTGATCTGTGTGGAATTTCAGAGGCTCAGCTGAAAGACAAAGAAACTTCAAAGGTCATATATGACTTCATTGAAAAAACTGGAGGTGTGGAAGCTGTTAAAAATGAACTGCGCAGACAAGGTAGGATTTCTTTTATTTCCACATAAAAGTTAGCAGGGCATTTTTTGCCTTAAGGATTAGCTGTTAATGGGCTGTTGATTTCTCTTCTCTGGAGTCCATGTCGCCACGGTTCCATTGGATTTCATAATGTTTCTGTACGTCATACAATCTGTAAAACTGTTCATGTATGACCTGTGATGATACTTCTTCCCTAAAGAATAAGGGTTTTATCTATGCCAGTTAAGTAATTTACAGTAATGCTTAGTCCCACTGCAAAGCTACACAGTAAATTTCATATTGATTTTTCAGTCTATGGGATTATAAAATAAATATGCAATGTTTTAAATTAAAATCTTATAAGCTATGTTGCTATCAGTTATAGTAGCAGTACATATCTGACAGGTGCATGTATGGTGCTTATTTACACAGGCTGTGCTGTGTAATAATGAACATTGGAACAGCTAGAGGCTTGCGAATTTTATACAGATATTTTTTAAAAAAAGCTTTGTTTCTAATTTAAAGTAAAAACTACCTATAAGCAGGCTTCTGCTGCAAGAAACTTCTTAAATGAGCCATTTCCTGCCTGACCTTTAAATGTGGTCTCTGCTGATGCATTATCTACTGGAACGTGGCAACAAGTCAGTGTGAAAATTACACTGCCAATGTCAAACTTTGAACAATTTGCCTAGAACACTTCTGAAGAGAAATATATATAAATGACATTGCATTGAAAACCAGTGAATAAATTGTTTCAGAAACTTAAGAGATTTAGGTTACAATGTCTTGTTACATTTATTCCTTAGGTCCCTCTCGTTGGAATGGTATGTATTTGAGCTGGTGTATTAGCATATGCTTCAAAGTATTCATGCTCCTGTGTGATATCTTTCCTAGATGAGAAACCTTCATCCAAATCTGTTTGACTGCAATGCTAAAAATAAGCAGTCAAACTTTTTATGATTTTTTTTTTTCTCAGAAATCTGTGAGTTTCTTAACTCTGTTTAAGTGTTTAGAGTTGTTGATCCTAGACTGCTGACCGTAAAACTGGATTGAGAAGACTTACCTTGGCTATGACCAGCTTAAAATACTTTAAAAATGCCTGTTTTTCTATTATGTATGTGTTAACTTCAAGTTGTGGCCACTTGCATGTATGCAGTTGAAAGAAATGCTGCCTTATCTTTAACATGCACAGTAATACCTACCTCTGTGCTTTTTGATAGAGGTAGATACAATATTACAGTCTTTCCGTAGGTTATCCGCAATTATGCTATTTGATGTGTAGGCTTGACTGCTGTTTGAAGTGTTCTTTCTGAACTGAAACATGTGTTTCCATGTTTTATTGCAAGAATTTCTGTGCTTACTTATTTACCATTCTAGGATGCTGACTAGAGAGTTGCAGACATAGGAGTTACTTTCCTGTTTTTCCTGCCTGTTCCCTAGTTTTGAAACTGCTGGTTGGGGTTTTCTAGTGACAGTACCATCAGTATAAGATTTTACTTTTTTTTTTTTGCTTGTACCATCTCTGTGGGGAGGAATGGAGAGAGGGTGAGGTAATAGCACTCCCTTCTTGTTCCTCCTCTCTTATTTCCCTTCATTTGAGTGCAAATGAGCCTTATTACAACCTAAACTCTTTCCATGGATTGGATGTGGCATATCTTTCTGGATATGATGCAAATAAGTCCCTTCCCCACAGGAAGACTTAAATCTTTTGTTCAGAACCTACAGATGCTACAGACTCTGGAGCATAACCACATTGTGGATCTTTTCCATGTTATAGAAAAAGCGTCTGTAGTGCTTGTTAAGTAAGTTGTATATGAAAATACTAGCATCCAATGACCAAAGAGGAAGCTAAAGTTATGTTAGCCAAAAAGCTATGGGATGTTTTAAAATCAAGGAAGTTGGCAGTATGTCTCTTGTAAAACATATGAAGTTTGAGAGGAGATTCTCTCCATGTTCTTTTGAAGGAATGGAAAAACTCAAGCAGTTTGTGGAGCTTATAAAATTACATGAAATTCAAGAATGTTGAGCAGGGAAGGAGGCACTGAGGCACTTGTGTACCCTACTTTCTCAAAATCTCATTTTTGGGGATGTCCTCTCTGTATTCTAATGTAGACACCCTGCTTGCTCAGCATGTAACAGTAAGGAGATAATAGAGGAGATAAAGTAGTATCTTCTGAGTGTAATGTCCTTTTCAAATGCATATGAAATCAAATGTGAACGCACGATAGCACCTGGATCATTTGGTAGTTACATGCAGCACCTAAAGTACCATTTGCCATTAGATGCTTAATGGAAGAGGAAATAAAACAGTGCTATTTAAAGTGCCATTAGCAGAGCAAGTATATTTCAAGGCCACTTCATATAGAAACAATTGTGTGTTGAGGTAGCCTTGAAGTTGTTCACTTCCTGTAGGCCCTGCAATAAAGATACTGTTGGAACTAATTTTCAGTAGAAGGGACTAAAAAATCACTCCATGCTAAGTTGTAGTGCATTGGTAGGTTTTGTCACTAGGTGGTGATAAAATAAATAGCCTATTAAAATAATGGCTAGATTACAAAGTAGAAATTCTGTATTTCGCTCTGAAGTGTATTTTCTAAGACCTCTTTCTATTGCCTTCTGTCCTAGCTCGACAAAATTTTAAGATTCTTTCAAAATTTTTTCTGCATTTTGTCCTGAGAAGTTGGAACACAAACTTAAGATGCACTTGGTTTATGAAGAAATTTACAACTGTAGGACCAAACAAAAATTAGTGACCAGGCTTGTTTTGTGACTTAAATTAGCTTTTTTATGTATTCCATTTGCTTCCTGCTGTATTGATTCTTTTACAAAATACTCAGTAGGCACAGGGTCTATATTCAGCTTGGTTTGCATTCATATAAGCTCATATTCAGCTACATTCAATTTAATCCAGAATAGGCAAAACTTGCATGGGCACAGAGATCCTTGCAAAAGGCAAGGCAAAGCCTTTTTTCTGCTAGCTTCTGAAAGACTTGCAGTCTTGAGTAGCATGTAATTGTAAATGGTTTTGTTTTATTTCAGCTCCACCCCCTCCACCACCGTGCAGAGGAGGACCCCCTCCACCTCCACCACCACCTCCCCATAGCTCTGGCCCCCCTCCTCCCCCTGCTAGGTACCGAGGGGCACCACCTCCACCTCCATCAAGAGCTCCCACAGCAGCACCTCCACCCCCACCTCCATCTAGACCTGGTGCAACAGTGCCCCCACCTCCTCCAAACAGGATGTATCCTCCTCCACCACCAGTGCATTCATCATCTGCACCGTCTGGGCCTCCTCCACCACCACCACCACCAGCAAGTGGATCATCTGTTCCTCCACCACCGCCACCTCCTCCACCCCCTCCTGGTCCTCCTCCACCACCAGGCCTTCCTTCAGAGGTTGATCACCAGCTTCCAGTTCCTGCTGGAAACAAAGCAGCACTCTTGGATCAAATCAGAGAAGGAGCTCAGTTAAAGAAAGTAGAACAGAACAGTCGACCAGTGTCCTGCTCAGGAAGAGATGCACTGTTAGACCAGATACGACAGGGTATACAACTGAAATCTGTGAGTAAAAGCTGTTTCTCATCTGTGTCCTTGAGACTTGAAAATGGCTGCAGTGCGGCAGGGTGAACAGTAACTTGTGGCACTGTTTTAGGGTGGATCATAACTTTTAAAGTTTTTGAAGTGATGCTTTAAACAGCAGCACTGAGAAAATGCTTAGAACACATATTTGCTATAGATGAGTATTGGTGCATGAAATTATCCTTGTTTCAAACTAATTTCTCACTTTTACTGAAAAGCTTCAAGCATAAATCCTACTGTGATGATACTACAATATTATGGTTGTAAATATCTTTGTAAGAACTATGAAAGATTGCTGGTTACCTGAATACTTAAGTACAATCATCTAAACAACTGCAGGGGTTGAGTTCAGCAGTAATGGTAGTGGAAAGTACATACTAGATTTTTTTTTTTTTTTTTTAATTCCCTTTTTTAAATCGACCTGTGCTCTGCAAATGTTCAGGCTTCTAAGAAGTTGGTTGCTTGTGTCTTGGAAAAATGATGCCTGTGAGGAATGCCTCTGTTGTTCCTGCTGCAGCTCAGGCTGTTACTATCACTATTTCTTCTTGATATCACTGAGTATCTTAAAAATATTTTGGCTGTCGGCACAAGAGAGCTGTTAAGGTGATTCCACTTTCAAGGTTGCATAAAATGTATTCATAGCTGTAAGTTGGCCTAAGAGCCTGATAGCTGACATCTAGATGATGCCAAACCCAGAAGGTGATTCATTCCTGAACTAGCTTTGTCTCCCTCTAGCTGTTACCTCTCACCATTCTTCCTTGTATTCTTTACACATTTGGTTTAGATTGTGTATTGTCACAGCTTTCATCTAACCTTCAGCTATTTTTCTCAACTTCCTTTTTACTGTTACAAACCCTGATGTAGTCTCACTTCTGCTTTTTTTATTTTGCCACTCTTCTGCATTTGAGGTTCCTGATGTAAAAAGCATGAGGGTATGCTAACATTTATTTGCCGTTGCAGGTATACAGTATCAAAGTATATTACTTCTAGAAGGGGTTATCAACCCAGAGCAGACCTGGTTAATGAACCCAAACAAGAGAAATATTTTGTGATATATACCAGTGATAAAATAATAGCTGTGCAGTCACACAACTCATGTGTATCCAACCGTATTAAGAAGCTTTCCTTTAGCTGCACACTCACTTCATGATAGACAGAGCTGAAATATTTAATCTTCAGTATGGACTAATTATGGTTGTGTTGTACGGCGAGAAATTTTGACTTTTTTTATAAATAAAAACTTGGTTTGAGTTTGAGCTAAAGAAATAAACTGTAGTTTATTTTCAGTCAGAAGGAAGAGTAAAGCTTATTTCTTATATTTCTTTATAATATTAATACACAGGTTCTGTTTTGCTAATTAAATCTAATGTATCCTTTTTTTCAAAGGTATCTGATGGCCAGGAAAGTGCACCACCTACACCTGCACCCACCTCAGGAATTGTGGGTGCATTAATGGAAGTTATGCAGAAAAGGAGCAAAGCCATTCATTCTTCAGGTGAGTCAGATGGAATTTTTCTGACCTCACAGTGTTATGTTTTCAAGCATTAACCCATCAATTCAACATAAAATATTGTTGGAAAAAAGTATAGATTTCAGTGTATAGTCAAAACACAATACCTTAGGCAGCCACCTGGTGGTGGGGCAAATGACTACTTTGTGTTACTTCAAATTACTGGTGGCTAGTAGCTTGCAGTAATACTGAATTAAAAGTTACTAATCAAGGTTAGTACCCTTATAAATATTTTCTTTTATTGTGATTTTTTGTTACTGTTTTACCACTGATTTATTTTTATTCACTAGATGTCCAATGAAATAAGCCATCAAAATATTTTGGAAGAAAGGTTTCTAATGCTTGGTTTTTCCAGAAGCTAAAGCTCCTGCAAATATTCGTGCTCTCAAAACTGGCTTCAGTGTGGTTTGGATGCCACCTACTGGATAATAATCAGATGACTGGTGTTACTTGACGAGTCACATACTCCACTTTTCATACTTTAGTGCTTGGAAGAAATAAGGCGGCAAGAGGATTTTTGTTTCTTAAATATCAGCTTGTAATAAACACAGTGTATTACTTGTTTGGTTACATCTTGGGGCACAACAACCCTGTGCCGTGCAGACTAGGAGAAGTCTGGCTGGAAAGCTGCCTAGAGGAGAAGGGCCTGGGAGTGTTGGTCAACAGACGACTGAACATGAGCCAGCAGTGTGCCCAGGTGGCCAAGAAGGCCAATGGCTTCTTGGCTTGTATCAGAAACAGTGTGACCAGCAGATCCAGGGAGGTTATTCTCCTTCTGTACTCAGCACTGGTGAGACCGCTCCTTGAATACTGTGTTCAGTTCTGGACCCCTCACCACAAGAAGGAAGTTGAGGCTCTGGAGCAAGTCCAGAGAAGACCGACAAAGCTGGTGAGGGGATTGGACAACAAGTCTTATGAGGAACGGCTGAGAGAGCTGGGGTTGTTTAGCCTGGAGAAGAGGAGGCTGAGAGGAGACCTAATTACTCTCTACAACTATCTGAAAGGAGGTTGTAGAGAGGAGGGAGCTGGCTTCTTCTCTCAAGTGACAGGAGACAGGACAAGAGGAAATGGCCTCAAGCTCCACCAGGGGAGGTTCAGGCTTGTCATCAGGAAAAAATATTTCATGGAAAGGGTGATTGGGCATTGGAGTGGGCTGCCCAGGGAGGTGGTTGAGTCACCTTCCCTGGAGGTGTTTAAGGCATGGGTGTATGAGGTCCTGAGGGACATGGTTTAGTGATTGATAGGAACGGTTGGACTCGATGACCCAGTGGGTCCTTTCCAACCTAGTGATTTTATGGTTCTATGATCTTCTCTGTTCAGGCTTTTATATTTTTTTCTCTCACAGAAGATACCAAAACTGCACTTGCAGTCTGTGGACCATTTGATTAAGTGCAGTATACTTTGTTATATTGCTGTCCTATGTGATAATCTCCAGGTTTGGAACTCTACATAAATCAAGTACAAGGGTCTAAATACAGCATTTTTCTAGGAAGGAAAACACTCTTGCCTAACCAATAAGTAGTTTAAAAACTGTAGCCTGTTAAAATTAATTTGTAATGCACATAAATATAGTAGTAGGCTGAATAAAGTTAACAGTAAACATTGATATTGAAGTTCACGTACATTACATAGCTTAGAATAAGCCAGTGACCACAAGGGACCTTAGTTCACAAAAGTTTTATCCGCTTGTACAGAAAACAGAAACCCCATTATGTAGTAAACCTGGGGAAGCACTTATGTTTCAGAAATTAATCTGTTCTTGGAGTTTTAAGCCTGTTCTGGAACATGCTGGCCACTCTTCCGATGACTTAAGAAAAAGCAATAAGTAGGAAGTGTTAAATAAGAAATTTTGATTCTTTTTTCTCATAGCAGAAAATCTCTTTTTCTTCCTGGACAAAGGAATGAGAAAGGAAACAGATTTAACTTTGAAGTGGTATCTAAGTTGAACATGATGTCTAGCAATCTTAAAATAGACTATTGCTGTGACCTGTTTGAACTGATTGTTGTTTTCGGAAAGCTCTGGGAGAAATCATTAACACTTTGTTGTACTAATTCAGTGCACTCAAGTGACTTGCTTTTTTTGTCTTACAGATGAAGATGAGGATGAAGATGAAGAAGAAGACTTTGAGGATGATGATGAATGGGATGATTGATCATATATTATTATTATATATATATTTTTTAAAGTGAATGATATACTAAACACTGCTTTCTGTCTATGGATTCTGTAAAATTATCATGTAAATGTTCTACCAATTTGCTGTATATTTTTGTTGCCTTTTGCTTTTTTATTAATCTGTGCAATACCTCATTTAATCTGTAAAGGTTTGTCATAATCCTCTGCAAAGCTACTCCCTGTTTATGTGTGCAAGTTTACACCTGGATGATCATGTACATGTGAATACTTTCCATTCCATCAATAAGGGAGTTTAAATGTAATATGTGAGACTGACAAAAACCTTAATGTAATTTAGTTATAATGCAAGAAGGAGAACACTATTTTCATACCCTACTTTTTCTGTATCTAAATTTTCTTATTAAAACCTAGTATAGCACTATGTCCTTTAAGCAATGCAGCTCTTAGTTTATTTAGCCCCTTTGTTTTAAATGCAATGCTATATGAATGTTGAGGCTGGTTTATACTATTGCATGGTTTCAAATACATCACAACATTGCAGTTCAACTCTTAGCAGTATCCTTTATGTGAAACAAAATCGCTACTGAAATGCACAGCTAGTTGTGAAGATTACCTTGCCCAAACTGTAACAATACTGACTGCTCTTGAGCAGCAGTAGTAATTAAATCTTTCAATTAGGAAACTCTGTCTGAAGTTGAACAGGGTGGCTTTACCTTGTAATAGTGGTAATGGTATCATTGGTGCAGACAAGTTTGGGTTTTGTTTTTTTCCCTTCCTAGATGTTATTTTCAGAATGAAGAAATCTAAATTACCAGGGCCTGTACTGGAGGCTGGCAATTGCTACAGTTTGATTTATTTATAAAATCAATTTTATGTGGTTTTCAGGTGCAAGGGCTGCGTTGAATGCTTGCTTCAATAATGTTTAATTACTTTTAATATTTGTAGGATATTGGTGTAATAATAAAGTAAACATAAGTGATATTACTTTGCAGTCTTTGCGTTATGGTACACAGCAATGCTGAAACACCAATCCTACAATCATAAAGTTGGAAAGTCATTAACTCAGAATGTACACTTTGAATAAGTACTGAACTTTATGGCAATATTTTGTCTTCATATATTGGCTCTAAGACCAAGGGTTGTGATGAAGGTCAAGAACTCAATTTAAAGGAACAGTATTTGAATAAGCGAATGGAAAATGGGATTCTCATTTCACAACTTGCACGTTTATATAAATCATACTTGGTAGTGCAGTAAATATTGGCATATCTGCCTATTAAAAATGCTAACCTGTGCTATATGGGTATTTAATATCTGCAACATTGATTACTGTACTTACTGTAATTTTCAGGTAGGAAGTCTGTTTTTTAAAACCACATTGTGTGACACAGAATGTTAAGTCAGTCAGACTGGAACATAATTAATGCATAGCGTCCTGGGTTTTTGACTTGTCAAGCTATCAAACTAAATTTAAGTTATCGAATTGTATTGACTGAAACCCAACGTTGACCTGATCTTGACAGGCTGGACCTGCATGATACAGCTTGGATTTCTAACCCAGTTATAATCTAGTCTTTACCTAATTAATTTAGTCAATGAGAAGAAAAAAGTTGCTGAAAAGTAGTGGGAGAGTTAAGGTTGTAGTTAAATTATTCAGAAGACACTGACTTCCTTCCAAAAGTAATTTAAGCACATAACTTGAGGAAAAAAAAATTCTAAGTGGTCTCACTTCCTTGTGGTAACTTTCACATTGCCCTCTGCTGCTATAAACACTTCCTACTAGCTTTGCTGCTGTAATGGCTTGAGCGTTTTATCAAGTGCAAGTGCAGCTTGAGGTAGCTAATGGCAGTTAAGAACCCTTGTACAAGGAACATATTTGTATGGCTTTCATATAACTTCTGGCACTGCTCCCTTATTTTTATGGCATACAGGGCGTTATAAAATTAATCAGATGAGGCCTAGAGGTTTTCCTAACATGCTACTTACTAGATACGTTTAGGTCTTCTGTTCCCAGAATTTGAATTTCTGTAATATTTCATAATTGAGGATCACAGTTCATTAATCAAACTTGTATTCCAGATTTTGGGAGCTCTGATGTTACTGTATTGAATAAAACTGTTTTGTAGATACTAGCCAAAGAAAACTTTTGTTTTTCTATTTCTTTTTCTTCATGCATAAAGTACATTCACATTCTGTGGTGGCCAGGTTAATATTTACTTTAACTAGTATTTGTATGTGATAAATTTCAGGCATAAAGACTGCAATAGCAGTTAAGTTAGTCATAACTGCATGCTTCAGCACTCAGCCACTTGCACTATGAGCAGAAGATAGCATTTCATGATACTGGTGCATTGTTGCTAAACATTGTAATGAAGGCCTCTCTTACATATTCTGGTTAAATGACTGTCCAGATAGCCTTAGCAATTAACAAACTAGCATGAGGCTTTTGTATCTCAACACTGTGCATAGACAATATCAGCTAGCCACTTGTACGTATGAAATCCGTAAGAACTTCTCAATCATTCAGTTTTTCATTTATCAAGCTGAAATTTTTAGTATGTGAATTTTTGAAATGTACAGTGAATAGGATGTTGCACTGGTGGCAATTCATCATGGAGCATAATAAAATTAATTTGACCCAACTAGCGTAAAACTGTGTGGTTTTTAAGTGCCAGTTGTGGCACAGCTTTTAAAATAGATATGCATATTGATTACATGCTTTAAAAGTAACTTGGGTTGTCTAGCCAAGTTCACAAAGCAGTAAATAGCTGCTGTCAAATTGCAGTAGTTTTCATGTCTCTGGAAAGTTGGATTGTGCTAGTGGATAAACACAATGAGTAAGAATGTGACACCCTGTCCTCCTGGCAGATCTCGCAGCAACTGCTGCTGGCAAGTGCAGTGATCCAGCAGCAGTTCAAGGTCAAGCAAACATGAGTTCATTAATAAACACTCTAGAAGGAGGACTAAATAGTTAACTCTTGTCAATGAATGCTCTGGCTCCAGGGGTTTTTACAGATGGAAATCTCTCTCTTGTTGTCAGGCTTGAGCGCAGGGCACTGAAGCCTGCTTTCCCCTATGAAGCAACAGAAGAGTTACTTTTCAAAGTTTAATCTACTGTACGCTTTCTTTTGAAGTTTAGTACTACTGTGATGTTTAGGCCTGAAGTGGCAGGCAAAGCTAGGATTGTTGCTGTGCTGTACAGTTATTTCCTCTCATACTGAACAGAAACCTAAAACTTTTTGAAAGGAGGCTCTCCTTTCAGTTTTGTTTCATGATTAGTTTCCCAAGTAAGATGGATGTAAAGAGGGAAAAGACCAAAACCTTCTGGGTTTTTTTAAGACTGTTGCCAATCCATTGCAACAGCCTTTATCTAATCATTAGAGGAATTCCTGGTCTAATTAAAGTTCCTGAAGCTTAAGTACAGTGATAAGCAGCTTTATTTATAGCAAAGTGAAAATGGTTTAGGGAAGCTTAGAAGATACTAAACCTCTGTCTTTCTCTGTAACCATGTTACCCTTCAACACTGAATTAAGGCCTCTTTGTTGCTCTGTATTTGTTTACTGTTCAGTTTTCTTGTATGAAGCAGGAAAGGGTAGGATAGTATGAACTAGAACATGAGCTGTGGAGTTTTAATGTCCGTGTTTAAACTTGCTTGTCAGTGCCACTGGCATGACACTTCTCTCAGGTATTTGAATGCTTGAGGATGTTTGTGCAGTTGTGGAGGAGACATTTTTTTTAATCACTAGACTGCCATGGCACATCTCCTTTGTGCTTGAAAATATAAACCTCAATTGTTTGAAATGACAGGTTTTGAGTAAATCAGATACATGTTGAGAAGCAGAATAATTGCATCAGTATCAAAATATAAATAATGAGTTGTTATCTGATATTTTATTTCATGCTGAATTTTAGAGCATTTGCAGAATAACCTAAAATGAGCTAGAATAGTAATTTATCAGGTATTCAAATTTTTCTCTAACAAAGTTTTCAGTAGTACCTGCAAGACTTACCCATCTATAAACAGCTTAATACACTCCCAAAAGTGTGAAGCTTGATATTTTACATATCAATTTTTATTTATTAGAACTCACAAACTTAGTTAAAGGCTTTTTTGCTAGTGCTCTGAATAGTTTTGCAAATCTTTGGAGTGAAATTTTTGAGCCATTACTATTTTTTTCCCTCCCTGAAGCTTAATCATTTTTTTGGAGTTTTGTTACTCATGCAGTATAAAATTTAAATGTGTTACTTGAGGATTAGATGAGGGGTCATAAGTTTTTCTGAGGAAAAAATCTTCTAATAAGTTTTTTTTAAAAAAAAAACCCAAAAAACAGAAGACATTTGGAAATGGCCAGCATTATATTTTTGTACGTGCCAGCTGGAGGACATAAAATGGTCTGGAGTTTAAAGCTTAAGAAATATGATAGTGTTTACAGCATATATGATAGAATCATAGAATCACCAGTTTGGAGGAGACCCACCAGATCATCGAGTCCAACCATTCCTGTCAAACACTAAACCATACCCTGCAGCACCTTGTCNCAGACACAAAGTGTTTGCTTAAGTGACATCAGTAGGTACGCAAAATCAGGAATCGGCTCTTCTGGATGTTGATGCCATAACCCAGCCTCAACCAGAGCAGTTGTGCTGTACTTGGAGCCTGTTGTTGGTAGATGGGGGTTTCCCAGATGCTCGTGATACAGGGTACACAGAATGACAGACTTAAGACCTTTTTTCCCTTTTGTTTTGTTTTTATTAGATGTTACTATAGATTTTTTTTCTGTTTAGAATAGTCATTTGGACCAAAAAAGAGTGTATTTCATCATCAAGGGAAGAAATTATCCTTGGCACGTAGTGCTTTGTCAGGGTTATGCCTGTTCATCCTTCAGCAAATAATCTGCCTTTTTTTAAAATTCAAAATCAAATGGAAAAAGCAGTCTAGACCCAGTTAACTTAAAACACATTTTCTATGGCTGGCCTCCTGAGGGTAATGTGTGTCAGCATGAAAGGCAAGTGGCAATCTGCTAGGTAGTATTCTTTTTCAGGGACATACATAAAGAATTAAGTTTTCATCCATAGTAGCTTTAAGACTCTAATCCTTAGTAAATATGTAACTGAAACTTATCGCTGTGTCCCATACAGGTAAGAAAAATGTGAGTTGTGGAGAGCAAGCAAGCCTCTCTGCTGTTACTGTTGTGTTAAACAGTGCTCAGGCCTGCATTTAATATTTTTGACCATTTTAATACGGATTATCCTATACAAAAATGCAAATAGCAAGCTCTTTGTATCAAAGTTGGTGCCAAGAGCACCATGCAGAGTCTGTGTTCTTAGAAAAGTATTTGAATATTGCGCATTATACTGCTGATCTGCTCCTCAGCCAGGCAACCCATCACATGCGAGTTACTTCTTATGGAGAAAATAGTTCTTAAAAACCTGCCATCTGTTCCTTATGAAATACCTTAATTCTAATGCAAAGTATTAAATAAGGCAGAATTCTTATCACACTAAGAAAAAAAAAGGAAAGCTACCAACAAAATTTAAAACCTTAGACAGGAAGATATCTGGGAAGAAAGCACAGTCCAACTAGGGGGTTTTAGTGGCCAAAATGGAGAAAAATATATACGAAGTACTTGGAGACCTTAAAAAATGATTTAAATAAATCTGATTACAAATCTGCAGAAGGACCAATAGAGTCCAGGAGAGCAAGATGAAAAAAAAAAACCAAAAACTGTATGATAATTTGTAATGTTTAAAGGATCCCTTTTGAGCTATAACATCCTCCGTGCTGGCCTTACAAGAGCTGGGATACTCTTCTGGCTCCTGCAAAGCTAATGTTCTACCCAGCTAAATGAAGTGTTTATTTCTTGTATGTATATTTTCACATCTCAGCTCTTACTGCTCGCAGCTGCTCTGGTGTTCACTATCAATATCTTATTCCCAGACAGCTCTCCAAACATCGTCTCAGAAATACAGTTAGCACCTTTGGCAGCACACACCACACCATGCGGCTGGTTTGTAGCACGAGCCATTCAAAGTGAAATTTTTGACATGGATTCTTCTTTGAGGGAAAAATGTAGATTATTTCTCAGTGCTCTTTTGAAGGTGACTCCAAGGAGTGGTGGCTGTCAGGGAGGACTGCATGGAGTAGCTCAGCAGTACATATAGAAACCCATAATTAACATAATGTAGGGGTTGTGCCCACATGCAACAGGCCCCATGGCTTCAAGAGATTTAGTTGTGTTCTTTCTCAGAAGTGGATGATGTTTTACTGAGAAATTAGAGGGATTGCATTCCAAAGTGGGCTCCTACATTTGTCCAACTCAGTCACCCTTCAGACTTAATCTCCAGCAGCTGTAATGAGAGTGTAGACAGCTGCTGAGCAGGTAGCCATCCCTACTTCAGACACTTAGATGCTGGTGTCTTGTCTGAAACCAGATCTCACCCCAGCTTGTCCTGTGCCTCAGTTGCCCATCTGTGTACTAGTGGTAACAGCGTATCGGAAGTGATGCTATAAATACATACAGACCATGGTACTGCAGCCCAGTCATGTGACACTTAAAATATTTTTAAATGTCATTTTACTTGTTAAAATTTAGTTAGCTCAATTCTCAGAACTAAAACATTAGGTGGGACTTGCTTATTTCTACTTGGCCTGTTTTTCAGATTCAGCAACCACTTTTAACCTGTCAAAAAAGAAAACCCTGCCTGAATTCTGTCTGTAAACTAGTTAATCAGAGCAGTTCGATTATCTACATATTCAGCCTGGAGAAGGCTCCGAGGAGACCTTATAGCAACCTTCAATACCTGAAGGAGGCATAAAAGATGGCTAGGGAGAGACATTTTACATGGGCATGTAGTGATAGGACTAGGGGGAATGGGTGTAAACTGGAGAGGGTCAGATTTAGGCTAGACATAAGGAAAAATCTCTTCACAACAAGAGTGGTGAGACACTGGAACAGGTTGCCCAGGGAAGTTGTGGATGCCCCCTCCCTGGAAGTGTTTAAGACCAGGTTGGATGGGGCCTTGGGCAGCCTGACCTAGTGGGAGGTGTCCCTGCCCATGGCAGGGGGGTTGGAACTAGATGATCTTTAAGGTCCCTTCCAACCCTAACTACTCTATAATTCTATAATTCAAACATTGAATCATACTCTATAACGTTGTCTAAAATTGTCCTTTTGAATCCAGTATCTCCTGTGTGATCAGAATACTGGAAATTCAGCCACAACATGGAGTTTCCCATTATTTTAGTTTTAACAAATTAAAAATGTTTTAATAAACTTTGTGAAAGACATGAGTTTGGGACTTAAATTTATAGAGCAGTTGCTAATCCCCTGGTTTGTAAGCCAGGTTCGCAGCACACCCTCTCGCAGCAGCTCCGATCAGGAGCTCATCACTATGACTGACAGTGTCAGAAGCTTAACTGATCCTGAACAGGGAGTCCTCGCCAGGGCAAGCCACCCAAGCACGAGTGCGTGATTATTGCAGGCAGCATTTGTACAAGCGGCAGCTGCTACGTATGGTCCTATGGTATGGCCACCGAGCTCTGCCTATTTAATGTATCAGACTTCCTTGCTGGTTGGCCACAGTCAGTCATGCATTTCTCCCTAAAGATGTAAAAAACATTTAGTTTCATGGGTGCAAGTCAGTATAAAATCATGGGAATCGATGCGTCTTCTGAATCCCAGCAGGTCTGCCAGACCAAAAGGTGCAGCGCTGTTGTTGCCGCACTTTCAGAAAGCTTAGGGGCCTCAGAACATTTTAAGTACGGGAAGCATTCTGTTTATGGCTTGGATTTACTGCAGCTCTGTGTGTGCTGGCTCCTGCTGGTTTCATCTTACTGCCTCATCTGTCTCTATCATCTCAGTTTGATAGGGGCCATGCTGTTTCCATCAGGGTGCATGTTAGAGCTCTGACTTTATTTGAGGAAAGGCAGCCAATAGCTTTGAAGTGTGTGATAATATTTCTGTGGCAGGATGACAATCTCACTCTATATCCCCGAGTCTCTTGACTCATCATGGGACATCCAGAGAAACTGACTGGACATGGCTGAAATCACATTGATTTCTTTTCCTCTATTAAATTTCATTTTTACTATTTGCACTCAATAAATACTACAGCCACAGGGTAAAAACATGTCCCCTATTTCAACTGAATGATGCGGTGCATGCTTGCTTAAAAATGTTGAACTTGTCATATATTTTAAAATCCCAAGTAAGATTTTTAATTTTTCTTAGTAGTTTTCAGTGAACAGCTGCACTGTCGTCTTAGAGACAGAGAGGGCTTCAAAGAAACATCAGGCAAATGTAGCTCTCTAAAACTTACCTCCTGTTTTATTACTATGAAGACGGTTGGGTCCTACTTTAGCAGTATTTATTCTCTAGCATTAAAGAAGGAAAAAATAAACAAAAACATTGTCTATCCTGTTGCTAATTTGACTGAAATCAGCCGAATGTTTCTGCCCAAGGCAACTGATGAAGATCTTCCTAAATGGAAGCTCATAGACATACTAACCCCAAAGTTTTTCATTCAGTTTAAAAATTGGTTGTTCTCTTCATGTCTGTGCCAGTGTGTTGTTCAGGACCTCTAAGCATTTTCCTTAGACTAACCAGATCAGATAGCAAGAGGTTCTGTAAAGGTTTCAGGCAATGAGATGTTACCGCTCAAGTTGCAAATGGGGGAGGATCAGTTCACAAAGGCTTTTGCATAAGTTTGTGATGAAAGTACATTCTCTACTAATTGCTCCTTATTTCCAGCAGCATTACATTTTATCCAGTCATTAAATCTTTCCACGAAGCTGTCTTTAAAACTACTACACTGGAGTGAAGTCATGCTAGGGACTCAATCAGTTAAACTGTTGGGATGTTCTGGAAATAGACGGGATGGGAGCTCTGCATCTGCAAACAGTGACAGGGCAGTACTTAACTAGCTAGACCTCTCTGTCTAAGCTGACAGTGCAGCTGTTCACTGAGAAAAGGGAGCTTAAGGGAGTCCTTATTGCTCTGTACAACTTACCTGAAAGAAGGTTGTATTGAGTACAGTGTTGGTCTCTTCTCCCACGTAACAAGTGACAAGAAGGAACAGCCTCAAATTGCACCAGGGGAGGCTTAAACTGGATATTAGGGGAAAAAAATCTCCATCAAAAGGGTTGTCAAGCACTGGAAGAGGCTGCCCAGGGAACCAATTGAGTCACCATCCCTGGGGATATTTAAAAGACATGTAGGTGTGGTGCTCAGGGACACGGATTAGAGGTAGACTTGACAGTGTTAGCTTTATGGTTGGACTTGATGGTCTTAAAGGTCTTTTCCAACTTAAACACTTCTGTGATTTTGTGATTCTATGGAAGCACCAGAAGCAACCTGCCAGTATGTATGATCAAAGGCCCCAGATATCTCTCTGGGACACACTGGGGTTTGGCAGAACTTAGAGAGCAGAAACAAAGACTGGAATTACAGGTCCGAGAGGGGATTTGTTAGTCTCTCTGAGGCAGCGATCCATTCCACAGAAAGATATCAGTCTGTACAAGAATGTAACAAGAGATCCACAAGTTCATGTTACAGTTTTGGCAATTCTTTCAAGATGCAAAACATTTGGCCTTTGTAACAGAGGTGATTGACTATCTGAAGGTCGGAGCTGCACAAAGAATATAGGCTTCTGTACTGGAGAAAGAGTTTAAAATAAGAACAGGGCTGATTTTGCATACTGCATTGTGTTTATCAAATTCTTCCGATAGAAAGTTTTAAATAACAGAATAAACTTATTTTCTCTTCTGAGTTGTAATTACACATTTTATACATGGGGCAGGTGATTAAGTAACTACTTTTCAATAGAATCTGTAGAAGATATTTTTAGAATACAGAAAAGCAGAAAATCTACATTAAGAATGCTTTGTGGATTTTTTTTTTCTTTAGAAAAATTAATGCTGAACAACATTTATTCAGATTCATAGTGGAAGATTCAGTTTTATCTTTCTTTATCCAGTACAGAAACCTCTCATTTATGTTTATCAGACTTCTAACCACCAGAACTGGACACGCAGCAATTTAAAAGCCTGTGTGATGTCTACTGGGAAGTATTTTCCCCATTGTAATGAAACATAAGGAAAGCTGTATTATTCTTTGTTCTGGTTCAAAGCCAGTGAGAAGAAAAAAAGGAGTCTGATGGAGTTTTGATTCAGACAATCTTCATGGTTTAGGCTTGGCTTTTCCATAACTCATGAACTTATATCTTCCATAACCCCAGCAATGCTATATGAGGATTATAGAGGAAATAAAAGGTTGCAGGGTGTCTTTTGACATGACAATGTGAAGCCCAGCACAGAGACGTGTAAGGAAAGGATTGACAGTGATGAGAGCACCCTCTGCCCAAGCTGATAACACTCAGATCATGCTGAGTATGTCTCTGATATTAGACAGACAAATGTCCCAAAGCAAACATGGAAAAAAGCAAGCAAATCCATTACTTGCTTTTAAATATCAGTAATGACCCTGGAGACCTCCCACAATCTCAGGGCAGCAGATAGCAGACAGCATCTCTTGCAGACAGAATGAAGTGAGATGAACACATTTAAATGTTCATTCTCTTTTGCACAGAGATCATTGCAGCTCTCTCAGCCCCAACAAGACTACTGAATGGTCCTGTGGAGGTTTTGCATCCTGTGGTTTGTTGAAGAACTGAATGGTTTCACCATTTTCTCCAAGAGAAAACGAACCCTCTAGACTTCATGACAAGTGAGAGGCACCTTGAATCAGCGCAAGAAATGCATTAACTTTGAATCATATATAAGGAAATATCCTATGAACAAAGCTGAGGTCTAATTGAAATTCTTTTGAGGCCACTGCTCCACGTGGAAAGGGGGGTAAATATCAGCTCAGAAAGAAACTGATTGGTCACTGAGGTATTTAAACATTCAATGAAATACAACAAAATGAAGTTCATAGATTAGTTTGCATGGTCTCTGGCATGTGGACTTTGTGAGTCTCACCACAGCAACAGCACCTGGGATAGAGAGAGTGAAGCTGGTTCTCTCTGATCAGAAATTCTGCCCTGGAAGTGATGAATTGGTCCTTTCCTGACTGAAGAGCCACCTCTGTACCTGTGGCTCCATTGCCACTTTACCCCAGGTGGCACTATGACTTTCAGGCCAATTGACAAGTGCTGTTCAATATCTTCATCAATGATATAGACAGTGAGATTGAGTGCACATACAGCAGATGACACCAAGCTGAGTTGTGCAGTTACCACACCGGAAGGATGGGATGTCACACAAAGGGACCTGGACAAGCTGGAGAAGTGGGACTGTGTGAACCTCATGGGGTCCAACAAGGCCAAGTGCCAAGTCCTATACCTGGTTCGGGGCAATTTGTGGTTTCAACAGAGGATGGAAGATGATGCGATTGAGAGCAGCCCTGAGAAGGACTTGAGGTGCTGACTGATGAGGAGCAAAACATCAGCCAGCAGTGCACACTTGCAAACCAGAAGGCCAACTGTGTCCTGGGCTGCATCAAAAGACGTGTGGCCAGCAGGTCAAGGGGAGTGATTCTGACCCTCTACTCCACTCTCGTGCAGCCACACATCTCCTGAAATAGTGTTGATGCCTGTCTCACCCGCTCACAGTAAGGGCAGAGGTTGCCCACCCCTCCACATTTGAGACCAACCTGACACAATCAGTGGCAGGGTTGGTGAAGAGGAAAATGAAGAGCTGGAGCCTGGCAGAAGTGTTAAAGAGCACATGAAACATGAGCACTGTTGCCTTCCAACTTGTTTGCGAAACACAGCAACATGGGCAATGTATTGCTGGTTTAAAGAGCAGTAAGCCGAGACGGAGTGAAAGGAGTGACCCTGCTCTGTGTACACATAAACACTTCCTCCAGGTGCCTGTGAATTTCACTGCTTTAACCATAGCTCATTGACAGCCCTCAAGAATACTCATGAGAATGTTAACAAAAAAATAAAGCTATGGCTTCAAATGTGTGTTGCAAAAAAACCCTGGAAGGAAAAGCCCAGGAAATATTTGGCCCTTTATGGTGAACTGACCTAATGCTTTCAGCAGGCAGGCAGAAAGGGTGCAGAAGGGACAAGCAACTTAGCACATTTGAGTCTGTGTGCGTGTAGCCTTGCAGTATTGTGAGTCAGATCAGTACTGATATCTCCAAGGCAAAGCAGAGGCATAGGAAATGAAGCCGTTTACCCAAGAGCACGCAAACAGCAGAAGTACAGCTCAAGAAATACCTCCATGTCCTGACCCTGAGTTGTGTGTTCTAGCTTTTACCAGAAACTCACAGTGAATTTTTTACTGTGACAATTCTTTTAAAGAGAACCCCTTTTCCTTGTGTTAGAGTTCTGTAGATATTCTGTAGATAAAGCATTCATCCTTGCCATTAAAAAAGCTTTAGAAAATTTGTATCCATGTGAAGCTGAAGGAAGTCTAACATTACAGATAGAAGTAAATATACCTGGCAGGCAGATTGTTGCTTTGCTTTTGACAAGGACAGATTTTTCCTTATTTTGGATTGATCTGTCCTTTTCACAGAAAAGTTACACCTGTGTCTGATAAAGCACCAGTGACCCCACAGCCAGTTGGTGACAGCTGCCCTGACTTATCACAACTTCATGAGAAGAGAATAAGCCCCACAACTGCTGTGTGCAAACTGCATTTGTCTCTTTCAACTCCTGATTTCAGAGCAAGGCTGCATCCACCCTACAGACCAAAACCCACAACTGACCTGCAGCCCACACTCCCCTTGCAGGACTGACCTGGGATGCAGCATGGATTGTGGTTGAAAGGTTGGTCCATGTTAGGAGCTGCCCAGCCACAGCTAACCCTTATCCAGTCCACTTACATGGTACATGTCCATACCTTTACTTTGCCTGTGCAAGCTGTGATGGGACCCCTTGCTTGCAGTGCAGACAGCCCATAATCTTCCTCCTTCATGGCTCTAGGTCTTGGCATCTTGGCTGAGGACTGGGAAACCAAGTCCCAGCTGAGAGGTAGGATGTTTAGATATCTCCCTTTGGATGATGAAGTTCTTTTCTGAGTAGCAGCTCTTAAGTATGTGTCCCCTGTACTTCCAAGAACAAGAGAACTGTCAGAAAACATAAAATTACTAGAATACTGCAAAAAAAAAAAAATCACATTCTGGTTCAGAAAATTCATTTCAAAGTGCCTACTTGGAAACATAGTCAGTGAGCTAATATTTTGCTCGTCTGAAAAAAAAGTATCCCACTCTACTGGTATAAAGGCGGCCACTCCAAATCACCGGGTGCTTCTGAAGAACATCTCAGCAACACAGGCACACAATTTAATTTCTGAGCAAGGCTTTATCTCTTGGTGTAGATTTCCTCCTTGCATGTAATGTACAATTCTCACTATCTCATTTAAAAACTTAAAATTCGATATGAATTCATTGAACTGGCAGGCTAAAGTAAACTTTAGTTATAGCTTTTGAGGCATGAATCTAAAAATTCATACTGTCTTTAGTGCAGGGTTCTGGAAATGGACATCTATCAGGCCAAGAGAGTGTATATGCAGTGCTGGATTTATCAATTTGTGAATCAAATGCTGCTCCCTCTTGTAAGTATTTGGCTCCTGTTGATATCAAGCATAGATTGTACTAAGCCAGCATCTAGTGGAAGACTTAGGCTTCCATGTGATCATCTTTTTCTGAAGTTATATCTGACTTGCATGGATTTGAAAAGAAAGCATATTATTACAATTTGTACAAGATTTTTTTTACAGCTTTCAATACTATTCCAGCTAGCAGATCCTATGGAGTTATCACATCTAAGATCATTAATATAATAGTAGCGGGAGCTTCTGTGTTACCAGTTTGAGGCTTCTGCTGCTGAAAGCACCAGACCTTACTATCCTATTCATAAGCTTCTTGCATTCTTTTAACAATAAGTTGGTGAATTTTCCCATTCCTTTTTAGTGGGAACACTGTTTCAAGAACCTGCTTGTTCAAGAAGTTGGGAAATTCCTTCTAATTTCTGATCCAAACACAGTCATGCACAGTTCCTGTCCTTTTTATTTCTACTGATAACAGTGTCCTGTAGCTGAATAGCTCTTTCTCCTTTGCAGTATTTATAGACATGAGTTGAAATCCTTTTGAGCCTTTGTTTGGCTAGACTGATCCCACCACCTGTTCTCATATCTCCCATAGGAGAGCCTCTCCAGTTCCCCAGTTATGCTCACCATTTTCTGCGCCTCTCTGATTCAAAACAGTATTTCCTTACTGTTAGTTCCTGGAATTGTATATGCTTTTCCAGATGCTCTATCACTTGGGCTTGCACCTGGGAATAGTTCCTGGAGCTACAGCTCCCCTTACATCCAGGCACTGCATGTACGCCTTTCATAGCTACCTCATGGTACTGACATGTCTCTCTCTAAACAACCTACAGACAACTCCTGTCTATTTTGGCTAAGCAGCCACTCTACCTTAGCCATTACTCCCATATGATGAACTTAGAATCACAGAATCACAGAATCACTAGGTTGGAAAAGACCCACTGGATCATTAAGTCCAACCATTCCTGTCAAACACTAAATCATGTCCCTCAGTACCTCATCCACCTGTCCCTTAAACAGCTCCAGGGAAGGTGACTCAACCACCTCCCTGGGCAGCCTGTTCCAGTGCCCAATGACACTTTCTGTGAAATATTTTTTCCTAATGTTCAGCCTAAACCTCTCCTGGCAGAGCTTGAGGCCATTCCCTCTTGTCCTGTCCCCTGTCACTTGTCAGAAGAGGCCGTTACCCTCCTCTCTACAACCTCCCCTCAGGTAGTTACAGAGAGCAATGAGGTCTCCCCTCAGTCTTCTCTTCTCAAGGCTAAACAACCCCAGTTCCCTCAGCTGCTCCTTGTAAGGCCTGTTCTCCAGCCCCTTCACCAGCTTTGTTGCTCTTCTCTGGACTCACTCCAGAGCCTCAACTTCCTTCTTGTGGTGAGGGACCCAGAACTGCACACAGTATTCGAGATGCAGCCTCACCAGTGCCGACTACAGAGGGAAAATAACCTCCCTGGATCTGCTGGTCACGCTGTTTCTGATACAAGCCAAGATGCCATTGCTGCACCAGCTCCTCTGGCTTCCTGGCTGCACGCAGCACAGACTTGGCCTCCAGAAATGGAGTTGGCTTTGCCTGGAAGGAGCCTCATTGGTTACTGCTCCTATTTGGCAGGAAGGAAACAACTCTACAGAGCTCGGGGAGATGGACAGAGTAGGCTGTTCAACCAGCACCTCTACAGTAAAACCAAGTTCCCCAGCTGCAGAGCAACATGGGTCACCATCCAGAACTACCAACAGGGGAGACAAGAAATTTCAGAAGACATGGAAACAATATCTCCTGGCACAGCCTCTGACTGCTGTGCAGCTGGGTGGCAGATCAGGACTGCAGCAGGACACAGGAGGACCCCATGTCCACAGTGCGATGCTTGTGTGTCTGTGTAGTATCCAGCCCTCCCCACCCACCTCCCGGCCCGAATTTGGGGAAACACTCATGGGAGAGTACTGGCTCAGTGTGAAGGAAGGAGGCATGTTCTACTTTTCTGTTTCTGTAGGAAGTCACAGTATTTCTGCTTTTCAACAAGCTGCTCATTTTTTGCAATTTCAAGGAGATAAATAATGTTCTAAGGTTGCTCCTTAAGGCATTATAACCCATTCACCACACCTGTCCTTTTACCTCTGTGTGGTGACAGCAAGCACTTGGTTATTCGTTGCAGCTCTTTTCTTGCTGAACAATTCATTTTGAAAGATTTTGGTGGGGTTTGGGTTTTTTTTTTTAATTTTGACTGGTCTTTGACAGAAAGTGCATGACCACCCACTGCAGGGACACCTGTGAGTTCAAATGGGGAGCACACCTGCATCCCAGGGCTCCCTTGTCCAGACTCTGCATTCAGCACTATAGGGGCATAGCACTGGGAGTGCAGAAGCTGACTCAGAGGGAAATTTCCTTACAGGTTGAAAAAGAGACAGTCAGAACACCAAAGGAGATGCTTTGTCTCCCTGTGATTCAAGGAAGGGTATGAAAAGTGATCTGAGCTTATAGACAGGATCTTACAGGGAAACGCCCTGTTGTGAGTGTGTTTTTTCCCAGGGCAGCTTGAACTCAGCAAGAACACAGCCTAGAACCTCGTGGCTCCTGCTAAACTATCTTCCAGTCTAGGAAGGCATAAGAGTACCTCCCAGAATGGCTTCATAGGCTTGTCATACAGTTCTCCCTTGTCTTTTGATAAGGAAATTAGATTGCTACTTGGAAGCATCCTGGAGGGAGTTGGCACAATCAGCTGCAGGGCTGATACCCACCCGAGGAGGGAAGGGGATTCCCTTTCCTCTCAGTGGGGCATCAACATGTTAACAAGGTGTTTTCAGGGGCTCTGCCCCATGACTGCAGATAGGAGACAGGCTTTGAAATGTCTCCAAGTGAAACCATGGCAAAATTGATGTAGGCAGAAGGTAATTACCCAGATTAGACTTCGGTGAAAGCAAAGAACTGACGTTTCATAAGGGAGTGTGCCACAGGACCTTAAACAACCACACACATCTGCCACTTCTGTGACTTTACATTTTAGCTGGAACACTGATCTCCATCATCAGAGCGGGCTGCAGCACCAGAGATGACTTATGAGTCACTTGTCAGCAACTGCAGTCAGCAACTCCAGACCAGCCTTTGCAAGTGCTGTGCCCATTGCCCTTCTCTTCTGCAAAAGACTAACATCAATGGCTATTACTGACCTAAAAGATGAATCTTAATTTCCTTTGTTTTTATTTTTCTACTTCTGCATTTTTGTCTTCTCTCATCTGCCACTTTTCAGTATTCATTTTCTTCTATATTATCTTCTTTATCAGTTTTCACCTTCCATATAGTTTCCTCACTTCTCACTCTCCCTCTTTCCTTAAGGGCTTAGGCTGGGGTTTTAAAACAACTTCTTGTCTTCCTCCAAATCCTGTCCACTATGCTTCCCCTGAGTTTCCTCCCTGTCTTTCCCTTTGCAACTGCTTAGCTGCTTCTAGCACTCGATTAAACATTTTGCTCTTTCTCATCTTCCTCAAAGCTGCTGAGGACAAGGCCTGGGGTTGCAGGTCTCCTGACTGTGGTCTGCATTCCAGCATCGCTTCCATCCTCAGAGGAGCCTAAGCTCCAGCTTCTGTTTGGTGATGGGGGACTGACCACAGGTTGATTTTTATGTCATGGGGGCCTATGCAATTAAGAAGGCAGTTAGAGACTAATTGTACATATCATATTTCCTGTGACAGTGAGTCTAGAAATACTCATGAGTTGTTGAGATCCTGAGGCAAGAGGAACAATGTTGGAAAGTGATTCAGTTTGTTATATATTCCTTTTGGTAGGCTCTAGTCAAAAACTACAAAAGCAAAAAGGTATCTTCACTGTTTTTTTGCCTTAACATTCCTGACAATTCACTAGTGGATCCCCTCTATGTTAGACTTCATTTCCCTTCAGTAATTTGTTCCCTTTTCTGGGGAAAACTGTCTCATTAATATTTTTAGATACAAGCTTACCCATATCTTTCCAGTACTATTGCAATGTTGGGTGGCCTGAAGTAATTACTTCTGTCTGGTGTGTTTTTGCATAAAAGAAATATTAATTCTGTTATTTATTGTTGAAATGAGCAAACTAATTAATAGCTAGTAGTGCTTCTAAACATGTATCTCCCTTGCCTTTCAACATTTTGGTCACTGTTCAGTTTTTATGTTCTCACTACCTTCACACTAGCTGAAGCACCCAGAACCTTAACTGATCTGAGAGAGGGACATGTCTAGCACTTACGTGAAGAAGAGCTATTCATGCCATCGCCTGTGATGTGATACCTCCAGCTGCACATCTCCCAATGATATTGGCTCTGCTTCCACCATATCATATTGACAGATCACGCCCTGCTTGTTGTTCACTGCTATCATGTGATGAATGCTAGACTGCCTTTCCAGTTTCTCTGACTGAATGGCTGCACTGGGGTTAGTTCTGCCTAGATACAGCTGTGTGCACTTGTACTGAATGGATCTCAATTGAATAATTCTGCTGCATCCTTAAAAAAAAAACACGTTAATTTTTAAACTTTAAGTCAACCTGAACTGCGGCTCTATTCATCATTGACTTCCCCTTCTGTTAGATCATGATTTAGGACCTGCTATGAAACACCAGGGACATGACACAGCCCAGAGCTTGAATTTAGTTGTATACAGCCTTATGAACCATTTTCTTCCCATGTCAATATGAAATTGCACTAATATATGGGCTCAGGTACTACCCTCCCAGCAGGCTTGATTTCTGCGGCTGAGAAAGACCTCAGATCCTTTCCCAGGAGACTTCCCTAATGCTTATGATCTTGACACAAACATCTGGTAGGTTTTCATTCACAGAAACCAGGACTATGTTTCTGTTTGGAAGCTTCAAACCACATTTATTGTAAATTCATGGAAAAAAAAAATAAAAGAAGAAAACACAGGCTGGTAAACTATTACATCTCAGAGTGAAGAACTTGTCCAGTGATGTGCAATCAGGTATTAAAAAGAATATCTAAATAAGCAGCAATTTCTCAATAGAAATCTCATAAATAAAAAAGAAAATTATTTCCATATTTACAGATTACAAGAGAAATGTATCTTTAAAGCATTGTTTCGTATTTAGTGGGTTTATTTCTTTGAAATAAAAGAGAAACGGTTTGTATCTAAGAGTGTAGTTTGGAAGCAGCTTGCTACACAGTCTATTTTACCACCAGTGAATGGATGCGGTGCCTCCCATTGACCACTGCAGTGCTCTGTCTCTTCTGTCATCCAGGCTTTCACCGCAGGGCTTCTGGTACCTCCACCTACAAAAGGGGGGTGGGGTGGGGAGGGTGTTCATCACATTTGCTGTACAGTCTAGATGGCAAAATTCCTACCAGAGCTGCAGACACACCCCCAAGAGCCCTGTGCTATGCAGTGTCTTCCATAATTCTGGAAGGTACTGGAGCACCTGTCATACAGAGACAGGCTGAGAGAGCTGGGTTTGTTTAGAGAAGAGATGGCTCTGGGGAGACCTTGTAGCAGCCTTCTAGTACTGAAAGGGAGCCTACAGGAAAGCTGGGGAGAAGCTCTTTATTAGGGAATGCAGTAACAGGAGGAGAAGTAATGGTTTTAAGCTGAAAGAAGGGAGATTTAGATTAGATATTTAGAATAGATATTAGAAAGAATTTCTTTTCTGTGAGAGTGATGAGCCATGGGAACAGTTGCCCAGGGAAGCAGTCGGTGCCCCATCCCTGGACGTGTTCAAGACAAAGTTGGCTGAGGACTTGAGCAACCTGATCTAGTGGAAGGAGTCCCTGCACATGCCAGAGGGATTGGAACTGGATGATCTATAAGGTCCCTTCCAACCCAAACCATTCTATGACTCTATGATAACAAGCCTGAACTCAGTAATGTATCCCACTTTCTGTCGAGAACACAGTTGAATAGAAACCAATGTGCTAAGGGAAGCACAGACAGATAAACACTTGTCTTCTTATGCTCACATTTCTATGAGTGTTTTTTCTTTATTAAATATATACATACTAAAATCAGTTGAGCTTGTGCTGTATCTGAGCCACAATCAGTACTGAAACAGAATCTCTTACTTACCCTCCTTAATTGCTTTATGCTGCTTGCCCGAATTGCTTCCATAAGGTTGTCATGGAGAGACCTTTGTGGGGTAGAGGGACGGGTGGAGGGTCGTGAACCTTCCTCTGATTTTCTGTCTGAGACTGATTTTAGAGAATCTTTAATTTCTTTTAATATGCTGTTTTCCTCATGTTTTTTGCTTTTTTTCCCTTTTTTCTTTTTCTGTCCATTCTGTAAAGCTTTTTTTGACCTTTCTTGCTCTTTGATGACTTCAGCTATATTCCTGGTTGGTACCTTCTTCTCTGGAATAACTGGGGGAGGAGGAGGAGGTGGAGGTGGAGGCGGGGGTGGTGGAGGAGGTGGGGGAGCAGGAGCTGGAGGCTGACTTTTCGCTGGTGGTACTTTTTTAGGAAGCTTTGGAGAGGACCAAGGTGAGCTCTTAGGTGATGCATAGGGGGAGGACCATGGTGTCCCTTTCTGCAAGACTCTGGTCTTTGCATTGATGGCTCCATCACAACCAGACTCTTGTTGACGCTGCTCCTGCATACGCTTTTGCCTTTGTTTATCCATATTTCTTGTTAGGATACTTGTCATGCTCATTCTTGGGCCAGGAAGGTCAAAGTGGTACCCAAGCTTGACCAGAGTGGTGTTCTCTTTCAACAGTTTAACTATGTCCATTTCTACCTGGCTGCCCATGATGTGCCTCTGATTGTGGAACCGCAGTTCTGTTAGAACCTTGTTATTCTGCAAAGCTCTCATGATAGCCAGCACTCCCTTGCCTGTGATAAAATTTGACTCAATATTCAGACTAGTTATGTGCTGATTTACCTTTAACATACCAGCAATAGCTATTGCAACGTTGTCATCAGCATGTGTGTTAGCCAAGCTGAATGACTTAACTACCGTGTTGTCCCTCAAGGCTTGAGCAAATTGTATAAGCATCTGTGAAGTGATGTTTTCTATGTTGTTTAGATTGACCTCTGTGGTGTCAGGGTCATTGCTCCTAACTTTTTCCAAAGCATCCTCAATAACTGTTGGATTTCCACAGGGGTGGATGGCACTGCTTTTTAAGCTCAGATTATCGATGTCTTTTCCATCGTGGCCATTGAGTAAGTTTTCATTACCCTTTGTGCCATTACATTTTTTGTGTCTGATGTGGTCAGAACTTCTGCCATCCTCGGGGCTTTCACCAGCAGCAGCATTTTGCTTTTCCTCTGCCTCATCATCACTGTCATCTTCATCTTCCTCATTTTCTTCTTCTTCTTCTTCTTCTTCTTCATCCTCTTCAGTATATGCTTCCTCAGACACTTCACTATTGCTTTCTGTGAAACATTCTTCTTGAATGTCTTCTGAATTGTCATCTTCTTGCTCTGAATCCTGAAGAAGAAAGTAGAAGTGTGTGTTAAACATTACTGCAGCAACGTAGGTACTGCCTTTTTGTGCAAAAACAATTATCTGGAAACTGTATAAGTTAATATTGAAAACCAAAAATAGATCTCCAGAAAGAATTAGAATATAAAATGTTTTAACACCTTAATATTATTTTTTTCATATTCCTTAGAAAACAAATGCTTAGCATAAATTGGAAGTGTCTCACTGATGCCAATGAGTTCTGCCAAGAGAAAACTTGATACAAGATATTGCAACATGGGCATACTTCATGTTTTCTATATGTTGGCATGTCCACAAAGGAATATTATTTGAATCCTTGTCAGCAGAAACACAAGATGACAATTTCAGAACAGATATGATCTATGAGCAACAAGTTTCTTTATTTCATGAGGATTATACATCTCTGTCAATGCTCAGACTCCCTTGCATATGCTGGTACGCCCAAAAAGCCTAAAGACTGCCATGATTTAGAATGCAAATGGTGTACACACATGTAAACATGCATATTGACATGCAAAATAATACAGAATCACTTAGTCATGTCAAACAGGTTTTTGGTGCGCTATACACACTCAGAAGATATATATTCATTCCCATAGGTAACAAGTAATCACCTGTCAGTGTTGTATGGACCATAACTGAGCCCACACACCATGACAAACCTTATACCCCTTGCCCAAAAATATCTCGTGCAGCATGTTTTGTCTACTGTAAAAGCCATAGCATATGCCATTTTATTTACATTCGTAAATGTTCATAAAATATTGAATGAAATAGAATTGATCTGTATGCAGTACTTTAGCAACATGCATAGTAACAGTCTTTGTGAAATCATACAGGGGATTTTCCAAAAAGTACACTCTGTGGGGATTTTACAAATAGTACAGTCTGTGGAGACGCAGTGATACTGTTTTGTGCTTCTGGAAAACAGAAGTGTTACTAACATGACAGCCTATTTTTAGAAAAACTGCAGAGTTTCAGGTTTGCTTAATTATCAGACTCTAAAAATGCAGGCAATGGTTAGCATAATAGTAATGACAGATTGCATTGTACTGTTTCATAATCTTAAGTAGACTTCTGTGATGGGACAAACACAAAACAGGTGGTAATTGTAATGTCCACAGAACCATGACTCCAATAAAATAGGATATTGCGCTGTTCCAGCCTGTTCCTGAGCATTCAGTGCCTGGAGGTCTTGCGGGGTCTGGCTCCATTACCTTTCATATGGAGAACTTGCAGGATCCAGCCCTGCTGCTTCTCTTGCTGATCATGTGTGGGAAGGCCCTTACACTGACAGACACTGTGCTACATGTAGAAACAGGGCTGTGTTTAAGCCAGGTTTGTTATATCACTAAGATTTATATCTGTAGCTTCTATACATTAATGCAGACTTCTAAAAGCTGAATATGCCAGGTATCCAGGAACCACCTTCATGGCTATGCTTTTATCTATCCAGGAACGTACCAAAACCTTCAACATAGCTGCAGATGAGCAGAAAGTAGTGTCTCTAAATGGACTGCTAATAAGCTTGATGACATGAGATTAATGAAAAAAAAAACCCCACCTGATTTTTCTGAGTGGCATTTCTGAATTCAAAGGGGAAATTTAGTTTCCCATTGTACATATCATTTGGTGTCATAAAAATCTGCATGATAATTTTGAAATCAAGTACTCTTCTCTCTGCAGATCCGTAGAGGCATGCTGTGATTGTGGCAACATTTCAGTACAGGACTGCTGCATACAGCCTGCAGGGCTTCATCGCACTTTGTAGTCATAACTCGAGGAAAAGTTAAGACTTAGATAGTCAATGCAGAGAGGTAAATGCTTCTAGAGGGCAAGTCATCCACCCTAAAAGGCTATCTGCAGGATGTTTGCCTGCTAGAGGGGCTGATCTCTCACCACTAGCTATAGAAGGAGCACAAATAACCTTCTTATCTAAGGTGTCTAACTTTCAGACAGTTGAAGGCAAGAAGAAAATTGCTTTTAAGAAACTCAGAAGAAGCTTTCTCACTGCCTTCAGCAAAGAGAGCTTTTGTGCTTTCTACATCAGAGTGTCAACATTTTCCTATTTATGGATGCATTTAAAAAGTTTTTTTCTCAGATAAAAAGCATTAGAGGCTTTTGCTAGCACTTTGAGTTTAGCCAGTACCCACTGTTAATGCTGTATAGACATGGAAAAACAAAAATAATCCTGCCATTAAGTAAGACACCAAACTAGACCTGCTCAGGAGGTTTTTTGGAACTGTCCAGGTTTTGAGTTCAGGCTCAGCTGGAAATAAACATTAATCTTGCCATTGACTCCCTAGGACTTGACAAAGAGGGAGTGAAGTTAATGTCTGCAAGCTGATACTAATGGTCTGATGACAGCTAGTGGCTTGTGTGTTTACTTAAAAAGACACAGCAACACCATTCATGAGCAGGAGAAAACACATAACTGTAAAGAAATCCTGGATATTACTATGGCAGGCTAATTTAATCCAGGTGATTTTTCTTAAAGAGAGTTTTTATCTTGCTTGCAAATGAACTGCAATCCTGGATCAAGGCTGTTAGAAGTTTTGCCATCTTTGCCTTTGTTGTATTATTTTATACTTAAACATGAAAAAACTTGCCCTTACAAACAGAGTCAGAGCTTCATATGAAGTAGTGCTTAGAATCAAAATACTACTCGTGCCCTCAAGTCCTCACCTTTCTTTGAAATTACATGGAGCCAACATGAAAACAAGAGTTGCTTTTTGATAGAGCTCAGTCTCACAAATTATTTTAGCAAAGGCCTGGGGAATGCCAACATGGACATTAACTTAGACTGAGAGTGTTAATCTCCTGACAGAAGTGAGCCCTTCAGTGCTGCCCAGCTATACTGTTCATTTGCAGCATGGACCAGATTTTATTAGTAAAATATTTATTCCAGAGGATGAATTGCCTAACAAGCACTATTGGTTGCTTTTCGGGCAATACAGATAAATGGTTTGGCTGATGACTCTACCCAAGCAATTTTTTAAATAACTTACAGCTACCACCTGACAGCAGTTGCCAGAAGACTCCCAAGCCTTGCCAGGGATCTCCAGCAGGAACAGAGCAGCACAGGCTGCTGACTGCAATGCAGCTTCCTTCCCGTGACTATGGATCCTGGTGGCCGCTTACTTGACTTCTGACAGAACATGAATTCAAAATTATCTTCCTGATGTGCTTCTCAGCAGTCAATACTGTTGGAGGGGTTTTTTTTGAAGGAAAAGGCAATTTATTAGCTTTTATATAAAACCAAAAGTTATTCAAAAGTCTACATTGCTAACTGGCAACAATTTCTACATGCCCTTCAAAATTTATTCTTATTTTAAGCACTAATGATAGTTTTTATGGGGTTTTCTTCTGTTCTCAACTGAGCTTTTAAGGTACCTCCAGAGAGCACAAAAACTCCCTGAGTTAATATGCAGTGCCTTAGCAGACACAAATATATATGGCTGATGTTGTTCTTAAAAATGCTACAGGAGACTGAAAGAAAATTAAAACAGTCAGGGAGGTCATGCCAGGTAAGAACTACCCCAAATACTTCCAGGATACAGTGAATGCCTCAGTATCTTACCTTGTCACATGCTCCTAATCTCTCTTTTTCTAAGAGTTTCTTGGTCTCCCTCTCCCAATAGGCCATCAGTGCTTCCCTGCTGAAAGTCCCAGTCGGTGTTTTCTCTGTCAGGCTCTTCTGCCGTTGTCCCACTGGAAGGTTACGGTCAGGCTCTATGTCCTCCAGCTCCCGCTCAAGCTCTTTCAGCTCCTCTTCAGTGAGAGAAGCGAGGAGCTCATCTTCATCAATATCTTCATATTTACTGAGCTCTCTTCTGTAGCCAAAGGTAGACATGGTCCCACTCGGTCAGGCTGATACAAGCCTGAAGCGACCAGTCATTCAAGAAGGCAGAAGCAAGCCAGCAAGCTGTGTCTCCTTTGGTCAGCAACTGTTTCCCTGCAGAGCAGTGCCACCCTTTTAAAAGTAATCATCAGGGGCTTACGACAATGCATGAAGGGATGAAAGCATGCTCTGTTTTAAGCATCAGACGTCAGCTAGACATCTGAACAGTAAGAATGTCCCAACACTAGTGTTTGCAGGTCCCTTAAAGAGGGGGATTATTGACACACTGGCCATGGCCATATTTAGAGCAGGCGGTAGCGGGAGAATACCAGTCTCGCAGGCGGGGGGGGGGGGGGGGGGGGGCAGCAGCAAATAAAACTCCAGGCACACTCACACTGACTTTGTGTCCAAACTGCAGTAGAGAAAAAAACAATGAAAATCCACTTAATCCTGAGCTGCCATGGGGGCTGGAAATAAAACACCCTCACCATTGTTCTGTGGACTTCCTCTAGTTTTCATGGTTTTCTAGTGGAATCACACTGTTATCCCACCAACATGTTTGCAGGAAGTTGGGATCGGTGGGAAGACAGCCCGAGGGGAGGAGGCTGACATGTTGGTTCCTGAGGTAAACACCACTCCTGCAATGTCACATCTCACCTGTAACAAATCATACAACTGAATTATTTATTAATTCTTTTTTTTTTTTTTTTTTCCCCTGAGGATGATCAGAGGGACAATCAACTTGACATGTCCATTCAGAGCTCCTGTGAGATTTTGGTTGGTTTTTTTTAGTGTGGAGGATTGTGCTCTGCTGGGAAGCGAGCAGAGGCCCCCAGAGCTTTAGGGGTAAGCAGCCCTAGGTGGGCAGTGAGTCTCTGTCTTCATCTCTTCTGACAGACCCTACCAGGTTGATTCACCTTTCCTGGAGGTGTTTAAGGGATGGGTGGACGAGGTCCTGAGGGACATGGTTTAGTGTTTGATAGGAATGATTGGACTCGATGATCCAGTGGGTCTCTTTCAACCTGGTTGTTCTGTGATTCTGTGAAATGAAGGCCTCTAGTAGCTGTTTTAGTTAACAAATATTGCTTGATGTAGCTGACTAGTGTGCATCTGTAGAGTGCCCCTCAGTGCCTAATTTTAAAAATATATCTACATTATTATGTCTACAAATAAATGATACATTTTTCTCATATCATTTTTATAGATGGGTATGAGAAACCACAGAATGAAAGGTTAAACGTCACACTGATTTGTTTGTTTGTTTTCTCTATTAGGAGTGAACAGTGGTGAACTAATGATGTTTTCTGAAACACTCATGCCAGCAATATCTGCAAACCTGTGTTGAGAGAGAGAGAGAAGTGAGGAGAGGAAGGCAGAGAAAATCTTGGCTTTGGTACAGTGAAGAATGAGCACACCTATAATGACAAACGTCAACCTTATTAAATGATAACACATGGTGATTTTATATTTAGTTCATAAAGTTGGTATTGAATGGAAATGTAAGCAAACATAATTTTAACTATTGTTCTTGTTTAGAATCACCTCTTTTTGTTTAGTGTGGATTTGACACCTGAACTAATGCATGATGTTCAGCCAAATTCCTCATTTAGTTTTATTATTACGCATATTGTTTTACTGGCAAAGGAGAGGGGAGACTGACTAAGTCTTTCATTAACAGATTCAGTAAATAAATTACTTTTTTACTTTGATAACGTTCTGGATGAAATTCATCCATTTAAGTTTGTTCAAGATGTGGGATGAAAACTTGTAAGTTTAGGTTTCCCTAATACACAAACAACATTATTAAATCAGACTAAAGAATATTGTGCCTATGTAAAAAGTTTAAATAGATATTTTCAGATGTCACTAAAGGTGGACAAGGTATTTTGTTGTAAAAATCTCCCCTGAAGCAGTGGGGAGACTGGCACAGTTAGGTAATGTTATGAGATGTTGGGGTCCTTTCTTAATCCTGTACATGTCCCTCATGGCAGTTTAGGAACTGTTCTTTCTAGGGAGAAGGACAAGGGCCTCACCTGGAGTACTGGGTTTAGTTCTGCAGTCCTCAGCACAGGAAGGACACAAACTTGTTAGAGTCCAGAGGAAGTATACAAAGATCATCAAAGGGCTGTCCCTTCATACAAGGACGGGCTGAGAGAGTTGGGGTTACTCAACCTAGAGAAAAGAAAGTTCCAGGGAGACATTATAGCAGACTTCCAATACCAAAAGGGGGCCTACGGTACAGATGGGGACAGACTCTTTCTTAGGGGATGCAGGGATAGGACAAGGGGGCGTTGGGCAGCCTGATCTGGTGGAAGGTGACCCTACACATGGCAGGGGTATTGAAACTGGATGATCATTAAGATCCCTTCACATCCAAACCATTCTATGATTCTAATAACGCTGTAGCACCCGTCAAATTACACATATAAAAAAGATGCTAAAACCAATTGCTTACAGGTCAGAAAATGTGGGGATAATTAGTCTTTGCCTGCTGATAACCACTGAAGCAAAGTCCTTAATTCCATAAATCTGTAATTATGTATTTTGTTCCTGGACCCCTGAGTCCCCAGGAGCCTTACTCTTTTTCAGTGTACAGGAGAGAGTACACACATTTAATAAACAGACTTTCGGCATTATGTTTTGTTCCTGCTCTGCAGCATATCAAGACTATCAATGGCTTTATTTGTTCAGCAGCCCTTTCAGGAAATGTGAAGGTGTTATCTCCATTGTAAAGAGGAAGAATAGAGCTACGCTTAGAGACACTAAAATTGAAGTTACTCATTGATTTGGAATTTAGGAACCTCTTTTAGGGAGTATTTGGCATTATACATCACTTAGCTGGTCAGGGCTCAGGTCCCATGAGCACCAGCTGCTGCTGAAACTGCCTACCACTTCAACAGTTCAGATCACAGTTTATCACTCAAATGATTTAGTTATGAATAAATTGACTTTTCCACTTCCCAGAGGAACTCTGCTGCAAGGACAAAGATGATTGTATTTTCCTGTTATTAGCATTCCTGTGTGAAACCTTTCATTCTCACTACACAGTTCCATTTCTCAGGCATTACACATGTTTGTATTTCTTCAAAAGAAGAAGCAAAAAGTAGCAGTCTGAGCATCTTATACATCCCAGGCTATGCACTTGGTCACACAACTGCAGCATCATTATAAACCGTTTAGAAAGAGACCTTGTACTGATGAGGTGGCACAGTGAACTTGTTTCCATCACAGAAGGCAGGATAGTACAGCATAAGCCATATGTAGTAGGTGAGGACAGGTTTGTACAGGCTTTGTTGGCCACTATTCAGGATGAATCCTCTAAAGTGCTTCACCACCACCTAACAGAAAACCCAATCTCACCTCTGTAATGCCCTACTGAAATCCCAAATGCAGTGAACAAATCATTTCATGAATAGACCATGAAAACTCAACACCAAATTAGCAAAATTATTAAAAGGTTTGTTCCCTTTAGGACCTGGGCTGGGATGAGAGAAAATAAGAACTGAGAGCACCTATTTTATAGGGGCAGGATTCACTCTGCCATTGTAGATACTTGGCACCCAGGTTCCTGGCTGTGAGTGAGATGGAGCCCACTCAGCAACAGCTAAATTGTGGACAAGACTTTCGACCTTTTTCAAACTGGGTGATTTGTTTTCTTGTTTTTAAAAGAGGAAACACTTCCTAATGTATTTTTCCTTTCCAAGCATTTAGTTATTTCAAGCAACAGCATAGAAAATTCTGTTCTGCTTCTCACACATTTCCACGCTTCAGGCACATCCGTACAATGACTGAAAGGGTGCGAACAGTCCCCAAGAGGTGGTTTGCAGCACAGCAAAGCCCACAGCTCAGATTTTACCTCTGCTTGGGTGAGTATAGGGAAAACTACAGGCAAGCAATGACAGGGCTGCACAACCTTGTCCTCAGGCACGGGACATGGTCGGCTCCAGGACAGCAGCTATTTCAGTCACGGCTCCTGAGGACAGCCTGTCAGACAGATGCGTTGGCTTGTTCTGAGCTGCAGTCCCACGCTGCAGGAGCAGGTCCAATTGCCATAGAGCACATTAAAAACAATGCACCACAGCACGTCTGGGCTTTCCCTGTCTCTCCTGCTGCCCTTCTGTCTGCACTACTTGCTCCCATTTCCCTGCACTGCTTCTTCACCTCTCATTCCTCAATCCTCTCCTTCTCTCCCACCTCCCCCTCATGCAGACCCCGAGGTTCCAGCCCCTCAGTTCTCTCCCCTTCCCAGCCTCCTTGCTGCTGTATTGCCTTCTCCATCCCTGGTACTGCAGGCCCCCCTTCTCCTGCCCTCCCTGCACAGCCTCTCGCTGTCCTTACCTGCCCCCACAGCCTGTTCCATGCCCTCTCCTTCCCTTCCCTCCTTGCATGTCCCCTCTCCTGCCTATTGTGCTTCTCGCCACCTGCCCTTCCCCTCTCACACATATAATTTTTATATATAAATATACACATGCACAAAATACACAATTATTATATCTAATTATGGGCACAATTAGATATAGAACATATAATTATTATAATTATTTATGTGCGTGCACGCGTGTGTGTGTGTGTCGATTCCTGTATGCTGCCTCTACAGGCCCGGGTTGGCTGCAGTGTTGAAACTTGCCTGAAGAGACAAAGGGTCAGCAACCTGGCATCTAAACAGGATAGTAAGGCAGACTGATGGGACAGGCTGTAGCTCTTTCCCCCAGGAGAGTGGCATAACTTGTGAAAGTTGTGCACACTATACTCTTCCTGAAAACGATGTGTCATCGCCTACATTTAACAGAGGTATCAGCAGAGCAAATGGGATAAAGCAGGCACTGGAGGCACTTGAAAAAGAATTTTTCAGCTGCTTTTCTCTATGCCAGATGATCCTGTTGTCCAGTCCATCTCTCCTGGTGATACCGTAAACAAAGAGTCACACAGGAGAGAAAGATCTTTACCTTTATCCATGCTGGGGCAACAAAAACTGGGATAAATTTAAAGATAACCCTGAAAGAAAAGTAATCTTTCTTTGGGAATTGGACTCAGCATCCTAAATCAAAGACAGATTTTTCCCACTGATTCCCTGCATCACACCCAGTCTACCAGGAGGGTATGTTCCAGGTCCTGATTGAAGCTTAACAACTCAATCCCACCACAAATAGTGATCTGCTTTCACTCAAAAACCTGTGCATCTGGGCTGCCTTATTGCTAAGATTAGTTTTGAAAACAGCAGTGTGCAACAACAAGCCGTAAGGCAACTGCTAATCTAATCTAATCTAATCTAATCTAATCTAATCTAATCTAATCTAATCTAATCTAATCTAATCTAATCTAATCTATTTTGACAACAAGGGTGTTTGTGTTGCCCTGCTTATCAAGAAGGCAGAATAGTCATAGCTAATAAGAAGTGGTCTCTGATAGTGCTGCTTCTGGGAGGAGTGCAAGGATGATTCTTGGAAGGGGAATCGAGAGGTTGATGTGGCTGCAGGGAAGCACTGGGGAAAAAATCATCTGGGTGCATAAGAATGCACTAACAAAATCCTCAATCATTGATTAAAAGAAGGAAAAATCACCGCCCACACTGCACAAGCATATGGTGTCCTTCATGGATTCCAAAGATCTGTTTGATTATACAGGAAGGAATGCAGCAGGGTGCCAAGGGTGCAGCAGACTTGGAGTTTATTTCCCCTTTTGCCTACCTGAATCTCATCAAAATAGGGAAGGCAAGGCAGACAAATAAATTTTCCTGAAGAAATGTGATTCCCATTCCTAGTTTTCTTTCCTTCCTATACAGTTGATACGTTTTAATCATCTTGTGTCAGTACAATGTCATGTTCTATAATAACAATACAAGATGAACCTGCATATCTTTGACAGCACAAACTATTCCTGCCAGGGTTTTGCTCAAAGCAAGCACGTCTCCATATCTCCACAGGCTACCCATTTCCTCAGTGCCAGTTTCTGCCACACTGAAAACATAAACTGCTTTGTACACAATGATGGCCTTAATGCTCTTACTCTCATATAGCTGCTCTTACCCCTCAGGAAGAATCTGAATGTGCTTTACAAACATTGCCAACAGATTTATGGACTATATATAGAAATCATTTCACTCGCTACTGATGCACAGCCATAGGGTGACCACAGCAGCTGTTTGGAATTACATGGTGATATTGCTCAACAGGTTTGGAGAGGAAGTAGAGGGCACTGTATTGCAAAGAAAGTAGCCAGAGGAACTGCTGCATGCACCAAAAATGTGGGCTTTGGAAGAGCTGTTTGAATTGGATGCTATTTAGGCAGCTGCAGTTAGCCTGTTCCTTCCCAAGAAAGCGTGATAAAACAGGTAACGTGCCAGTATAAGCATTATATTATTTGTGGTGGTATTTGCAAATACACAATTTGCAAATGTAATTTGTATGTACAGTTCTTCTGTGTTGCTTAGCCAAACCTACAGTTTGTCATTCGCATAAAAATTTGCTTTACTTCTTTACATACAGAGAACAATACAGATACTTTATTCTGTACTTAGCATTTGCTTAGGTTTTGTCACTTTTTAAAAAATAACCAGCAATACAAACAAGTGATGTGATTCATAGGGAATTAAATACAAGCCACAGTATTAAGTAAGTAAATTCTCTACTTAATTGTCTATTTATGTCTATTATTTAAATAGTACATAATCATGATGGGAGTTCTGGGCACCATATCCACCATGTGCAGATTACACAGACAAAAGGCAGTGGGTTTGCCCAGTCAGCTGTGGAGATTTCTACTGAAAATGTGAATTTTGAAAATTCTATGTAAATTTCTTGCATGTGTTACAACTTAGTAACATATTTTTACAGATTTCAGGAGAACCATGAAACTCCTCAGGGAGTATTTCTCCTGATCTAAGAATCTCTTTTTTGCTGCTGAGAGTGACACTTAAGGGAGCACTTCAGTGAAAAAATGTTTCCCATTGCATATATACCTTATATATTTATACAGTAATTTGGTGCAATTACCCATGTACTTCTTTCTGACTTATACAACATTTGTCCTGGTAAAGAATTGAGATGGATTTCTTGGAAGGCTGCTCCATGCATTTTGAGACAGATAGTGCATTTTTGAATGAAGGGTGCAAAAGAGGACTCTGAACAGACACCTTGGGTGGCATGGTGCCATTTTAAATTACTGTAGCCTAACAATTTCCAGCAGAAAGGGCAGGGCAGGAGGAAAGGCAGAATAGGGCCACTAAAGCTGAAAAGCAATTTAGTGGGAACTACTTTTTTTAGACCATTTTCCTGAGCAATGGTCTATTACTCCTAAGGCTCACATAAAAAAAAATTAGGGAAAGCTTTAAAAGGACTGATTAAGTAGGCAGAGCAGAGCTGTGGCAGAATACACCAGGGAGGCAAGGCTGGTTACGCAGAAGAGACAGAGGTGAGGACAAGAGCCTGTTGATTAGGTGTATACTAAAGGGAGCGATGGAAAAGTAAAAGAGACGAGACTGGTTCTACAGATATAAGCTATCATAAATTTATACTACTTTTCTTGATGCAAACCATAGCCAAACAGCTGGATGTTTTGGAATCTTTGTTCTGCCCCAAATAATGGCCACAAAAAAATCCCTTTCCTCAACTCTGAGTGAGACACAAAAGAGCCTGTGGCTTCGTGACTGTGTTTTTCCATGCATGACTCCTGTACTATCAGCAACAGCCTGAGAAAGGCCAGCACAGGCATTGAGAACCTAAGCCAGAACAGTAACTGCTGCAGTGAAACACTACAGTTGGCCCCGCCTTGATACCCAGAATAAGGATCTTCTGTGCCAGCTTCCAAGATCAGAGCATAGCCACATTTTTATAGATAGCACACATGGCAGAGAAATAGCTGGTCATATACAGAACTCATGGCTACAACTTGGTCCTTTGTTGAGCTGCAAACACACTTACAGCTACTAAGTCCATCTTGCTGGTGCTGCTAAGGCTGATGTAACCGCTGTTGAATGTCTGGCTCCTTGGAGAGCTCATCAGTCTGCTGCAGCTGCTTGTGTCAGATTTTATGAGAAACACAACCCAAACGATACCTATGCTTTCAAACATTGTCCCCAGACCAATAGTAGTCCCTACCCCAGAGCATGCCTGAATCAATGCCAAAGCATTTAATTACTTCTAGTCAATGTCACCCATGGGGTGGGCATGCCACGGAATTTGCTTGCCATGAAACACCCCATGAGTCACACCCAAATAGCAGAGAAAATTAAATCTCAACATTGCAAGGGTTCAATCACAGACCAAGCAGGGTTAAAAAAAAAGAGTAGTTTTTTTCCTGCCAATTTCTTGTTCAAGCTGGGGCTGCTGCCTTTACCTCTTTTCACACAACCACAAATCCCAGACCAGGTACACTGCCTAATCCCATCATCACACATAAAACTCCATAAAAGTAGTACTCAGTGATCTGACTGCAGAACGTGGGAGTTGAAAGACTTGTGCCCAATTCCTAGCTGGACCATAAGTATGACATGAGGTAAAGAGCTTCCTTTCTGTTTATCTTGCCCTATATTACATATTAAAAAAAGTCTTGACCAGCCTGCCTGCATTCAGTTCACAGATGCCTTGAAAGCATTAGAATTGCTTTCTCCAAATGTATTTCTTTTGGCACCCAGCAGGGGGGAAAGTTTTCAATAAATAATCTTTAAAGGACAGAGAAGTTTTAGAACGGGTTTAAGCCACACTCTGTAACAGGCTACTAAACAACAAAAAGGGTCCAGATGAACTGTTTAAAAGATAACCTCGATAATATCATGACTTTCAGCTTACCTAATGATATTCTATGGACTAGTCCATGATACTTTAAAAACCTGAGGCAATTCTCTGTCCTAGAGTTGAATGCTTTGATGCTGCAGGCAATATAACTATTGCCTAAGGCGCATATAAAGTACTAAATATAAACCCTGTCCCATGAACTAAAATTACTAATGGAATTTGGCTCTAGCCACAGAAAGGGTTTAAAATCTCCTATCTAAAGCTCTATTTGATCATGTTTCCTTTGCTGGTCAGTATACTGTATCAGATACATGACTACCCAGATTCTTGCGTTGTGGTCACTGTACTCATTAAAATTGCCACTATTTAAGGCTTATTATTAACCCTGTATTTATATTTAGGAATTCCCATAGAAATATCAAATTATAGCTTACGCAGCATATATGCATTTTCCTTGGTAAGTCCAGGATGTTTTGGTTGGTGGAACCGTGATTGTGCTGGGTTCATGGGGCACTCTGCTCAGGCCATGCCTGGAGTCACCAGTCACCCAGGGTATCCTCCTGGCAAGGGACTGGCCCAGATGCCAGATAACTAGAAATTTTTCACAAATTACCAAATTCTTTTTCATCCTATTCAAAATTTCTAGAAAAAAACCCAGAACGCTAGATGAACAGCAGCCCTACTGAGAGCATAAGTAGCAATTAAAGCCTTCTGTTCAACCCTCTACATGTCCCAGACCAGTAATTTTCACTCCTTCCATTTGCTCATGTAAATCTGTTGTGATGAGGGGCAGAACCAAAAGGGACTGATATATCTGCCTTTGGAACACATCTCGGACTGATGTGTTAAGTTATATATGACAATGACATCCAGCATACAAGGAGAAGTTCTGAAGATCAGGGACAGACAATGTAGGGAGCAGGGCAGAAGGATGCTTGAGCTGACCTTTGGTTTGCATGAGTGTGTGCATGTGTGTCATAACCAACATATCTCTCAAATTACACATTTAGCTAAACTCCAGCTATGACCTATGTAATTCTGACATCCACCAGTCAAAATATTGTCTGAATTTCAGGGGTTTGGACTCTTTCTTGTCTTTTTTCCCCAAGATGGAAGGGATGGTAAACTAGCAAAGGCAGTAAGTGCAATCAACTTTTAACAGAATAATTTAAAGACTATTTAATCAGATCTGGCAGTGCAGAAACATCTTGCCAAGTGCATCACAGCATGACTGAGGGTGTTTAGTCTCTCAAGAAGTAATCTTCTGTAAGAAACATAATTAAAGTTATGATATTGCAACATTTCTCAACCAAGGGCATATGCTGCTTGATTTCCTGGTTTGTTTATCCATAAAAATCTACTTTTTCTTTAAAACAGCTTACTTAAAGTCCCTCAAACTTTTCCCAGCATTAAAACATGCAGTGCAGGCACACACAGCAGCCATACCTGGGAATAAACACTTTGGAAAAACAGCTAAAAAAAGTCTTTGAAGTGTCTGGAGAATTTTATAATATAACCATGATTTTGAAAGTACAAAGTGTGCTACATTTTAGGCCAATAACATGAAAGAGATGTGCATTTAGTGGTTTAATTTTCTTCACCAAGCTAAATTAGACATTTATTTACTTTTATAGATAAACTAATGCTACAAACTGGGAGAAGCAATTGTATTTATTCTCTTCATTCAGAAGTCCATCAGGATGATTCTTCTTTCATTCTTTATTAATCTGAATTCCCACTTAGAGTGTACCGTTCTACACAATTATTATAGTGTCCTTATTCTGATTTTAGCCTATATTTAGATAGCACATTTTTTAAAACATGAGATTTAATGTGCTAGCTTTGAAGATAAATTTGTTCCCATAAAAGAGATATTAACAACAAAATCTGAATGTTCTGAATGTATATAAAACACACAGCAGCTCTTTAGCTAGTAAAAAATAGTGAAGAAATGAGACAAATTACAGACTGTATGCAGTCACTTTAAAAAACTATTCTAAACTTATCCCTTTTCCATAGAGATCATATTCTTTATATAGGATATAGTTCTTGAGAACTGTTGGAAGTGGAAACTTCTTCAGGGATGACAGTTTCTGGAGTCTCCTTAACCCCAAGAGTTTACGTATTTTCAGACGACACAGATGTTTCAATGGGCGAGGATTATCTAAAAAGAGAGAGAGAGAAATGGTGGAAAAATCCATGCCATTATTAATGATTGTCAACTAGTTCACAATCCCAAAACTTGCTCTAATAAAATTAATATCAAAATCTGTTACCTTGGGATGTTACTATTTTGCCACTTCTGAATAAAATACCTTTCTTTTAACTTCCAAATTGTGATGATACATGCTGCTGATCTAAACGAACCTTCTTACAGCAGATATCTGGCTTTTCATATCACTTTTGGAAATATACTCTGTCCCCATAGCATCCACCTGAACAGCTACACAGGGACCATATTTAGAGTAATCAATAGTAACTAATGGATAATCTCCCTTTCCCAAGATGTACACCTTAAAAATTGCCTGTTGAGGCCACCTGTGGCACCTTCCATTTCTGCTCCATCAGTAAGGCACCAGGACCAGACCTTACCATGCCTGGGCCTGCTGAGTCTTCTGCACAAATACTTCGTATCAGAATTTACACTAGTCAAAGGTCTCAGTTTAATTTAGCCTTCCTGAACATAACAAAACCTTTCAAGTTACATGAAATATCAGTAGTTATGACTACCAAACTATTTTGATGTTCCCATCATACAAAGAAAAAGGAATTCCTCTGCATCTTGTTGTAAAATACTAAAGCAAAATTAAACACAGGGTACCAGTTTTAAACATAAATATTTTGCAGTTTAATAGCTGATGTTAATTCAAATTTTATTTAAATTTTTTTTTTTAAGTCAAATAAAATGAATCTCCTAATCTGAGGACTGGATGACAGGCACAACCTAGTTCTGGACTAACAAAGCACTTTGGTGAATGTGACCTGACATAAACATTAAAGTCTCCTATAATAAATCACAACATCATTAACGGGAAGTTAGATATTTACCCAATATCTGACGTATCTCTGTCCATTCTTTCTGTGTTTCTAAGACATACTTAATTTTTGTGCATAGAGGAACATAATCCATGTAATCTATAAAAACACGAACCACTTTTCCTGCTAAATGTTTCAACCAAGGAACAGCAATAAAGTCACAGAACTGAAAGGGAAAACACATCAAGTTATAATTTCAAAATCTGTGCAGAGTAGTGCCAAAATCATACATTTTAAAGCAATTACAAAAGATAATTTAAAGAAAGTATTAACAGTGACCTTTAGCAGTCATAAATTGATGCCTAGGTAGGTTACTTTAAAAGCCAGTTTCTTCTGTGTTTAGCCTTTGTGATCCTTTAATTTGTCCTAAAAGTCTTGAAGGCCAATAGTTACTATAACATCTCTATAATTTGCAGCACTGTATTTTTCAACAGCAACATCTCTTTGGAAACACATCTACTTCATTGCTTAGGATAAGAACAGAAATTCCAGAATTCTGCCTCATTTTTTCTTAAACCTTCCTTCCTAATTCTTTAACATATGAACCCCAATACAAAACCACTCTATGTATATAATTTTCTCTATCTCAAAGTAGAAAATGAAAAATGGCAGTTTTATTTTTAGATTGTTGTAAGAAAGGATTTTGCCAATATGTCAATCTTAATTCTCCACAATTATCTGGAACGCTTAAAGATGGCTAATGAAAAGAGCAACATGAAGAGAAGGAAGGAAAATATGTATTTACTGGATTATCCTTTATTACAGAAGAAGTCCACCCAGGAAGAATTTCATCCTCTGGAGTTGACCACACAAAAGAATTTCCAAAGATATCTTGATGCATACAGTCAAAACACATCTGCACATTATATCCATGATTAAGCAACAGTCTCAGCATCACCTCATCATTCAAAGCATACTGAATGGCGCTGGGGAAATGTGTATCATTAACCAACATAAAGTAGCAATTGACATTTGCTCCATAAGATAGAAGCAGCCTTACAATTTCATGGTTGCCAGCTCTCACTGCCACAAGAAGACAGTTTAAAGGATCCTTATTTGGATTTGCGCCAGCTTTGAGCAATATTTCAGTGCAAAGAATGTCATTGTTAGAAACAGTAAAATAAAGTGCAGTTTTCCTTTCATCATCATAACTATTTGAAATGTGTTCAGCCAAGAGAGTATTGACATCAAAACCATTTTCAATGAGGAGCTCTAGACACTGAGAGTTCTGGCCATCTGCTGCTGAGTGAACAGGGCTTAATCCACTTTTCTGGATTGCATTTTGGGATGTAACTGGAATGAGATACTTCAAGGCCCTAAAAAACAGAGAATAAAACTAGTTAGGCATCAGTTCCCTGTGCAAAGAAAATGGCCCTCATTCAGCTATGGGTTAAATTACCATCTAGACGCTTTGCACAAGAAGATTCAAACAGAGGAACACCCATTTTTAGCACTTTCAAATAGGACCTTGTGTTTAAGTAGTTTCAGTGGCTTTCACTTAGTTTTAGGAGTAAGCTTTGCATTTTGCCTTATTTATGCTAAAAAAAACCTTAGAAGTTAATTCAAACTAATGTGACATAGGTACTTCTGAAATATAAGTGATCTAAACATTTGCAAGCTTACCAGTCTTCTTCAACTTGACTTTGTGCTACACTGTATCTTAAAGAAAATGTGAAGTCCAAGCTCATACTTACAGGAAATGCCCCTCATAAGCTGCTTTGTGTATGGGAAGCAATCCTGCCTTAGTAGGTACATTGCCACTTCCTCCATATTCCAAAAGAAGGGCTATGCAGTCTGGATTACCTCCTCCAGCTGCATCAAACAGTATTGATGCGCCATCATCTGCTAAGGCCTGGACATCTCCACCTTGAAGGAGGACACAGAGTTTATAATTATATTCAAAGTGATTAGCAGTTCATCATAAAAACAAGTCCAAAGTACTTTCCTCTTATTTTTCAGATGTATTTGAGTTAAAACTACCATACCAAGAAATGTCTCTTGTGGCAAATTTAAAACTCAAAGGCAAAATGAGCTCACAGAATCAGAGAATCACAGAATGACCTGAGGTGGGAGGGACCCACAAGGATCATCGAGCCCAACTCCTATCTCTGCTTAGGACAACTCCAAAATTTACACCATGTTTCTGAGTGCATCATCCACACGCTTCTTAAATATTGTTAGGCTTGGTGTCATTCTCGCAGACCTTGTGCTCCGCCACCCTTTGAGTGAAGAACTGTTTCCTAATATCCAACCTAAACTTCCCTGGTACATCTTCCTGCCATTCCCTTGGGTCCTATCATTGGTCACCAGAGAGGAGAGATCAATGCCTGCTCCTCCTCCTCCCCTTGTAAGGAAGTAGTAAACTGCTGTGAAGTCCCCCCTCAGTCTCCTCTTCTCCAGGCTAAACAGAACAGGTAACTTCAGCTGCTCCTTACCCAACTTCCCCTCTGGACGCCTCATCAACTTTGTGGCCCTCCTCAGGACACTCTCCAGTAGCTTGATAACCTTTTAATATGCAGCACCCAAAAGTGCACATGGTACTCAAGGTACCAGTGCAGAGTAGAGCAGGACAATCCCCTCCCTCCACCAACTAGAAATGCTGTGCTTGACGCACCCCAGGAAGTGGTTGTCCCTCTTGGCTACTGGGGCACACTGTTGGCTAATATTTATGTTGCCATCAACCAGGACCCCCAGATCCATTTCTACAGGGCTGCTCCCCAGCCTCTTGCAGCCCAGTCTGTATGTATATCCAGTGTTGCAGTGTTTCAGGTGCAAAATTAAGCACTTGCCCTTGTCAAAATTCTTGTGGTTGGTGATTGCCCAGCTCTCCAATTTGTCTAGATCCCTCTGCAGGGCTCCTTTGCCCTCAAGAGTGTCAACAGCTCCTCCCAGTTTCATGCCATCAGCGAACTTGGTTAGTAAACTTTCAATTCCTTCATCCATGTCATTTATGAAGATGTTAAAGACAGTTTCCAAGACGGATCTCTGCAGAACCCTGCTAGTGACTGGTCGCCAGCCTGATATAACCCCATTCACTATGTCCCTTTGAGGCTGACAAGTCAGTGAATTGTTCACTCAGAACAGAACCAGAGGTGTACAGATACAAGTTTAAATGACCACCTAAGCAGAGTCTCCTTTTATCATGTTATAACTAAGGATTTTTTAAATATTGGCATTTTTCAAAAATACTTCCTTCCATTTATTACTGTTAATATAATTCTGTATAATTGAGGGAGGGAGGGTGCCAGAGTGGCAGAGAGCAGGAACAGGAGGGGAGTAATAAAAATAAAGAAAAGCACGTATGGTAGTAAGTCCCTCCTTGATTGAAACAGATTGATATCCACTCTGCCACTCCTCTCACTACATTATGTAAATGTGTAAGCATCACTCCAGTCTAGCAAGAACACTCATATATGCTTCCCTTCCTTCGAAGAAATTGAATCTTATCATTCATCAGTACTTTTCCTTTCCTTTTCCACAGTCACTCTTAAAAACCAGGAAAGACACATACCAGTACAGAGGTCTATTTCCCTTTTATCTGACTACATACCTTTATGAATCAGATGCTCCAGCACATCACAGTGACCATATTCAGCAGCAACACCTAATGGTGTTACTCCGTATCCATCCTTAAGGTTCACATTTCCACCATTCTTTAGAAGAAGAGCAACAATGTCTTTGCGTCCCTGTTTTGCAGCTTCATGCATTGCTGACCAACGTTTCACACATGGCTGGTGGATACTACAGTTGTGTTTAATCAGAGTAGACACCATTTCAAAAGAGCCCCTTCTTACAGCTTAAAGACATTTTTAAAAGGAAGAAAATAATACAATTACATTATCAGGTAAGTTGTCCTGAAAGTTTAAGACACATAATAAGTTTCAAAAAAGCTTTCCCCTGTGTACTGATATGAGGAAATTAAAAAGATTTCTAGTTCTGGAAATGAGGGAAAACAATTTATTAGTCTTTAAATGGTAACATCAGCTGCCTGGAAAATCCAGGTAAAAAACACAAGCTGGAAAGCTGAGCTGGAAAGCTCAGTTTGGAGCATGGAGAGCTTTTTTTCTGAGAAAGCAGAAGTAGGTATATGACAAGGAAAAATAACAATAAAAATTACACAATATTCAACTATGGTCCTTACTTCTAAATTTGGTGCAAACCAAATTCCCATTTTCTTAAAAGCAGCTCAGTAATCACCTGAAGAATAAGAAGCATTTTTAAAATCAGGTCAGTGATCACCTAAAGCATAATGACAGCTGAACTGAACAACAGGTATATTTCACTAAATGCCAATCCTTTAGTTTAATCTAAAAAGATGACCAGCCTTTAAACCACATAAACCAAGAGGAATACTCAGATGAGTACTCAGGGGAGGGGAAGCACTGCCATTCATTTTGCTTAAGCCAAGAGAGAAGTGGCAATTACCAATAAGAAGTGGAGTTTCCCCACTGTCATTTGTGGTATTGGGCCAAACACCCTTTTCCAGTAATGTTCGTACATTTTCCACAAAGCCAGCTTTTGCTGCCAAAGTTAATGGTGTTTCTCCATCGCATGTTTTGTATTCCCACATTGTTTTATAAGATGCTAGTGGAAAGAGAGAAAGGATAAAACAAACTTAAAGCGTAAAGCTCTTAGCATATACACATACACCAGAAATCCTTAACTGCTAAGTCTTTATGAAAATGACTTGTTCAACTTAACCTAACTAATACTGCCAAACACACTGAAAACAGTAATTTTTGCTCTGTCTGTAGGTTTCTGAACAAAATGTTTAAAAGTATCCAAGGTCTTTGCTGGTATAAATCAACACAGATATCCCAAAGAGAAAATTTACCTATTTAAATACCACATACAACATGCTCCATGGAGGATTTGATCATACTTTTTTTAGTAAACAATTCTAGCCTATTGTTGTGGATGGCTGTTTATTCCTCTATGTCTCCTTGTTGCTCCCCTTATCTTGTGTGATATTTGTACCTTACTCACCATCTAAAATGACTTCAAGTATTTGCTGAATTGGCTGAGCTGCAGCCTCATGCAGTGGAAACCACCCTCTTTCATCAGCTTCATCCAAAGCATATTTCTGTTTCACAAGTTCTTGGAGCCCAAATACTTGACCTTAAAAAATTCAACAGATAAGTGAGATTAAGTGGGAAAAATAATATCCAGAAAGCTCAGTTTTACAAAGGGACTATTTCATTTCAGGGTTTTTACCTTGCTTTATGGCAGTTACAATTTTCCTATTTTCCTCACTAGGTGGTACAAAACTATCCAAAAAAGATTAAAAAAAAAGAAAATATAAGCAATAGGAAGTTGTATTATATTATTTTTGAATACATCAACTACAATCTTGATTAACCTTGTAACCTCCTAAGTCATACCTGCTCTGTGGACATTCAGAATATTCAAAGCTCTCAAGTTAGGCACAACTCCTGCTGCAGGCTGACGTGATAAAATTCCTAATTTGGTAAAGAATTTTGATGTGGACTAAAAAGCTGTGTTTGCTCCACACGATTAGAAATGAGACGTTTACATTTAGACAGCAAATGAGTATGTGATGGTGTCAGAATGTCAATATTCACTAATGAAAGAGAGTTTGATAATATAATTTGTACCATTTTCCCTGAAAGAGTTCTAATGTTTTTAACAATATCACTTAAACTTCCATGAGATCAAATTTAAATGCTAGTGCCTGCTAGTTCCTTAAGGTATTTTTGTGATAAAAACATTTAAAAAAAGAAATCAGATTTAATTAAAAGAAAGGCAACCAAATAACGAGTGGCTCTGTAGAGAACCCCATGAGGACCCAACACTTTGTAAAATCCCAGAGGAAATGAGGAAAGTTTAACAGCCCCCTCAAGACTTATGATTCCATATCTTTCCATTTTAGACAGGACAATCTACAAAATGTATTTATGGGATTATGACCAAAGAACTTCTACCACAACGAAGTTCAGTTTTGTCTAATGCATGCAGTTCTTATAAGAAGATAAATGGCCTGAAAAGCTAAGAGAAGCAGTAGTTTAGCCAAGTGAATCTCATCTCCCTTTGCTGTCATCCCCTCACGTAGCTCAGTCAAGCCCTACATTTCCTAATCACAGGAACCACTCTTACCTATAAAACTAATGTCACATATGAACCCTCACTGAAACACCCCTGTGGGGATTCTGTTGTTGTTCTGGTTTGGGTTTTTTGTTTGGGTTTTTTTTTACACATATGTATCTGAGTGCATGGGGAAAGAATGGGGCACTTCTACAATTATAGAGCAGAGAGATTACTAGCAATCCAATTTTATTTTCTTTAAAGTTTCAAGATTTAGAAATGTTTGAGGAAAACAAAATCAACATTTTCATTTTTCTTTATACTTTTCAATCAATGCTTGAGACAGTGGTTCACTGAGAAAGAAGCATAAGAGTCAAACTAAAAACTGATATAAGCATAAAACAAAGTGCTAAATATCTACATCTCAAACCAGTGTTAACATATGGCATAATCTCTAACACATACTGCATTGACAGTACCTGTCATTATAGCTGGAAGACACTGGTGGTTTGGCCCCATTTGACTCTTGAATGCTAAGCTGTATGGCATAATCAGTGAGCAGATCTTCAACCAAATCTTCTTGTTCATCCATCGCTTTTTATGGTAAGCTATAAAGATGAGTTATTTTGAAATACATACAAAAGAACATAGCTAAGGTTTATATCTTGCTTAAGGCATTTCTTATAATAAAATCAAGTGTTTCCATAATTTTTTTTAATATAATAATACTTTAGGTGAGTTTACTCTTTAAAAAATGATAGAATTCCTGTTTTAAAAAATGGTGATAGAAAACAACCCTGTAAACATTTAGTACTAGACATCCCATTTAAGAAATGCTATTTTTATTGCTCACACTCTATATTTGTCATCTACAGACAAATACTGGATAATTTGTGAACCATAAAAAGAAACTTTCCTCTTCAGACAGTTGTGGTCAGCAAGTCTGTGAATTTATAATTTCCATGCAAGCATGAATAATGAACAGACAACAGTTATCCCTTCACGAGTGGTTCCTATCAAACATGGGCATTCACAAGGAATTAATGAACATAAACACAAACAAGTGTATATTTAAAAACTATAGACACCAAAAAACCCAGTTAAGTTGTGACACAATATTCAGTTCTGAATTCAGAACAGCTTTGTTGTTTTTCAATACGCCAAAGGGGACAATTTTTTTAGCAGTGCCTGTTGTGATACGACAAGGGGGAATTATTTTAAGACAAAACCAAACAGATTTAGACTAGATAAAAGGAAGACTTTTTTACAATGTACCTACTCAGGTTTTTAGAAGTGGGCTTTGAGTTTTGCCCGAGTTTCCCTATTGGATTCAACCTCAGTGGTTTAACATGTTTGTCCTTTAACCAGACTGGGGACACCATATGCTGAATCATTTTTTAAAAACTTTTAAACTACTGCTCCCACAGTTTATGCAGTAATGTACTGTATCTACCACACAGAACACTTACCAGTGTCAAAGTGTTGCATAAATATTAAACAATTACACTAAGCATCTGTTGCATGTTTATCACAGAATGATCATTGTGGCACTGTGGCAGATCCCAGTCATTACACAAACAGAGAAGGAATGCTGTATAAATTACTTGGAGGCCACTTTCAAGGGAAAGTGCAACTCAGATTTCTTTTTTGACTAATTTCAGCATTGTTCCAGTAAATATTAAGTCAATTGAAGTACCACACCAAATATTACAATCCCATCCACTTTATTACTTATTAGATTAAAATAAAGCTTGTAAATAAAAATTAAATTAGTTAGGGCTTAGAGTCAGATAGAAGCTAAAGGTCTCTTGGATTCAGACTCCTACCCAATGCAGTTTCCCACTTCATTGAATATGTACAGCTTTGGTCTTGACTGCCACCTCTTATTTAAAAAAACCTGTTACACAAATAATAATAAAAAATATTCCTGGACACATTTTTTGAAGGGTCTTAGAAGAACATTCATGTTCAAAAAGAACAATGCTTTTCTAAAGGTTTTTTTGTTCCTTCCTTTTGTGCCTATAATCAAAGCTTCAATATAACAGTCCAAAAGATCTCATGCTTAAGTTAGACTGATGAACTGGTCAGCACAATGCAAACATGCCTACGGAAATACTTCACATACTACCAAATGATGTACATCATAGTAATGCATGGATGTTCTCAAAGTTATGTTCTGGCATAATGAACTTTAGGTAGAACTTCTCATGTAAAAAAAAGATTTCTGAATTCACTAGGAACCCTGACTGACTGACATCCTGCCAGACAGGATGTCAAAACACAAACTTCTCCATAATTGGGAAAAAAATATGATAACAATGGTCTGAAACTCTTATGATGAAAACAAGCTTGTGAACCCCTATTACGTTCATTTCAGTGAAAAGAAATTAATAAGTTGATGTGGAGTTTTTAAAATATAGCTTGCTTTATGCATATGGCAAAGTACCCCTAACTCCAAGATGTAGCAACTTCAAAAAGCTACACAAAACTGACCAGCTGACCATGTCTTTTCCTAAATGCTGCCAGAAGTTCCTTATTAACCAGAATTCCCATTATCAGTGAGGCCATGAACCAAGCTTCTCCTCCTCAACCCTTGTTAGCAATGTACTTCATTGACAGGTAGGAGAATTCTCAAAGTTCTTTAGTACATTTATCTTAACATTTTCATAAACACTTTTCTAATTCTGATGGCACCTTAAAGCTTCCATACTTAAATCCACAAATATTAACTGTTCTGAAAACTGACAAACCTTTTAGACAGCAAAGATAAAATCTTTCTTGCATTAGCAGTTTTATAAACGTATCTCAATAAACATATCTACATCCTCTTCCTGCCACCAGCTAAGAGAGAAATACATTTTAAAATAAATTAATATTTCAAAGGTAGCTGGAAGGTGCACCTAATGACACAAACCAGTTAATTTACATAAGATAATTTGTTAAGGAATAATGTGTAACATTCTTAATTTTGTTTCCTCCACAACAGCTTAAAGGCAAACAGAAGCCACCTTCCCATTCTTCACGTTTAATTTTGAAACCCCTCCACTTGAAGAATTCTTGCCATCACTGAAATTTTTAAAGCATCTTTTAGCAAGTTCTGATAAGTCTATCAGATCCACATGGATGGACCTTAATGCTCTGCAGCCCTACTTAACTTGCTGAGAACTGAGACTAAAAAATTATCACCTTGGAGGAAATCATATTCTATTTACCCTAAAGCAAGAACCGAAAAGACTCCTGCAGACTTATGCAGGACTTAAAATAGGCCCTCATATTGCAAATGTTCTGAAAACAAAACAAAACAAAAGCTGTTTTGATATATTACAGCATCTTTATAAAGATGTTCACATATTGTTCAGTCCTATGAGGTGATGAATAACCTCCAACATCACAAATTTCAAGAAGAGTTGAGAGCACAGTGTCATGTAGAGTAGTTATTTAGGAAGAACCATAGAATCATTGAATGGTTTGGGTTGGAAAGGACCTTAAAGACAGACAGGCTGCCACAAGACAGGCTGCCCCAATACCTACCACCAGACCAGGCTGCTCAAGGCCCCATCTGACCCAGCTATGAACATTTCCAGGGAGAAGGCATCTACAGCTTCCATGGACAATCTGTTCCAGTGTCCCATCAATCCCCTTGTGAAGAATTTCTTTTTAATGTCTAGTCTACATCTTCCCCTTTAGTTCCCCTCATCCTATCACTGCATGCCCTTGTAAAAGGCCCCTCCCCACCTTTCTTGTAAGCCTCCCTTCAGGTACTAGAAGGTCACGATGTGGTCTCCACAAAGCTTTCTCTTTTCCAGGCTGAACGACAGCAGCTCTCTCAGCCTCAGAACAGAGGTGCTCCATCCCTCTCATCAGCTTTGTGGCCCTCCTCTGGACCTGTTCCAACAGTTTCCATATCCTTCTTATGTTGGGGATTCTAGAACTGGACACAATAATCCAGGTGGGGTCTCACAAGAGTGGAGTAGAGAGGCAGAATCACTTCCCTCGACCTGCTGGCCATGCTTCTTTTGATGCAGCCCAGGATATGGTTGCCCTTCTGCACTGCAGGCATACATTGCTGGCTCATTTCGAGCTTCTCGTCAATCAGCACCCCAAGTCCCTCTCTGCAGGGCTGCTCTCAGTCATGTCATCCCCCATCCTGTATTAAAACCACAGGTTGCTCCAACCCAGGTGTAGGACCTTGCACTTGGCCTTGTTGAACTTCATGAAGTTCTCACAGGCCCACTTCTCCAGCCTGTCTAGCTACCTCTGTATGATATCCCATCCCTCTGGTGAGACAACTGCACCACTCTGCTCGTATTGCCTTTCTACCTCCCTTTTATGTCCCGAAGATTATGGGAAGAAATCAGTTTACAGGTCATCATAGAAATTTGGGAGTTTTTTTCTGGTCATACAGCCTCCATATCCATTTGGTCAGTCATGTCCTGCTTTGCTTTATTTACTCAGAATGGATTAGACCACAGACAACAGAGAGCTCTGCTTGAACACAAACTTAACCAGAAAGATCTCAGATGAGCAACATTTCAGAATCGTTGTATGTAATGTTTTCGAATTATTCTATCCTGCAAAAATTAATCATATATTATAAAATGAGAAAGTAAGGTAGCAAGTGACTGTTACATGGTAGAGTAAGTATAAGTAGGCAAACACCTCACCACAGTACAAGTGCTGGACATGTTGTTGGGGTCCATACATGCTTCAAGAGCCTGATTTGCTACATCACTGCTAGTAATATGCTGTGCTGAGGTGACAAGGTTTGACCAAAGCATGGATGTTCCACTAGGATCACAGTGGAATATAAAAGCACGTCTGGCACCCTGAGCAGCAGCAGAGACCTCCCTGCCACATTACACAATGTAGCAATGAAAAACCTAAAAGGCTCAGCAGCAAAATCTTCACAATTACCAGACCTAGGCACTAGACCATTAAAAGCAATTGCAAATGCTACCTCTAAACATATTTAGTGTTCGTCTTAGAAAGAATATTTTCCTTAAACAATATTTTGAGTAGTCTGATATTTTTCTGACATTTTTTCCATTTGTGTCTGGAAAAAATAAAGAAATTACATCTTGCTGTTTTCCTTAAAAAAAAGTTTTGCTCTCTTCAATTAAGCCACTATTTTTTCACTGAAAAGAATCTGAACTGCTTGCTAATCATGGAAGCTGTATCTTTCCTTAGAAAGAAGTGTATCAAGCATTCATCACTTTTAAACACATAGGTACAAAGTTAACATTACGTGAGTGTTAATGTTATTCTAATTTCTTATCCTTAAAATAAACCAGACAATCCTAGCTTTACTCTCTATAAATAGAAGGCCCTTAGGCATGCAAAGAGGTTATTCACAGCAATAAAATAATAGCAACCTAAATTTGGACTTAGTCTATTAAATGTTACAGTTTTAAACTATTTCACTGTTAGTCTAATTGGCAAGCATAACATATATTCTCACCTTTTCAACCCATTATCTTGCCACTGTTACTCTGGGGCCTGCATTTTGAACAGCTAGGAATGGTGACCTGCAAGCTGATGTGTCCTGTGATACTTCTAAAATTAAATACGCAGTTGCTAGATAAATTAAGGTCTGACCTTGTACAACTGTAACATAAGCAGACTCAACCCACAGGAAAGTATTACATATGACTTCTCTAAAATCTCATCAAAAGTAACACAAGGTCTTGATGGTATAACAGGATAATTTTTACCCTCATTGGTTCAACAACTCTCATTAAGAAAATTAATTATTTGCCAACTTAGTCTCAAAAGCTACATTAACAAAATCTGGTAACATAGTCATTTAAATAAAATCTGACAAATCTTAGCCTTTAACTAGTGGTAGATCCCACCATATTACATCACCAAACACTAATCTCTCTCTCTGAGGCTGGTATGATGCAAAGCTTTAAGATAAAATGATAGTCAGCAGTACTTATTTGGTTCAATTTAGTAGCCTGAAATCAGACAAAGAACCAGGAAGCACAGCACCACAGAGACTAGTGATGGAAAACCAGAATAACCCGAGTAACATGAAGAACAGAAGGGCCCTGTAAGTTAAATCAACAGCATGGGATAAGGAAGAAGATGGATTTTTTTCCTCTAGCTAGACATAGATGTTACTGATGTCATACTTCTGTCTTCTTTTGGTTTTAAGCAATCAGTAACTATCTTTACTAAAATGAAGGGACCAAGTGGGAATAAAACATGGAAACAACAGATTTTGAACTTATCTTTAATTGTTGTGATTAAATGAAATTGTACACCGTGAACTCTTGCCTGTCCCATAACCGACTTGCGTTTATAGAACCATGTAACTGTAAGCTTAAAAGCACATGTAAACTTAAATAAGGCACAAGATGCATCTCATCTTTGGGCATAAGATCAAGGAAAGAATTTAATGATGACAAATAATGCTCATTGTAACTTCTTTTGCCAGTGTGACTTAAGTAACTGTGGTAAGCCACTAAAAAAAATCCAGTACAACAGAAGCAGACAATGCTGACATCCTGCTCTATTGTTGGCAAAGAGGTGATAAGACAGAAATATATTCTTACATAATAAAAATATCTAACATATATCATACATATAAAGAATACAAATGTTTTAATTGGTTACCTTGAGTTCTTTAATTTCCTTTACGTAACCAGGATATTATCAAAACAAATACATATGCATATTACAAGCATGAGATTGTTTTACTTTTCACACCTTTTTTGAACACTTCTTGCATTGCTATGTAAACAGTGACCAATTCTGATCCTAGACAGTTATTAGTAATAAATTCATCCGTCAATTATGTTCCATGCACGTAAGGCCAGAATACAGAAGACTTTCCTCTGGATACCAAATCATATGGCAATTTGTGAGACTTCACAATGAGATAAATTCAGTGTTGAGGCAAAAAAGGGAAGTCACAGCTATAACGAGGCCTTCTTAGAGTGCCTACACTGTACATTAACACACAGGATCACACTCCTAACAAGAGTCAGCAAGCCAAAGGAATTATAAAGAAAAAATTGTCCAGAATAAATATGTTGCAAGACAACCACTATCAAATCTTGCTCAGCGTGCAAGACCCACCCTTTAATCAGTAGCTGGCCATAAAGGTAAGACTTTATACCAGGCCAAGTACATCTTCAAATGAACATCATGTTTATCCCCACCAATATTTTAAACTGTCTTTTTATTGATTATTTCTCCCATTCTATTTATCTCAAGTCCCATAATTTTCTATTTTCCATATTTTACAGGGATTTTTTTCTCTATTAATTAATCACATTTTCAGAAATTACCTGTTTACCATGGTCCATTACAGCGATCTTTATTTTTGATTCCAATGTTTATCAACTACTTTTAAACATAATTTCTTAGTCAAACCAATTTAATTGCTAAAATTTAGAGAAGGCATATGCATGCTTCTGCTTATTAAGCAAATTCAGTGATCCGGTGGGTCTCTTCCAACATGGTTATTCTATGATTCTATGATGCTATGATTCCAGAACACTCATGACTATTCTGTGACGTAGAAAGCAACTGACCCCAGGATAAATACATGCAAGTACAACCCTTATTATTTTTTTCATAATTTTTTTCCTAAATTTTTATAAGCTTCTGCATTATTTCTACATAAGGTTCTATTTGCAGATGTAGGGAATAGATACAAAAATGCTGTTACACACTGCACCAGTTATCAATCACACGGTATTTAATTTCTACATATACTTCACAGAAAATTAGAATGAATGTAGTAGAAATTTCTGGCAAAGCCCAAATACACATTTCATGAAAGTAACAGAAGCTGACACATATTCAGATCACATCTACTACATCAAAATCTCACCTTGAATGGATATTAACACTCTTATTTCCAAGCACACATCACACAAGACTGCTCTTAGCTGCATCCAAATACATTCCTAAAGATTTAAGGCCTGACACAGTTGTTTGACTCATGAAATTGAGCTTTGAAATAAACTACTAAGTTTGGACTAGGCTTGAACTCTACAAAACCCTTTGGAAAGCAAAACAAAAAACTATGAACCTGTAATAGTTTTTGAGAACTCATTACTGGCACCTATAACTTGGCAAAAATCAATTGATTTCAAGTACTGTCACCAGCCAAGAGAACACATCCACCAAACGCTCCTTGTCTTTTATTAGAAACACGCTGAAAACCTAAATGCAACATATAGTGCTAATGACTTCTGTGTGAATAATCTCTACCAAGAGTATTCATTTAGAAACTGTCAAGTCGTGGTCACGGACTCGATGTCTAGATGGAGATCTGTGACAAGTGGTGTCCCTTCGAGTTCAGTGCTGGGACCAGTGCTGTTTAATATTTTCATCAATGATACAGACCGTGAGATCAAGTGCACCCTCAGCAAGTCAGCAGATGATGCCAAGCTGAATGGTGCAGTTGTCATACCAGAGATGTCACACAAAGGGACCTGGACAAGCTGGAGAAATGGGCCTATGAGAACCTCATTAAGTTCAACAAGGTCAAGTGCAAGGTCCTGCACCTGGGTTGGGGCAATCTCTGGTTTTAATACAGGATGGGGGATGACATGACTGAGAGCAGCCCTGCGGAGAGGGGCTTGAGGTGCTGATTGATGAGAAGCTCGAAATGAGCCAGCAATGTATGCCTGCAGTGCAGAAGGGCAACCATATCCTGGGCTGCATCAAAAGAAGCATGGCCAGCAGGTCGAGGGAGGTGATTCCGCCCCTCTACTCCACTCTTGTGAGACCCCACCTGGATTATTGTGTCCAGTTCTAGAATCCCCAACATAAGAAGGATATGGAAACTGTTGGAACAGGTCCAGAGGAGGGCCAGAAAGCTGATGAGAGGGCTGGAACACCTCTGTTCTGAGGAGAGGCTGAGAGAGCTACTGTCGTTCAGCCTGGAAAAGAGAAAGCTTTGTGGAGACCACATTGTGACCTTCCAGTACCTGAAGGGGGGCTTACAAGAAAGCTGGGGAGGGTCTTTTTACAAGGGCATGCAGTGATAGGATGAGGGGGAATGGCTTTAAATTGGAAGGAGCAAGATTTAAGACTAGAAATTAGTAAGAAGTTCTTCACAATGAGGGAGGTGAGACACTGGCACAGGTTGCCTGGGGAAGCTGCGCTGTCCCGTTCCTGGAAGTGTTCAAGGCCAGGTTGGATGGGGCCTTGGGCAGCCCGGTCTAGTAGGAGGTGTCCCTGCCCCTGGGCAGGGGCTTGGAGCTAGATGATAAATTCTCCTTGAACCCAACCCATTTTATAATTCTATGTTCCACAAGTTCACCATAAGCTGTGTTTCGCAATACCGCGTAGAGGACTTCACTAGGAGAATAAGACGCTAAAACCCAACGTTCAGACGCCTCTCTCCGTTCCGGGGTGAATCGCTAACCCCGCCCACCCACAGGCGCCGGGCTCCAAACCGAGGCTGCCTGGCGCTCAGGCGCTGCTGCTGGGTAATCCCTGTCCCGGAGCCGGGGCGGCCTCCGGGCACGGCTCAGAGAGACCAGGCTCCGCACCCTGCCCTGCACTAGGGCCCCGCCGCCCCAGCTTCGCTACCGCCGCCCGAACGCGCAGTCACGGCTTCCCCACTCCCGCAGTGCCCTCCCCGCCCCGCCCGCGCGACCCGGGACGTTCCGCTTCGGAGCCAGGGCGGCTGCGGCGCGTGCGCAGCCCGACGCCCTTCGTCGCGTCCTCTGCGCGCCCCCCGCGCCGCGCACGCGCAGCGGAGCGCTCGGCCTCAGCCATGGCGGGGGCTCTGCGGAGGGTGAGGCGGCGCCGGGGGTTCTTCAGCCTCTCTCATCCCTTCCCGCGTCGCCGCCCCGGGCTGCTGGGGACTACCGAGCGGCGCGGCCGGGGGCGAGCGCGGAGGCCTGAGGACGGGAGTGCGGGGCCCGTCGTGCGGGGAGGGGGGCGATGGCGGCGCGGGCCAAGCGCTCCTCGCGGCTGCGGTGCTGGATCCTCTTCGCGCCCTCCCTCCCTTCCTCTCCCCTCCTTCCCCCTCCTTTCCTCCCTCCCTCCCCTTCCTTCCTCCCTCCGTCCCTCTCCCTTCCTCCCCCTTCCTCCCTCCCTCTCTCTCCCTTCCTCCCCCTTCCTCCCTCCCTCTCTCGATCTCCCTCCTTCCCTCCCTCCATGCCTCTCCGTCCCATGTGCCCTGGTCGGATACTGTGGGTTTGTGGAATCACGGTTGGGGGCGGAGGGGGAGGTTGAGGCTTTTGTCAGGTCCCTGTCAGGTGAGAGTTGAACCCAAACAAAACAATCGGACAGCGTGGAAACGGATGGTTGGGGATATTTAACGTGTTTGTGCTCTTTGTGCAGACCACTGGACTTGTAGGATTGGCTGTGGCTGAAAACCCTCACGAGGTATGTCCCGTGTGTTGTTCTGTGTTTAACAGAGATTGTCGGTGAGATCAAAGCTTCTCATGTGTTTGCGTGTGTGGGTCGTTGTGTACCTTAAAGCAGTGCCAGCTTAGTGAAAGGGTAATCGTGCCACAGTGGTATAGGAAGAAAATTCTCAAAGTTTTATTTCATTCTATCAAGAATTACTTCGCCCATGTACTTTTTGTTGCACCTGCCGATTTAAAACACCTCCTTTGTGTAAGTACTTTTATGAACCACTATTTGGTTTCCCTTATCTCCAGTGCAAAAGCCAAGAACTCTTAAATTCAATTCTTCGTAACTAAATTCTACTTGACAGGCATACAGATTTTTATTGCCTTGCTATGTTGTGTTCCCAACATGTACTGGAATACACCTATACACCCATAGTTTACACCTATACTAAGGGGATAGGCTAGTCTTGCGTGATAAAAGTTGACTGTATGGTGCAAAGCTTGCCTTATGACGGTGAGCACTGTTGAAACTGGAATACTACTGTGGTTCTCAGGAACCATATTAGGTGTTCATGTAGCAACTTGGTACTTTTACCTCCTCGGGCTCAGTTATAGAATCAAAGAATCATAGAGTCACCAGGCTGGAAGAGACCCACCGGATCATCGAGTCCAACCATTCCTATCAAACACTAAGCCATGTCCCTCGTCACCTCGTCTACCCGTGCCTTAAACACCTCCAGGGAAGGTGAATCAACCACCTCCCTGGGCAGCCTGTTCCAATGCCCAGTCACCGTTTGTGTGAAAAACTTCCTCCTAATCTCTAGCCTAAATCTCCCCTGGTGGAACTTGAGGCCATTCCCTCTTGTCCTGTCCCCTGACACCTGGGAGAAGAGGTCAGCTCCCTCCTCTCTACAACCTCCTTTCAGGTAGTTGTAGAGAGCAATGAGGTCTCCTCTCAGCCTCCTCCAGGCTAAACAACCCCAGCTCGCTCAGCCGTTCCTCGTAGGGCCTGTTCTCCACCCCCTTCAGCTTTGTTGCTCTTCTCTGGACTCACTCCAGAGCGTCAACATCCTTCTTGTGGTGAGGGGCCCAGAACTGAACACAGTATTCAAGGTGCAGTCTCACCAGTGTCAAGTACAGAGGGAGAATGACCTCCCTGAACTTGCTGGTCACACCGTTTCTGATACAAGCCAGGATGAAAGTATGCTTGCCACATCTTGCTTGTTTTTTCAGGGGGCACAAGTTTTGAAAGGACTTCAGTAATTCTTTGTTTCCTCCACTTTAAAATTTCCCACTATGCAGTGATTCCATTTAAGAAATGCTTTTGCCACCAATAGTTAGGAATACTGTCAGAACCATTTTAAAAACCATTATTGTTCTACACAAAAGATTCTAACTCACTTTATTGTTTTATCAGACACCTTCTGCATGAAACTAACTTTCCAGTGACTTAAAACCAAGAATAAAGAAATCAGCAATGCATTATTTGAAGTATAGATTCTGTTCCAGTCTCCTTTTTGTTTTCTGCTTTTTTTTCTGTGTTTTATTTCTTGGACTGCAATATTTTGCTTCTATTTGGTTTTGTTCCTATAGGATATCCATTCCTCTCCAGTTAGAAGCATTTACCCAGCCAACATGGGGCCCAAAAGATTTCTTCAGCCCAGTGTGTCCTTTATCACTGCATTTAACTCCAGCAATAGAAGCTTCAAGTTTATTTTGATTTTAATACATCTGTCACTCAGAACTTTGCACCAGAATGAGAAGTACCCAGAAAAAAGAAAATCTTGTTCTGCTTTGGTAGCTTATGTGCTTCTTTATGTATTTCACAGCTAATTTTTCAGAAACTGATGGTTTAGATGTGAATTTGCCTAATTTCTTAAAGTACACAGCTTTTGTTGTTTCCATTTTGCATTAAATGTACTTCAGATTGCAACTTTTTTTTTTTCTCTTTGAGGAATCTGACAGTGGTAACTTCTCAGTCCTCATAAATCCCAATCTTGCCCAAGACAGAAGTCTGTGCTTCAGATTTAGTTATTTTGTTAATACTACATTTCTGGATTGAATACCATAACCCTTTATGTTTTGTTTATGGATAGTTAGCTAGTAGGTTATGTGGGACAAGAAGCTAAATAATTCTAGTAATGTATTTTAACCATGTCTTGTGATCACTTTAGCGCCTGCGAATACTGTACACAAAAATCCTTGGCGTCCTGCAAAACATTCCCAAAGATGCTGCATATAGGAAATACACTGAACAGATTGTAAATCAGCGATTTAATTTGGTGCAGACTGTAAGTACAGTGCTGTTTAATAATAGTTACATATTAGAAGATTTTAGGATCAGAAGAATGATTTTCAGAATGACTGGCTGTTTTTTTCAGAGCGACTTTCATTATCAGTTCAGAAATAATTTCAAGTTGATTTTTGGTTTTGACAGGATTATTTTGATGGTATTCTAAAAAGTGTTCATTTCTCACTGTTATTTTCTGTGAAAATTAGAGGAAAAGAGTTTTTTGAGTATTGGTAGAACAATGGTAATTTCCACACACTTGCACAAAAAATGCACATGCTTTTACCAGTGTACTGTCTTAGTCAGTCCTTGGCTTTGACACTTTGCTAGTTAAAATATGCAACGTTGGAATTGTCAGTTTAAGGTGAGAATTGTAAGATTGCTTATCATTTTATAAAACGCTAAAATCAGGGTTTTATTTCAAGATACATACTAAAGCCCTTAGTGGCTAATGCATCATTAAATAGCACTAGTTTTTTGTATTATCACAGACGGTCAGATGCTGGTTTCCCAGGAAGAAAAGTATGTGAGATTTCTTGAGTAATGTAGAGTGACAGAAGCCAGCTGATTCGATAGTACTTTTGAGGAAGACTAAGAGTGTGATAAATAACTTTTAAGTTAAATAACTTTTCCTGCTTTATCTGGGCTTTCCGCTTCTCAGTAAAAATAAACATTTATTTATATGTATTTGAAACAACAGGAGACTGACGTGCAAAAACTACAGGACAAACTGAATAGTGGTCACATAGAAGAAGTCATTGTACAGGTAAAGTGGGGAAATTTAAGGTTACGTTCAAAAGGGAGTGGTGATTTTCATCATTTTTTTTAACTGGATGTTGTTCAAAGAACTAGCAGTTTTCTGTATCTTCCTTTGCTGAAAAACAAAAAGCAACAGAAAAAAATCATCTGAAGAATTTTCATTCAGCAATTGGGATGACCTTGCTAAAACCTCACACGGTTAACACACATTTACTGTATTTTGCTTGTTTACATACCATATGTACCTACATTGATTCTTACAGAGTCTAAGTCAGTTGAAAGGGTAGAAGATGAGCGAGTAATACGGGGGGATAATTCAAATAGACTGGGAAGTATCATAAGGTTATCATGGAGAGCAACTGGGCTAGCAGACAATCTGTTTGAGCAATTCAGTCTATTTTTTAACCCAAAACCTCAGCCCCCCCAAAACACACAGTTCCTCTTGATGTTGTAGTCCCTGACTGTTATAGTGACGTCACTAAGATAATGAACTGAAATAGAGGTAATTTAAATTCTGTACAATTGCCAAAGTATTAAGGATTTATTTGTGGTGTTTATTAACAGGCTGAAAATGAGCTTTCCCTGGCAAGAAAAATGATACAGTGGAAACCATGGGAACCTCTAGTTGAAGAACCTCCTTCTGACCAGTGGAGATGGCCAATATAATTTTCAAAATGGTGTAACCTCTTGGAAGTAAAAAATAAGTTAATTATTAATGTTACTGACAGTTGTCTTTAAATTAAAGATAATAACTTCATAAAAACATGTTTTGTTCTAATGTCCATTTATATTCAACAGTCTAAAGACTGCTTCTAATTCCTTGCAAAAACAAATGGTTTTAAGGAACTTCAACTGTTGTACAAGCTTTGGTATATTCCCTTTTGTGATTTATTATTAACAAGGTAATTAGGCCTCATCCTGAGTTATTTTTATCTGTATTTTTATGTTAACAAATACAGCTATTAGAGGCTATTTGAATCAAAATCAAAGATGTAGAAAAGTGTGATCCCACCCTTCTCTCCCACATTTGGTTGTGTATTTTTGCCAGCCACTGCCAGCATCTTTATGACGGTGCAGATAATGAGATCAGGGATGTGATAATGAGAACTAGGCTTACCAAAGTTAACATTTTTTTTAGATATCAGCTGAATCACTGTCTGGAACTGGCTGACTTTGCTGTGCACACAAACATTAGTTATGACTCTCTGGGGAAGCACTGGGAGGACCCAAGACTGGAGGGGTGAGGGGGAGAAGGACAACTAACCCTTAAGGTGACAGCAGGAACAGGTTTCTTGGTTAGCAGATAGGTTACCGTACTTAGCATCACATGTGCAGCACAGACTTTAGTGTTAAGACCTTTTGAAGCTTTGCCTATAAACATGAATACTTTGTACATTTATTTGTATATTATTGATTCAGACTTTGATGTGATGTGTAGTAATGTGGAAAAAAAAGGGATATTTCTTAACATGCCTGCATAGGTTCTTTCAAACATTTAAATGGAAACAGTGCTTGACTCTTCTGAAAGCTTGTTTACAGATTTCAGCTTGTAAGCCCTGATTAAAATGTCCACACTAAAGGTAAGGATATTGTGTGAATTTACCTTTACTCACATTTTTGCAGTACCATTAATACAGTTCATGCAAGTTTAAAGATAAAAATATTGCTATGTGGCAAAATTCTGCAACTGGTTAAAACATTCATATGAAATACCACTGCATATATCCTACTTTATCATTTCTGGGTTTTCATAGCTGATAGGCCTATAAGTTTACCTGTGACATTATTACTAATGATTAATTGCATCTTTACATAATATTTCATACAATCAAGGTATTAGTGGAGTAGGGCAGTAGAAAATTTATCCAGAGCATTGACTAGCAACTATTTTCACTGTGTTCCTTAGTGTTGCTTTTTTTTCAAGTATTATTACTATAATTACAGACATATTTAGATTTTTAAAATTGCAAAACGGGAAAATATTTTGCTTCATTGATTGGTGGTTTTCAAGGCTTTCTCAATCTCAAAAATGGCAAAAGCTGGTCTCTTCTGAAATAATACCACTAGATGGCATTCCAGAAAAGGAAAAGTTAACAAGTTGCTAGCAAGTTAGCAAGTCGCTAAAGTTAACAAACACAATTTTCACATGAGAAATTAAAGGATTACAGACTTGAATGGGGGTTAATGGTTTAAAATATTGAGCCGATGTGAGAGGCAGCAAAATAAACAAACCTGCCAAAGTCTAGTGTGAATGATACAGGATGCAATGTATTTTAGGGTGGAGGGAAAGAAGTTACCAGAATATGGTGGCAACTAATGGAATTCTTTCTACTCTGCCATAACCGAGACATTAGTTAAACCCTCAGTTATTTTCTTCAGTTCTAAAGCTGTATTTTTCCTGTGATTTACAGTAAGTCTTCTATAAGCTCATGAGTTGTTTTGCAGGGGAGGGTAGATCTTTTTTGGCTCATTGCTGCTGAAATCTGATAGTTGGTCTTTAAACCTGAGCTTCACTGATCAAAAGTGTGTTCAGATCTCCCTTTCACAAATGCACAAATATGGTCTCAGTACCAGACCCTAATATAATTTGTTTACTACCTTGAGGGGGATTTATTTTACCTGTATTTCCTAATTTATATTCTCTGATTTTTCTAGTTAAATGTTTCTTTCATGTCACTTATTTAAAATAAGATCATTTTCTAAATCTTTCTATCTAAAGCCCTGCATTAGCCTTCACAATTTTTTAATCAAAAATGTTCTACTGAAGCCAACTCTAGGAATCATTAAATAGGATTGTTCAGCTTTCTGAGCTTTTTATCAAATTCTCAGAATGTGTCATTTTTTTCATTATTTCATCATTGTTTAAATTGGGTTTGATTATCTTAGTATCAGCTAATAATCAGATGCATAAGATGACTAAAGTAATGGGTATTAACATCAGCTTTAAATAGTAGTTATTTGAGGACATAAGGAGGTGAGAAAATGGATTGCAGTTTTGAGATGCAGCAGTGTCTGCCTTTTCTACAGTGTTGTGTAGTTCCTGGCTAATTTAAAAGTGCATCTTTGCTAAGAAGACAAAGGATAATTTTTACCTTGCTATTAACTCTATATATCTGATATTTTGATCCACAGAGTGGCAACAAAATAGTACGCATATTTTACAGGCAAGAGAAAAATCTGTATAAGAGGTACTGTGTTGCAAATAGTTTATTTTAAGATGGACATGCTAGCAAGACCTCACTTGGGGACTGACTCTAATGATTTTGCTTGATTTTTCTCCATTAACTGTGTTGGAAATACATGATAAAGTGAACTGTTTTATCATTATCTGCTGCAATAAGGTAAATCACTGAAAGCCTTAGAGTTAACAATTTTAGATCTTTAAAACACTTTGAGATCATCTGATTGAAGTCATTATTTATGCATGTGAAAAATCATCCTCTCTATAAGGATGGGACCTAATAGAGACAGAGCCTGTTATACCAGGAAAACCAGCTTTTGAATTGCCGTATAGCAGCAGTACTGAGGCTTTTGTTACTCTTAAGGCGATATCTCTGCTATTTAACCTGTTTTGAGTAGTTATGTTCTGAACAGGACACCTATTTTAATCTTTGGTGTAATTTCCAATTGTGTTCAAAGGGAGATGAATGAAAGCTGCATTTTTTATTTATGACATATATGCTATTTAATTAGAAAAAAATGAAAAATCGTCTTGCAAACTGAAAAAAGAGTTTGAATGTTTAATCAGGTTGACTATATTATAGTGACACAAAATGACATTTCCATTGAGTTGGTCCTATTCAAACCTGGATTGACTTGAACAAGAAAAAAACAAGATCATAAGCTGTGGTAATAGGGAAGTTCTGTCCATTTGATGGGAAGCAGGCTCATGTTCGAATGCCTAATAATGTCTGTGAAACACGGCTACAGTGATCACGGCATACTCTTACCAAGTATGGATAGAATTTCAATGCCACATGAAGTGCAACTGTTTTTCAGGGTTCTCCCAGAGCTGTGACACAGAACTCTGTATTTCACCTCTAAAATGGTTGTGTGAAGTGAGCAGAGTCCTGTGGCGTCCTGGAATACTTGCACAAGTTGCCTCAGAACTGGTTTACAGTTGCACTTGATCTTAAAAGGCCTTTTCTGACCTAAATGATTCTTGGATTCTGTGGAAACTGCACATCAAACACCAGGAAGTTCTGTTTAATATGGTCTTAATTCTGGTATAGGTGTGATGCCATGAAAAGCCAGACTCAATAATCAATGCTAATTTGATTATTAAGTTAGGTATTCTTCAATGAGATACTGGGCGTGCAGGGGAAAGCTCCGCCTAATGCACTAACGTGCATGCAACTTCCAGTACCGTTCACAAAGGCTGTATACAGTCAAAGCATACACAAACACTGCTTTTCCTGGAGCAGGTGTGTCTATTACAATCAGCTCTTGGAATTTATTCACGTAAGTCTCCACCCTTTGGCACACACGCTCTGCACTCTGGGGGGGTCTTCTTCAGGGGTCTCTGGATGAAGGCTGTAGATTTTCCACACAGCTGAACTTTACAACTCTCCTCCTTAGGCGTGCTGTTAGGCTCCTTGGGCACCTCCTCAAGGTTGCATCTGGTCCTAGCTGGTTCTTCTTTCTCTTATCATTCTGCTAGTCCTTGTTATAGAATCATAGAACCATTAGGTTGGAAGAGACCCAATGGACCATTGAGTCCAACCGTTCCTATCAAACACTAAACTATGCCCCTTAGCACCTCGTCCACCCGTGCCTTAAACACCTCCAGGGAAGGTGAATCAACCACCTCCCTGGGCAGCCTGTTCCGGGGCCCAATGACCCTTTCTATGAAAATTTTTTTCCTAATGTCCAGCCTAAACCTCCCCTGGTGGAGCTGGAGGCCATTCCCTCTTGTCCTGTCCCCTGTCACTTGGGCAAGCTTACTGAGATACAGTCACATTATTTCTCATTCTTTCTAACTGCAGCCTCGTTAAAAGTCCTTAGTTAAACGTAAGCATCCGGGCACAGGCTAGATAAAAGTTATTATTCAAGCTATTCCTACATTTTAGTACTAAAATCCCTGAATCTATACATAATATTCAAATACATAATAGGTTAGCAACTTATAACAAATAATTTCTTCCTTCAGGTGTCTTAATTTCCACTCAGCAGCCGCAGTTGTCAGCAGGACCCAGGCTGTGCAAGGGAGGACATTTCGTCCTGTGGAGCCAGCGCTATCAGCGTCCCAGCACGCGGACTTCTGTTTATAGCCAGGAAAACCCGGGTTTGCTACCGGCTGCAGTATAAGGGGAAAACAGTGTTTTCGTAGGTTAGTGCAATCGGTAAGAGTCCACCTTCCCCTGGCTGTGGGTCACGACGCGGGACGCCGGGAACATCGGTGCCGCCGCCCATGGGAGGCGGTGAGCGCAGCGGTGAGGTTGCTATGGTTACCGGGACGCCGCCGCGAGGAGGGCTGGGGGAAGGGCAGAGGAGGCCCCGCGGTCGCCCTGGATCCTGTCGGCACTGCCTTCGTCTTCACTGCTTGAGGGGTTTGTTGTCCGTGTACACGGGATTGGAGCTCTTCCACCCCGTGTCGGTTCAGTGGCAGCGCGGGACATCGTAAAGGTGTGGGTAACACCGCCCTGTGAGTGCTCCCTACCTGCACCAGGTGCTGTGTACCTGCATCAAGGGGCTGCAAGAAAGCTGGGNCTTACTGAGATACAGTCACATTATTTCTCATTCTTTCTAACTGCAGCCTCGTTAAAAGTCCTTAGTTAAGCGTAAGCATCCGGGCACAGGCTAGATAAAAGTTATTATTCAAGCTATTCCTACATTTTAGTACTAAAATCCCTGAATCTATACATAATATTCAAATACATAATAGGTTAGCAACTTATAACAAATAATTTCTTCCTTCAGGTGTCTTAATTTCCACTCAGCAGCCGCAGTTGTCAGCAGGACCCAGGCTGTGCAAGGGAGGACATTTCGTCCTGTGGAGCCAGCGCTATCAGCGTCCCAGCACGCGGACTTCTGTTTATAGCCAGGAAAACCCGGGTTTGCTACCGGCTGCAGTATAAGGGGAAAACAGTGTTTTCGTAGGTTAGTGCAATCGGTAAGAGTCCACCTTCCCCTGGCTGTGGGTCACGACGCGGGACGCCGGGAACATCGGTGCCGCCGCCCATGGGAGGCGGTGAGCGCAGCGGTGAGGTTGCTATGGTTACCGGGACGCCGCCGCGAGGAGGGCTGGGGGAAGGGCAGAGGAGGCCCCGCGGTCGCCCTGGATCCTGTCGGCACTGCCTTCGTCTTCACTGCTTGAGGGGTTTGTTGTCCGTGTACACGGGATTGGAGCTCTTCCACCCCGTGTCGGTTCAGTGGCAGCGCGGGACATCATAAAGGTGTGGGTAACACCACCCTGTGAGTGCTCCCTACCTGCACCAGGTGCTGTGTACCTGCATCAAGGGGCTGCAAGAAAGCTGGGGAGGGACTTTTTACAAGGGCATGCAGTCACAGGATGAGGGGGAACGGCTTTAAATTGGAAGGGGGAAGATTTAGACTAGAAATTAGGAAGAATTTCTTCACAATGAGGGTGGTGAGGCACTGGAACAGGTTGTTCAGGGAAGCTGTGGCTGCCCCATCCCTGGAGGTGTTCAAGGTCAGGTTGGGTGGGGCCTTGGGCAGCCTGGTCTAGTGGGAGGTGTCCCTGCCCATGGCAGAGGGGTGGGGACTAAATGATCTTTAAGGTCCTCTCCAATCCAAACTATTCTATGATTCTATGAGTTATGCTGACTGCCTGCCGGCAAGGCCCTGCAGTATTCTTACTGTTAAGGACCAATGAGATGATGTGAAATGTTTTGGTTTTGGCAGAAGCAAAGTCCGTATGCTGTTTTAAGTAGGCTAATGGGGAATATATACAGGAAAAGCTTTTGGGGATATTAAATCACCCTTGTCTTTGATGGCAGAATATGCTGGTATACAATTTTAAATACATATTGTTATTATTCTCACAGAATGTGACTGATGCTTTACAAAATGGAAGATGCATTGGATAATTGCTTTGAAGTTGTTGTAACAGAAAAGTCTGATGCAAAGCAATCATCTGCATCCCCACAAAGCAGAGCCGTCGAAGAGGCCAAGAACAGGGACTCATCAGAGAAGCCTCTGCTTTCAGAGGCTATGGGCACTGCACAGTCAAAGGATGGCTGCAAGCAGCAGGCTGCTCTGGAGCAGTCAGTTTTGAAGGAACAGGAGCAGTCAGGTTTAGCAGAGTGGGAACAACCTCAAGAAGAATTACATAATCAAGAAGCAATGGAAAAGAACAAGCAAGATGCATTTATGCTGGATACCCCATTATGCACATCATCTGAGACCATATCTCCTGTTACCTATGAGAATTATTCTATTTCATGTGAAATAATAAATTCAGAAAGGGAAGAACAAACAACTCAAAACTCAGTAATATCAGAGAATATGGCAAATAGGACAATAACAGGTAAAGAAGTTAATACAATGTTTAGGGCTTTAAAGAGATGTTTTTCTGCAACTTGATCTTGGCTTCTTGCTCCCCCCCCCCCATAAGTTCTCATATACAACATGCTTGAAAAGACAAGCAACGTAGTCTTCATCTCAAGTAGCAGTAGCAATTTATATAAAAATTTGGAATTTTATAGTGTGATCTTCATTTCCAGAAATGTGTATGTATACATGTTTTGTACTCACTTTTGGAAGCAGCACTGCGTAATTCAAATGAGTATGTTGGCTGCTAGCAGTTTAGGACAGGCTATAGCAGTCACCTTGCAAACCAATCCTAGACTCTGCTGTAACTGAACCTGCCACCCTTCTGTCATCCATGCCTTTCTCCTGCAGTTCCCCAAACACTCCTCCATTTCCTGCAATTTTTCCTCTCCATTCTTGGTGTCCCACATTACTTCTTCCCTGTTCAGTGCCCTGTTTTCTTAGATCTTCAGAGCAGAAGGTAACACATCTCATTTAGCAGGTGAGCACAGTGAGTGTCCCTTCATAGTATGGAGCTGTTATTGCCTTCCTCTTGCCTGGGCTGTATTCAGATGCTCTTTTTCTGAGTAGCTTTCAGTTGCATCCTAGGAAGGGCACTGTACCAAAGCCAGATAGAGTCTGTCCTCTAAATAAAAAAGAAGTAATTTCTGGAACTTTGAGTTAAGTAAATCTGGTTTGGAATACAGACTTTGAATAAATATCACAATGTCAAGTATAGTGTGAAAGACAGCAGTGATTCAGATGTTGTATGCTTACATCAGGTCTAAATTGGAGCAGGTTTAGGTCAGATTTTTCAGTAAAACTTCACAGTATAAATGAGCAACTTTAAATCAAAGTTAGGCATTTGTAAATAAACACATCTACTTACTGTAACTTTTTTAAAAAATGTAGCATGAATGACTATGTGGTGACACTATTACATTAGAGATCTCTTTTAAAGGTGTGTGACAATTCACCTTTCAAGTAGACTGCCCTTCCAAATAGAAAATCTATTCTTATTCTATTTTATGGTATTTCAATAAAATAATCTCAGGGTAAATTTGAAAGAGTTATATATTTATTTGGTTAGAGATGCTTATCAGAAATTAATTTTGTTTTTAATTTTAGGAAGTACAGTTGAGGATAATGAAACTCTTAGGAGACCTAGGGCTAACTTTGATGAACCTATCCAGGCTGAGAAGTCATGTCTTGGTCAGGAACATTTTCCTGGAAAAGCAGTTCAACAAGATTACCGTATGCCTGATGTCATAACCGTCAGAGTACAAACAGGTAAATGCTGTTTTTACACATGTCAATGTATGTAATCATGCCCTAATCTCAATCTGTTACTAAAATAAACAATATTTCTAACTTGGAACTTCCACTTTAACAGATTCTGATACATTTCAAGACGTGGTTGTAAAAATTGAAAGACGTACCTTTCATAAACCATTTCTGGGTGGATTTAAGAACAGGATAACAGGAGTGGAATTTCATAATGCAGGATCACAAACAATACCCAAAAAACGACCTGACAAAGGAATTGAGATATTTTGTAGGGAAACACAGGTAAAGGCTTTGTAGTGTGTTTTTAGAATGTTGTTTTGGCCAAATGGAATAAATATTGACACAAATGTTTTCAATATGAATAAGGAAGTAGTTCAGAGATAAGAGTGCAATTGAAGGTATTTAATGGATGAATATTGTTAGTCTTGTAACAAAAATCACAAGTAGCAAATTTTGCCACAGAATCCTTAAGGTTGGAAAAGACCTCTAAGACTATCGACTCCAGCTGTAAACTCAACACTGCCAGGTTTACTGGTAAACTGTGTCACGAGGCACCACATCTACACATCTTTTAAATACCTCCAGATATGGTGACTCAACAGTTTCTCTGGGGAGCCTGTACCAATGCCTGACAACCCTTTTGGTGAAGAAGTATTTACTAATGTCTAGTTTAAACCTCCTCTAGTGCAACTCAAGGCCATTTCCTCTTGTCCTGTTACTTGGGAGAAAAGACCAACATATACTTCACTACAACCTGCTTTCAGATAGTTGTAAAGAGCAACAAGGTTTCCCCTCAGTTTTTTCTTCTCCAGACTAAACAACACCAGTGCCCTCAGCCACTTCTTATCACACATGTGCTCCAGACCCTTCACCAGCTTCATTGCCCTTCTTTGCACATGCTCCAGCACCTCAATGACTTTCTCATAGTGAGGACCCTAAAACTGAACACAGTATTTGAGCTGCCATCTCACCTGCACTGAGTACAGAAGGACAATCACTTCCCTACTCCTGCTGGACACACTAGTTCTGTTACAAGTCGGATGGCACTGATTGTCTTGGCAACATAGGCACACTACTGGCTCACATTCAACTATTGGTCAACATACCCAGGTCCTTTTCCACTGTGCAGCTTTCTAACAATTTGTCTCCAAGCTTGTAGTATTGAAAGGAGTTGTTGTATCCCAAGCACAGGACCTGGCACTTTGGCCTTGTTGATCCTTATACAGTTGACCTCGGCCCATCAATCCAGCCTGTCCAGGTCCCTCTGTATGGCCTTCCTACCCTTGAGCAGCTCAACACTCCTTCATAACTTGGTGTCATCTGCAAACTTATTGAGGGTGCACTCAATCCCCTTGTCCAGATTGTTGACAAAGGTATCGAACAGCACCTGCCCCAGCGTTGAGCCCCAGAGAATACCACTTGTGACCAGATGCCAAATGGATTGAACTCCATTTGCCACATCTCTTCGGGCCTAGCCATTCAGCCTGTCCAAGCCACGAGCAGCCAGTTTGTCCAGAAGAATACTGTGGGAAATGGTGCCAATGACTTTGCTAAATTCTAAGTAGACGTCATCCACGGGATACTTATTATAATGAGGAAAACAAATTCTCTGTATATTTTGTTATAATCTAACATGCTTTTTTATTCCCCAGACAGTTTTTGAAAGAAATAAGTCACAACAAACAAGAAATACCACATCAACACAGATGACTAAAACTGGCCTCTATGTGTCAAACAGGACTGACAAATTATTAAGTCCTGGGGATTATTTTACAGCGGATGAATACCATAAGCGTAGACTTGAAGCAGTAAGTTCTTGTCTGTTTGAAAATGTCTGGAAAGCAAAGTCTTACAAAGGCTTTCCGAATACTTAATGAGTGTTCAGAGTATTCAATTTAAAAGTGAACATGCCTGCTTTAATCTTCACATTTTTTTAGTTTTTCAGGTATGGGAGAAGTGTATGCTTACCCTGTGTTTTCAGTGACATTTGAGACCACGGAATTTCTTAAATATTAAGAATTCTGAATTTGCTTTTCTTTGTCTTACAGTGACAGTTAAACTTCTATATAAAGCTTTAGGGATTAAAACAGGCTTGAACCTGTGGCATTTTCATAATCACTTTGGAAGGACCTAAACCACATGGTTATTGTTTGGCTCCAAATGGAAGAACTATTGGGTTAGGATCTCGGAGACCTGCATTTGGCTTTAGGGTTTTGTATTTTCTGAGGTTGGTTGTTTCTTTTAACAGACTTGGTAGGTTACCTTTGGTAAACTGATCCATTGAATTGTTTTCAAGCTACCTGCTTTGACATCAAGGTACAACCTGGCTGTTTAAATGCATGCATTTGGTCTGAGAGATTTTTTTTTCTTTTATGCACTTTTTGAAAACCTGTTGTATTCAGTGACTCCATAACTAACTTAAGGATGCCAAACATCCTGTTAGATGGGATGCTGCTTAGTAAATGCTCTAGTTATTAATTTGATTGCTTAAAGTATACAGTCTTAATCTAACCACAGGGAGAAACAGTTGGTTCCCCAAGGGTTTAAGTAGGATAATCTTCTGAGTTGAAGTTTTCTATAAGGACTTCTTATTTGGTCAGCATCAGTTGATGACAATAAGCATCTTGTAGAAGTGGAACCCAAATAGGTAACCATTTCCTCAGGACTACCAATACGTTTTACTGTCATCTTTAGTGTCACTTACTGAAATCTGTAGCATGTCTATAGGTAATATATAGTGTACAGTAGAGAGATACCAACTTGGTGTTTGTTCAGATTGATGGATTTATGCAGCGCAGTGTTGTTTCATATTGAAATACTAACTAAAGACATATTCAAGAGAAATGTTAGGTTAAGATATCTCTAGAGGCAGTATAACTGTATTAGCATGGTTTTGTGCTTGATAACCCTCAATACTGAACAATGTTTATTAGCTCATGGTGTTAACCTGGCAAAACTACTTATGACAATTCATCTGGTAGAAGCTCAGGCATGTGCTCTGACCTCCTTGAGCATATGTATACACATTTCTGTAGTCTTTTGTAGCCACAGCTTCAGAAGGTGGATTTTTTAATTTTCCTTTTTATGTTCTGTCATCACAACATTAATAACTTCAACTTTATTATTTGTTTATAAATGAAATGCAGTTGATTCTTTTGGCATTTGTTGATTGATTTTTTAACCTAGAAATTTAAAAAGAACCTTGCAAATATGTGTCTAAATTCCCAATCTAGACATTTTGTAAATGGATAGTAATGTGTGGATGTCTGGTTACAAAGCTGAAGAGAAAAGGATACAATACATTTTAAGGGGAGATTTGGAAAAGAAAAATTGATTTTGTAATCGCAGATTATATATTTTAACTTGATTATTTGAACCTGGTTTCCCCACTGTACTTACTGGTTAAGCTTATACAGTTATCTAAAAAGTAAGCATACTAGTATTAAGACCAATAGTACACGACTGGCTTTGTGGCTTTCTAATTAGCTTGAGTACAAGACAAGTCTTAGAAAACATAGTGAAGTAGCTGAAAAAAAAACCAGTTAAGAACAAAAGATTATGTTGTTCTGTTTTAAATTCATGGTACTTTGTTATTGTGTCACATACAGGTAATAGTTTTACAGACATATTACCGTCGTTGGCATGCAATCAATGTAGTACAAAATCTGAGGGAAAAGAAGAGGTTAAGGCTGGAATGGGAGGCCCAAGAAGATTTACGGAAAAAAACAGAGAAAGATGAAAGACTGAGAAGAGAGCATGAGGGAAAGCTGAACCCTAAAACAAAAGAAGACTTTGAGCTACTGTACCAGGCTCTAGAATGTAAGTCTTTTTTTAAAGGGATACTCTTATATCAGCAAAGTAGTACAGTTTGTTTAAAACAAACATGGTTTTGATGTGTTTCTATAGTTTACTTCCTTGATTATTTTTTTAGTTATAGTGAAATTTCTTTCTTTTTTAAATAATTATTTGATTTTCATATATTACTAGAAACAGGAAAAAAAACATTGATGCTGTGTAAGCACTGTTTAGCAAGAACTAAAACATCCCTGTGTTATCACATCCAAAGCATAGCACCATACAACTTTTAAGGAGATAATCAGCTTGTAGAATAGGGCTATTTGGCAGTTTTATTATCCCTTTTTTTGATTTTTCATTCACCTCTAGTGTTAAGGTCAGCTGGAGAAACAGGAACTGGGTTTTTTTTTGATCACAGTTATTTTAATGTTTTTACTCTACATTTAAGATCCTGAAAATAATACTATGAAGAACTTAGTATTAAGATCCATCATTCATCATTTAATATAGATATTTTCTATAATGGCCTAAATTTTCACCCAGAATTTTGCATTGTATGACTGTTGTTGTTCCTTTTGTCCTAGTCTTCTACTGATACTTTTCCTCCTTGCCAGTTCATTCCCTGTTTCACAAAACTGTATTGTCAAAATTTTAAGTCTGTTAGGAGTCCTACAGGGCATCCTGAGTGACTGACATTTCCTGTTAGAGTGGCTGGTGTCTAATACAGGCAAGTGCCTCTAAACTTTCCAGGAAAAATCAGATGAATATCGCAGATAATTGACATAAAACCTTACAGGGGAGTAATGTTTCACATGTAGCACAAAAACCTAAAGTAAGTCCTTTTTGAAAAAATAAAACCAATAGAAAGCAGAGGACTTGTACCAACATATAACAAAACTGCAAGAGTTCTTTTGAAAATGTCTTCATTTAAGCAAGGTGCTAGCATTGTGACTTGTAACAATTCCTATGATATCTAGGCAACAGTGCTTGCTTATGGCATAACTCTTTGGCACTTAGGACATTACTATCTCTATAGTTAGACACTTGTCTTTTAATACTGTGCTGCTTTACATGGCATTGTACAAATCGCTTTGGCTGAATGTATAAATTACTTACAAGTATTACTGTTTGTGACAATTGTAAAAATTATTACTGGTCTTAAACTTCAGAATTTTGGGAATGGTATCTTCCTGAGGACTGTGGTTTCTTACTGGTTGTTCCCCCTCACCCTCTCCCCCTTTTCTCCATAGATAATTAGCTTTTCACTTCACAAGTATCATGCACTTTTAAAGCTATGCCTGACCAGGTAATCAAAAGCCAACATACTAAAACAATCATTTTTTCCTCTCCACCTCTGTGTAGTGCTACTATTTAGTATCTGATTTCCTGCAATATTTTCTCTTAAAAACACTTCCTATCTAATGTGCTGACAAATGTATGATTCATTTTTTTAAAAAAAAAACATTTGAAGAGCTTTATTTGAAACAGAAATATGCTAAATTGAAGTTGTAAAAGAGTGCTGATATTCCCAATATTTTTAGATTGAAAACTTAGGGTTATGTAAGTGTCTCTTTTGCTTAATTTAATGTCATTGGATTCACAAATAATAGAACTTTCAGCTATGCATGTTCAGGTATTTAATAACTAGGCAACCTGAAAAAACATGTGCCACTTCAGAACTGGCATGGAACAAGCTCTAGCATTTAAAATTTTTTTTAACATTTTGTTAAAAATAGTGGTCTGATAACAATCTTTTTGTTTTGTTTTTGTTTACCAGTGTTGACTAGTTGCTTCTCTACATGGAGGCTTGCAGTCATGCTCTTTATTTTAGTAGAGCTTAGTGGTTCTGAGAAGTGGGGGGTTTTTTCTACCTGCATCTGAAACTCCTTTTACATTCTTATAGTGTCAGCGGTCAACACAAGCTAAGTCATTGTGACAGTAATAGAATAAGACTATTGTCCTCCAGAGATTTGTGAAGGTTATTACTGCTGATCACAACAAGAGGATAGTATTACACGGTCAGCCAGTACAAGCAGTTTCTGTTGGTACAAAAGCTTACCTGTTGACTGTATGGTGCAAATGAGATGTATTTGTGTATTTGATGTGTCTGCATACACAGACATTCATTGTTTATTTGAAAAGTATAAACTACTTCATTTTATAAAAATCAGAATAGAAGTTGTAATGAGTAAAATCTGCCTGTAGAGCAGATAATCTAAAAGGGATGTTTTTAACTTGTATACGATGAACCAGGAGGTGAGTATTGAAAATAACTGACATCATCTTCATTTCTGTAAGAACAAAATTGCTTACTGTATTTATTAGTTCTACCTTTGAAGTTGCTGCCCCCTTCAGGCATATGTAAATTAATGTAAATTAATTCTATAGAGTGCTTTTGCTTGCTGAAATGGTTTTATTTTAAAATATATCTTAGGGTACACAGAACTTGTCAGACAGTTGTCATATTAATAAGAAATCTTGGGGAACCTTAAGGAAATCAATTGAAATATTTTTAAATGGCACACATAAGGTATTGTAGATAAGGAATCCACAGGCAGAAAATAAACCTTCCTCCTTTCCCTACTCCTGCCTCTAACGTTACCTGATACAGGATGTTATGGGCTTTTTCAGTAAGAATGCATCACATATTGGATTGTGTTCTGTTAAGCTGGGTTCCGCTTTCACATAACTGTTCTGGAACAATAACAAAACTTTGAGATATTAGTCAGGAATGTTGGAAATTTCAGGTCTTATTAAAATTCCCTACAGAACTCTAGAGATATTTGGAATGGAACAGAGTCTTCAGAGAAGCCAAGAATTGTTACAATGTATGCAAAGCAAACCACTATTCAGTAAACACAATTTGATTTTACTGAGAGATGTCTGTAAAGGCAGGTAGTCTGCGTATCAGCACTTATAGCCAAGAAATGGGTACTGCAAAATAAACCAAGATAGACACTTATGTATACATCTGTATGTTTCTGTCATTAAGTAGTTTAACTTGCAAGTGCAGCAGGTACCTGTGGTTTGGTGATTTCACCAGAAGAGTCAGAAGGCCAGATTCTTTACAGCATGTACTGATTAATGTGCTGCTGTCATTACTATCCTGTGGTTTGCCTGCCACTTGCTTCCACTTGCAAGGTTCTGTTGTAGAATAGGAAAGGGAGAGTGAAGCAATGACTGTCTAATAATTAATGTATGTCTATCTGCCTTAGATGGCAAAAGGTGATACCACTGAAATGTTCAATGTAAGACCTGGGGTGCTAAATGTAACTGTCGGCCAAGTTTTATCTCAGTTTTGGAGGACATCAAGCTTCTTAGATTTTATTCATTTATGCAGGGAGAAGCAGTAGTATTCTCAGCACTGAGTACTTGTGGTATTGCAGTAAGATGCTGTCCTTAACGTGTTGAAAAGATCTCCATGGTATCTTTCCTTGTGACTTTGATGATCGATTGTTTAGGAATTTCCTTTTGCTCATACCTTTTGGAGTTGATTGAGACAGTTAGTTTAATTATATTAGATGCAGAATTTAATCACACATTTCCATAGAAACTCAGGGTTTTTTTTCTCACATAGAGCTTCTTTTTTCTCTTAACCCATCTTAGAATTTAGAGTATGAATTGGCAGTTTGGAACTGACGTACACACACACTCTCATAGAACATCTGTATAATTTACATTAATTTCTGGGCCATTTTGTGTGTGTTGAAAATATGCGTTAGTTCCCTGTCACAGAAACTGGCTTTTAACAAACATGGAAAATTATTATTCTATTTCTTAAATATGAAAGTAGAAATTTCACTGAATACAACTTGTGAAAATGCCCAAAATATTTATATTTGTAGTATGGAAGCAGGAGGAGACTGAACAGATTAACAGAACTCTTACTGGAGCTGAAAGGAAGGCAGCACTTTGTGGACTTCTGGAACAAGAGGCACAGCTGATTGCTTCCATTGGGAAACGCAAACTAAATGATGATGAGGAGAATCGACAAAAAATGATACTGCGCTTTCTGGATAAGGTCAGTGATGTAATTTTAGGCTGAACATAAAGAATACCAAAGTATGGTAACAGAAAAGACATCTGCAAACACCCTGACAAAAGTAACTTCTTTAGCTTTAACAGGTCGTCATGTGAATACTAACATTATAAATATCCAAACTATCTAGATATTCATGTCAGTGCTGTTCATTAAATTTCTTTTTTCCAAGCTGAGAATTTCCTAGTTCTATGACTGACTGAAGGACTAACAGTGCACCATTAGGACTATCACCTGAGGTTTACCATATTCACATTGATCTGTGTACATATACTATAATGAAATAACACTGGGTCAATGAATTTTGTATTATATAACTATTCTGCATAAAGAACATGATTCTGATAGCACTGTCAACACCATTAAAAGACTCAAATTCTAAATATCCAGGATGGTTAATTAGCAGTTACAAAGCATCGGGATATTGAACACTATTCTATATTTTGTATTTTGTGCATTACAGAGATATAGGATTTCATGCACGAAATTATACTCTTTCCTAATCTGTTTTTGAAACATGAAATATCTGCCTATTAGCTTCTTTCTCAAAAATAGTCAGTTTCACTAATCAAAACTAAAGACTAAGTGATTTTCCCTCTGGTACGTCCTGTATATTTTCTCTGCAGTGAAAAGTTTGCTGTTGCATTTAAACTTCAATGCAGACTTTTAAACACATATTTGTAAAATTAAACTTTAACTCTGCAGATTGGATTAATTGAATCTTGTTTTCTGTTATTTGCTTCCCTCAGAAGTGTTATCCTTCAGGAACTGGATTTGTCATTTATTTCCCCATTGAGCACAGGCCCCTGTAGATCACATGTGTCTTTAAAGAAAGAATTTATTCTGTTTTCATGTACAAGATAGAAATCCAAAAGAGTTTTGACTGAATCTTATATCATATTAAACTCAGTTTTTAATTCACTGGTTTCAGTTGCATTAGAACTTTAACTTGAGACTTTATTGTGGTATGTTCTTGGTGATGAAATTTAATACAAGTGTTCCTCAGGCTTTGCTTTATAAAACTGAAGTGAGAATTCATTCATATATGAAGATGTCTTAGAATAGTGTTACATGCAATGGCATCTTAATGTAAAACACAAAAAAGGTGTATGTCTCATCAATCTATCCCTTATTAAAAAGAAATAATTTATTTCCTAGCTGTTTTCATAGTGTGTAAAATAATTATAAAAACCATACTTCAACAGAAATAGCTTTCTACTATCTTATTTTTTAAAAAAATAAGTGAAAGTAAAACCGTCAGTTTTGTCCAAAAGAGATTTTTTTTCATTTTTTTACAGATATCTGAGAACTGGTCTGTAAAAAGTGATTTGATAAAATCTATTACTTTTTTTCATGATGAAGAAATTACTTATCTGAAACATTAGTAGAAGTTATACCAAATTTACTGCTGCAATGTGATTGTGTTCTCTGTTACTGCTTTAAGGAGTGTAAAAAAATCAGTAAAGTGAATATTTAGGTATGATATAAAAATGTTGAATCATTTCTATGTTAAATATTTACTTCTACTTACAATTGATTCTGTTATCTTCTCAGAAGAAGAATCTTGGAACAGTCTAAAGCAAATGTATTTCTCTCTTAACTTTATTTTTCCTTCAAGGACTGCTTTCCAAAGCCCAACCCTCTATAGAATGTTGCCAGTATATATTCTTACTAGTTGTGCAGTTTTCTTGTATCTAGGAATCAGAAGCAAAATGTTATTTAGTAACAGAACTCTTAATGGCATTTCATATTCGGAGATTAAGGGGACACATGACAGAAAAGAGATGTTCTCTCTTTCCAAACCATGGACATGTTTCTGAAGCACTTACTACAAATAATATATTTATTCATATTTTAAATTTATGAATTATGTTTTTCAGCAATAAGACTGCTTTCTTTTTAATTTGGAAATGTAGTGCCACTTTTCATGTTATTTTATCACATCAGCTGTTGGGGTTTGAGTGTTGTTCATAGATAGCAGTCTAACTCAGAGGTAAGGAAAGTAACAATTTCTATATTTCTTAAAAAACAGAACAATTAAAACATACCTTTGAAAATCTTGAAATTAAGTGGATGGTTTGTTATGACTGAAATATTGCAATTAAAACACTTTAAACTACAGTGTGCAATTTATCACTGATGTGGTAGGTTATAGCTGCTTTATTCATTTCTTTCTTGAACTTCTGGCTGGTAACGTTAATCTGGACCATTGCCAGTTAAAGTTGAAATGAATAATGCCTTTCACAACTGAAGGCTGCAGACATTTCACTTTGCCGCAATAGCCAATGTGATATGAAGCCTGCTTCTCCATGGAAACTTTCATTCCCTCCTTTATTACTTTAAAAGCATGTGCTTCCTCGTGCCTGTGGGCTTTTACAGTGATTGCTACTGGTTGTGTGTGCACGACATAGTCTTTTTTTTAATGCTGAGCTCATTATTCTTCAGCATCAGTAATTTGAAGGGGAAGTACTTGATTAAGCTTTCATACATCTATCGTATTTTCTTAAAGGAATCAGTGAAATTGTTAACGATTGCTTAGTTTATACCTTTCATGCTTTGTGCTATTGTTGCACTCATCCTATGGATTTTATTTATTTTTCCTGTTTTTCTGGATCTGTGGTGGTGTGTTTCTCTCCTCAGGTGTTTTTTTTTTTTTCTATTTTCATGCATCAACAGCAGAGTCCAGTTTTAGTAGACTTGCTCTGTGAGTAATACAGATAACGGGATTATTGCAAATTCTGCAGGGCTGCCAGCAAACTAAAAGAAAAGAAAATGCTGGCAAAAAATATGGAGGTTTTAGGTTTTTGTGGCTTTTTTTTTTTGCATCAGTCTTGAATACATTAAAATAGTCTTGAAATCAGAGAACTTGTATCCTTTCAGAAATACTGGAAATATTCATATTCATGAGATTTTTACTTATTTTTCAGCAAAAAGCTACATGATTTCTTTTTAAATTATTTTATTTCATATAATATGCACTTAAGATGAAGTAGTGTGAAAAGTTACAGATATGGTACCTTTCTTTAAATAGTTTCAGCATTATAATAATGTAGTTGGTCTGTGTTATGGGTCATGTGTAGTGTGGAATGCTGAAACTGCTATAATAGCTCATATACAGGTTGTGCAAATTTATCAGAAAAACCAAGTTTTAATAACCATTTCCTAGGGTAAACTCTGCCCACTGACTCTCCCAAGCATACGGAAATGACCTTTCTGTCTTACAATAAGTGATTACATTAAAGAGGAACAAATACAAGTACTGTATAAACTGCCCTGTGCAAGATGATGACTTTTGCAAAGCAACCACAAAAAGGAGTTGCAGCATGATATAGCTTGTAAGTTTGGGGTGGAGGGAAGATGTCATTTGTTTGTTTGTTGGGGTTTGAGGTTAATTTTTTAGAATTTCTAGCACTGTACAAAGATAGTGAAACAAGTATGAAGTTACAGTAGAATGCTCCCTTTTTAATGACATAAAGAATTTTTTCTTTTTTTAGTTTTGCAGAAATTCAAAGATTTCACTAAGAAATTAAGAGTTTTATTTTCTACTATGTCTTGTTTTGTTATTGCATGTCTGAATCAGTTTTGGCTCTGAATTGTGATCTCTGATTAAGTATACTTCCTTTAATTAGAGGTTCCCTCCCCTCTGAGAATGTTATTAAAAGTCAATTGTTCAGTGTTAATTTTTTAAAATATTATTTTGTCTTTCTTTTGCATACCTAACTTTATAGCTTGTTTACTTAAAAGTGAGGAAAGCTCTTTATTGATTGTGGTGGTGACTAATCATATCTGTTCTTGGTATTATTATGACCTCATGAGGTTCAACAAGGCCAAGTGCAAGGTCCTACACCTGTGCTGGGGCAATCCCCGATTTCAGTACAGGATGGGGGGTGATGTGATTGAGAGCACTGAAAGCAGCCCTACAGAGGAGGACTTGGGGGTGTTGATTGATGAGAAAGAAGCTTGACCTGAGCACTTGCACTTGCAGCCCAGAAGGCCAACTCTATCCTGGGCTGCACCAAAAGAAGCGTGGCCAGCAGGTCGAGGGAAGTGATTCTGCCTCTCTACTCCACTCTTGTGAGACCCCACCTGGAGTATTATGTCCAGTTCTGGAATCCCCAACATAAGAAGGATATGGAACTGCTGGAACGGGTCCAGGCAATGTCTACAAGGATAGTCAGGGGGCTGGAGCACCTCTGCTCTGAGGGCAAGCTAAGAGAGCCGGGCTTGTTCAGCCTGGAGAAGAGAAGGCTTTGATGAGATCTTACAGCAACCTTCCAGCACCTGAAGGGGGCTACAAGAAAGCTAAGAAGGGACTGTTTCCAAAGGCTTGTAGTGATAGGATTAGAGGCAATGGGTATATGGGAATTTCTTCACAGTGAGGATGGTGAGACAGTGGCACAGGTTGCCCATGGTAGCTGTGGATGCCCCATCCCTGGAGGTGTTTAAGGCCAGGCTGGATTGGGTCTTGGGCAGCCTGATCTAGTGAGAAGTGTCCCTGCCCATGGCAGGGGAGTTGGGACTAGATGATCCTTACAGTCCCTTCCAACCCAAACTATTCTATGATTCTATGATTCTATGATTTTATGACTTATCACTTATCTATTATCTAATAGCTTATCTATTTTGTCAAAATAATGATTACATCAGTGCTGGGGTCATATCCAGAAAGCAACTCAGCATGTGAAAGCTGCATGAAGCGTTGTGGTAGTTAACACACTCTGAGACTGGAAAGTGAATTTCACAAGTATTTATGAACATTCAAGCTCCAAAACACTGAAATAATTAATACACAAGATGAGGTTCCAAAAAACTGTCCCAATCAAGGAAAGGAAGTAGAGTTAGTTGATGAGGAGGAGAGGGTTTTGAATTCCATCTTTCTATTGGATTCAGATAACTGCTTTCACAGTGATTGGCTTCCTATGTGACAGTGTGGTTTGCAAACAAAAGCAGTCGTATAGAAAGAGAAAGCTTGGACTTTGCAGGCTGAGTGGTGCAACTGGCACCATGTAATTTCTCACTGTGTATAGAAGTTGGAGATATGCAGAAAACCAACTGAAGTAGTAGGCATATGGTATGTGGTTAAGTTGGCAAACAAGAAGCTAGCTGAAGTATCCGATAAGCTGTAATCTCATACAAGAGCCTTAGTCAGCTTTAACAAAGTCGATGCCTTCCATCCATCTGTATAGCTATCATAAATGGAACAGTTCCCTGGAGATATTTTGTATTGCAGTAGACTCTGTGACCTGAAATTTGCAACCTTAACACAGTCAACAGTCCCATTGATTTTTACTGATAGTTTAGAGGGATTTATGACTGTAAGATGAAATACAGAGCAAATGTATTCTAACACTATTGTCAGTAAATTTGCTTTAGAGAAGCAGAGCATATCCCTGTAGGAGAACATTATTTACTTTTAATATACTGCAAGTCAAAATTTTCATGACTTGCAGCTTAAAACAAAATGTGCAATTGAATACTTGCTGTGGTGGAAAAGATACTGTATTAATATCAGCAACAGAATTAGCCTTCTATATTAGTCAAAGATTAATGTTAAGTCCCTATTTCTTTTCTGAAACTTGATGTAACATAATGCACTTGTTCAGCTGGCTGATCAGATTGTAACAGCTTAGTTATACAAATTATTTCTGAAGTGTGCACAACCTAGGAGATGGAGAGCATATGATGGAAAAATCACTGAAATGGATACACCATACAGACTCCACGCCAGAGGACTATTTGAAATCTACTGCAGCATTAGCAGGAATGACATCCCAAAAGATGAGAGAACAGACGTGCTGTTGACACTCAGACATACAGTGGAGGTATATTTTATGTTTCTGTTTCTGTTTAGCTCGAAGCTGTACTTCCCAAAGGCACAGTCACTTAATTATGTTAACACATAAGCAATGCTTCTTCTCCAGACAGGTACCAGGATTATCAACTGGCAGCAAGAGAAAGCCTAGTGTACCACCTGGCATGAGAGTGTAATTTAAATTTGAATATTCTCTAAATTCATATTTTACTCTGTGATGTGTACATTTTTCTTCAAAGTTTGTTAGATTTTGTCCCCACGGTTACAGACTTTTTTGTATGGTAATACATAACAAAATGTTAGCACAAAGTTTAGCTTAATATTTATAACAGTTTGATGAAAACCATGGCAGAGATGTAAGTGGCTGTTAGTGGGAGTTTTTTCTCAGTTCTTTGAAATTAGAGAACCTTATCTCTCTATTGGTTTGAGTTACCAGCTTTCTGTGTGCAAATACTGATTGGTTTTTTTCTTTGCCCCCAACCCTCACTGCTGATCCAGTGTTCCCAGTGATTTAGAAGCTGGTTGTATTTCTTGTAGTCTTTTGTATTGGTTTTATTTATTCATTTATTTATGTGCAAAAAGAATAATATGAGTTTTAAAGTACTTTCAGGATGCTACTGTTAATGTCAAACTAGAATATAATGCTGCTTCCTGGTCTTATTTAAACAAGAAAAATCTTACTGTTTGCACTGGTAGTGCCAGAATTAGATCTAAAGCAAATGTAGCATTGGAAGCCCTGCTGGTCTATGAATTCCTGGCCACCTTAATGCAAGTCAATTTTGCGGCAGTGATAAAATTCTAGAATTTCTGTAAATTAGCACTCTGTTTAAGGTGAGAAGACATTGAACTCCTTCACCTCATCTCTCTCTGCAGAAGCTCCTTCTAAGCATTTGAAATACTGCAATGACTAGTTTCCAAGCATACTCATAATGTCCCCAATGCCTTTTGTGTGGTGGGGTTTTTTTGTTTGGGGTGAGGTTTTTTGTATATATACCATCTACCATGTATATGCATTACCCCTCCTGTCACATGGCCCAAGGAAGCTCTTGGGGAGATGTTTCCTGGGACTTTTGGAGACTGAAAATTTTGCCTGTGTTATGTGCCTTTGCTTAGCATCTTTTAATGTCTCCAAGTTTACAATTCCTCATAGCTTTGCTATATATACCACCCCCTTTAAATCAGAATATGTAAACATTCTCAGTGTTTTAGTTCTTTACAGTAGTTTTCTTGGAGGTTGTTTTCCTGAAACACCAAGGGGGTCTTCTATGAACATGCTTTTATGTGAACGTACAGAGGTATGAATGACGACTGTTATAGTTTTTCAGATCTGTGTTGAAATTATTTTGTTTATTTGCTTCCTTATTGTCATGGAGTTTGTTTTCCTTTGTGCTTTTTTTACAGAAACATGAATGTAAATTATCACAGGAAATAATGGAATTAATTGACAGGGAATATGATCTTATGTCGAGAGAGGTGAAAGAATGCAACTTAGAAGGACTAAGGAAAAGAATTTCTACATTATTTCTACAATATATTAAAACTCCAGAGTTTAACCCTGAAGTTGCTAGAGTACTTAAGGTATTACTCCTATTTTCCAGTCTGACATATTGGCCTTCAAACTAAGGGTGATGGAGAAGGGGAATGGAAAACACTGAAAGCTTTTTTATTTTACATTTTGCTGTAGAATTGCTGATGTAGTTCCTGAAGAAGTAAACTCTAGCAAGTACACAGGCTTTACACAAATATGCTTATAGAGTCATATAGGAAGCATGGGGCACAGATATAAGTGTAAGAACCAGACAAATGCCAGGTGGCAGTGAGAGTGCCCAGGAACTCTATGTATGAAATAAAATCTGAGAGTTATAAATGGCAGATCTGATACCATGGTAACTGTAAAATGTGATAGCAAATGGGGAATCAGTAGAGAGAGCAATTATCTTTTTTTTCTGCTGGACAAGGGGCAGCATTCCATACATCCAGAAAGCAGAACATTATCAGTAATGTCTAATCAGCTCGCACCTAAGCAAAAGTTACTATGAGCTTCTACTGTGCAACTAGTGCTACTTTGTGAGAAGAAGATATGTCTAGGAAGTGGAGAAAGGGGTGGATACCTCTTAATCTCTGTGATTGTTTTTCTTTTCTGACTGCAGATTATTATTCTGACCAATAAAAATATGATTCACTATCATGTGGTGCTGCTTTAGGCAGCAACTTGTATTGTGCATCTGTCAGAAAAGGATTCCACTTATAGTGGTTGATGGAATCTTGGGAGTAGAGACTCTGCTATTAGCTGTTTTACACTAGGTTCATGAACAGGGTTACCTGGATGAGTCATAGCAGAGACTGGGGATGGGAGATCTTTTGTCTTTTGCAGCTTTTGCTTAACTGCATCTTGAGTTGAAGGCTGAATTGCACCTATACTTATATTTGAATTTTGTAACCTTGTGTAGACCATAAAAAGGTGGTAGTTCATCAACAGACAGTCAAAGTGATCAAATCTGCAGGGTATTATTAAAAAAAAAAAAAGCACACAACCACAACAGGCAGCTGGCTTATCAGACTACGCACGCTACCCAGCCACAGACTTGGGCCCTCTGCACAGACTACATTATATTCTTTCTAGAACCCATGAAGCAATATGAGAATGAGGAGGTCATTAGAAATTGTATTTACCTTCCCCTAAATTATTTTGTACATGTGGCTCTGATTTTATATTCTTATGTGACAATATTAGTATGCCTGTAATCTCAGGTTTTTATCTTTGAAATAAAGGGTAGATTCTATATGAAAAATAAGTGCAAAAGAATTAGTTTCTGTTTTCTCTTTGTTGTCATCTTCCCAGACTGGCTGACCAGCTGTATACATAAAGTTCCAGAAGAGCATCGGAGCATGTCTAGGATCTTCATATAGATAAGAATGAACTGACTACTTTATGTAATTGATTTTAACAAGTACAGGATGAAAATAAAATAACTTTTAGACTTCTGTTCTTTAAAAAACACTGTTGGGTATTTAAAAATAGATATTGCTAGCTTTTACATATTAGAATACTTACCTGAATAGATATTAAATGTATTCTAATGGAGTTAGGGTGACACACAAGTAATACAAAGCGACTTTGTGGTAAATAAACTATTGTTTTTAAATCTTTCAGGTTCCACCTGATCCCTTAATGCTTTATAAAAATGTTAACTTCTGCCGTAGCTGTGAAAATTACTTGCCATCTACTGAGTTTCCTGTTCATGTTAATTCCCGCACCATTGGCAGATGTTGTTTGTGTTGCAAGCTTGATAACGAGGCTCGGAAACGAGAAGTATTTTTCAAGTACAAACTTATACTAAAAAATCTCAGGAAGTCTGAAGCTGATTATGAGGATGATGCTAAAATTGTTTTCTTAGTTCAGGTACTGTCTGATGGAGCATTGCTAACAATGGAAACAAATGGCTGTGAATATAATTTCTTCTCTATTTTTTTGTATGTTGTTGACAGGTGGAGAAATAGGCTAAAAGCTACAAAAATATCTTCTTGTTATATGGGGTATTCCATACCATAATGAAACGGCACTTAAGCTCTTGAAGTATAGCTGTGCTTTCAAAACTGATTACAAGGTATACATGAAAAGAATGTAGAAGTCTAGCTGATGGGTCACAGAATCAGATGATCCAAATTCCTCTGGTTCTGCTATTGCCGTCCTGTTGCTTAATCATATTAGCGTCATCTGTAAAGCAACATAACAGTGTAAAATCAGTATAAATATATTGTTAAAAATAAATTATTGAAAATAAATTATTGAAAATATTATAAAAATAAAGCTATGTAATGATATTTTTGTGACTATATTATTCTTCAGGAATTAATGCTAGTAAAACATTATGTGCCCCATTATTTGGACTGTTTTAGTAAAAAGGGTAAATTGTTTTGTGAAAACTGAGGGAGCTGAGTTCCAGGTGTGACTATTAAAAAACATTATCTACTTAGTAATATGGCAGAAGATTACAGATGATTACAGATGATGGTAAAAAAAAAAGATAACTAAAATGCTTAGCGAATCCTTCTCCTAATAAATGAAAACCAGTAAAACTTTCAACAATGCAGCTGTCTACTGACACTGGCTCTGATTGTATTGTCTGCAGATACATGTAAAACCTTTCTAATAAGATAAAAGATTTTTCTTCAGATCTCTTGCATACTGATTCTACGTATGTTTGGGTTTACCACCTATATGAGTGCTGCTAAGGTTTAAAAGGCAAAAGTCAGTTGGTGAGAGTTATGGTAGCTCCAGTAAGTTCCACTGACTGCAGCTAAAGGTCTTTTTGTATTAAAATGAGCAACTTCAGCAAATACGTCAAGTCCTGAGGCTGCATTTTATTCTTTCAGAGGGTATAACTATGCCATGCTCCTTAGAATCAATGGTACATACTATGTCTTTGATTTTTCTTGATAAGCAAGATCCTAATGGCAATATCGTACTCATTTGAAATTAGAGATACAATCAAGTCCTTTATTGGTTTGATACCTATGCTTGCTTCCCAGTTTCACCAGCTAAGCATTCAATTGGACTTGTTCTCAACCTGTCAGATGGGAGTACTTGAAAGCGGTTTCTGTTCCTTGTGAGCACAAAACAAATTGGGGCTGGGGTGGAAAGAAAGCATCACTGTAAAATATCATAGTAAAATGCATGCCTACCTTTAAAAAGTGCGAAAGAGGTCTCTTAAATCAAACTCTTCCCTCTATCTAGGAAGTTTTAATGTAGAACAAGCTTTTCCCTACTTTTCAGTCAGAATAAAAAATTTAACCTAGGAAGAAGAAAGAATCAAATTATGGATCTGTTTTATATGGACACTTACATGTCTCAGTGTAGATTTTTTGAAAGTTCCGGTAACTTTTGAAATGTGTAGCTTAGCACAAAAATAGTAGTACTCACTAATACGTCTGCTTGCAAATTTCTGGCTTCTAAGAAGATACAGAGGTAATTTGAAATGTTGTGAAAGGAGGAAATACTGAAAACAGAAGCCAGTTAGTAAAGCCTAATAACAGAGGCCCTGTATGACCAGATTTAGGACAGATGTAGAACCAGTCCTGCATTCTTGGGATCAGTAGGCACAAATTTATAACCAGTAGAGATTCTAAGCCCAGCTTTTATCTTACTATTTCCCTGACAAGAATTTACATAGCCTCTGGATTTCTGGATACATGAGGCTGCATTTCACTAAAGCACTGTGTTGGCATAGTTTCATTCATCCTTTGTCGGGTATTAAATAAGTAACATGTAAACACCTTTATTTAATTAAGTCAAGATTTCTTTATAGAGGAATGGGTCATCTTCAAATGGCTAGTTTGGAGAAAAGCCTATTAAGAAGTCTATTGTTTACAGGCTTCCATAGATTAAAAATTCCTAATAATTTTCCATGACTAATACAGAGAATAATTAGTGGAGAATGACAGATAAACTTGCCAAAGTTCAGTGGTAACTACCCACCAAATTTTTTTCTTTCATTCAAGAAGTTGCATTTATCAGTATATTATCAGTTACTTAGTGATTTTAGACAGCTAGTAATAAGTTAAACAAATTAAGATTGACATAAATTGACCTTAGGCATAGGTTAAAAGTACATTTAAAGGCCTTTCTGTATAAGAAAACCTTTGAAAACAGACCCTCTATTATTTTTAGTTAATATTGTAGCAAAACTACTTTATAATCTGGTTTGGTAAAACGGGCAACAATAAACTCTCCCTGTGTCAACAGCAGAGTGAGGAGAAGAAAGCAAAGCAGGCAGTGATTTGGGGTCTGTCACAGGGGGCATTTTTTTTCTTATCCTAATTTCTCACATTTTTCAGGTTAGATTAGTCTGATTATATGTAAACTTTAAGTCTAATGAAGTAGTGTAGTAACTCATTTATCAAATAGCATTCATTCCAAATCTAAGAATGAAATGGGGAAGTCATCACAGTAATGATAGGATTGATTACTGATATTAACAAAAAAAAAATCTGAACAGCCTTAAGCATGCTATATGAGAAAAAAAAGTTTTACGAATCTTTACAAGAGCAATTAAGCAATCAGGATGTCAATGGAAGGCATGAATTGCCATTGGCAGAGAAAATCAAAGTAAGAATATAATATTTTAGAAATGATACAATAAAAGTGCAGTTAATTGCCACACCGTGGTAAAAGATGATGTGTATGTCCACATGTACTTTAAACAAGTGATTACATGGCATATGCATAGAAAATATTTTTACTCAAAGCCAGATTCTTATACAATTACGATGTTTTTGTTGTAGTGAAACATACTTCTTACTTTTTAACCCTGTTTTCCATTTCAGCATCAAGATATGCAGTACATGATTGAGACTATATGGGGCTGTCAGTCAGCTGTCAGTGCCTGCAGTGACCTCTATGATTTGGTTATGGTCAGATGGGATAAACAGCATGAGTGGTCTCCATGGAACACTATTCTCCTCGCTAAAGATGAGGCAGATGCACATCTTAAGCTGTGTAACCTGCAGGAGGTAAAATTTGATGGGCTTAATTTTTTACTATATTTATGTTGTGTTTGAATAGAATCCTGTGACTAATGATGTTTGGCCAAATGTAGTGCTTACACTCATCCACGTGTAAATTGGTCCACTCTGACTATTTAAACAATTGCATCTGTACAATTAAGTAAAGCAAACACTAGTCTAGAGGTCAGCTGGCAGGTACAGCTCACATCCATATACCTGAACTCTGTTTTGGCCTCATGCTTGCTCCGGAAATGCAAGAAGCTAAGTGTCCTCATCCATGCTACCTGCTGAGAACAGTGCCATGCCTATGCCCTTTCCTCAGCTGAGATCAAATAAGAGCTGGCCTGGATGAAAAACACTCTAAAGACTAACAATAAATACTATGACAACTGTGAGCCTGTGCTCTTGCACATCCTCTGGCCTCATTACCTTCTAGTCTGAACAATTTATCATCAAGTAACAGGATGGCTCTTTGTCTAGAATTTAATTATTTGTCATAATAAAATTTGTCTTAATCTTCTTTCTTACATATATCATGTAAGTACCTTGACAATATAACCTTATAGTTTGCAATTAAGCAATAAAAGCATAATTGCTGCTCTGAGTTAAAGAACTTAAGAATTTGTTTAAGAAGTCATTAAAACTATATTTTTAAAACTGCCACTACACCCCAGTTTCAATATCTAAACAGAGTAGTCTGGTAGATGTCTTAACTACACTGGACATCATATGGTAAAGTACTTGGTTTTCTACGGCACAGGAGAATCCTGTGAGCTGTGTTTGTCCTGCAATTAGTAATGGATTATTAAGCCTTTCACCTCTAGGTTATTTATTTATGTAAGTAGCAATCTGAAGTAATTTTTGCATGGTGTCCTTTTGTTCAGGGTGTTCTTAGTTCAGTTTCTAAAACAGTATGTGTACATCACAAATGCAACTTCAGCTGTTATGCATTCCCCTTCTTTTTGGAAGCCTTTAGAGTATGTGATAACTATATGCAAAAAGCAAATGAATTGCTCTCTAAACAAAAGGTTTGTTTTGGAGATGAAATTTAGCAGTCAGTGAATTCTGCCACCCATGATGGGTTTTTGTGTGTCAACCCCAACTTGTGCCTTCAAGTAGGCATGTTTATGTGATCATTAGCTTTGAAAAGTAAAATCAATTTCAAGGTGGTAAGTACTTAATTTACTTTCCTGTCTCACTCTCAGTCAAAGGCTGTTGAGGCAGTCTGAAACTAGTGATGCTTCTCTGCATCCATAAATTTATGTTGCTAGGATTATGGCAGATAAAGATTCTGATTATGTACTACCTGGTTTAACTTCATAAGTCTAAGTGAAAGAGAAGTCTCAAGTCAAAGAAATAGCATTAACTTGATTAGGTCTAGAACTTTAGCGGAGGTGGGAGTTAGGCAGAAAAGCAATAGGTAAGGTATTCAAGCCTACCTAAAAATTGTGCTGTATTTTCACTTAGCTCTTGCCACAAAGACGAAGTGGATCAGCTGTAGTCAGGAGTCACTTTTCTTCACTGGTAATGGCCAAAGCTTTGTTTCAAAAAAAGAGTGTGAAATAAGGAAAGCGAGGCAAAACTAGAATGTCATAAGTTGAATCAGTTTACCAGTCAATGAAAGAAACAGCGGCCTCTCAAGCACTTTCTTTAGTAGCAGTTATTCATAACGATGACTGTAGCAAAAGCAAAAGGTTTTTTCAGCTAAATACACTGGTTATTTTTTACGTCATCTGAACTACTAATGACTAGAAATTTAGGAAAATGTTACCACTGAACACAAGGCTGACTGAAATGCAGCAAGATGCCTACTGCCATCATTATAGAATCATAGAATCACCAGGTTGGCAGAGACCCACCAGATCATCGAGTCCAACCATTCCTAACAAACACTAAACCATGTCCCTCAGGACCTCGTCTACTCATGCCTTGAACACCTCCAGGGAAGGTGACTCAACCACCTCCCTGGGCAGCCTGTTCCAATGCCCAATCACTGTCCCTGTGAAAAACTTCCCCGCAATGTCCAGCCTAAATCTCCCCCGGCAGAGCTTGAGGCCATTCCCCCTTGTCCTGTCCCATTACTTGGGAGAAGAGGCCAGCTCCCTCCTCCTTACAACCTCCTTTGAAGCAGTAATAGAGAGCAACATGGTCTCCCCTCAGCCTCCTCTTGTCAAGGTTAAACAACCCCAGTTCCTGTAGCCGCTCCTTGTAAGACTTGTTCTCCAGCCCCTTCACTAGCTTCGTTGCTCTTCTCTGGACTCGCTCCAGAGCCTCAACATCCTTCTTGTGCTGAGGGGCCCAGAACTGCACACAGTATTCAAGGAACGGTCTCAACAGTGCTGAATACAGAGGGAGAATAACCTCCTTGGACCTGCTGGTCACATCGTTTCTGATACAAGCCAGGACACCATTGGCCTTCTTGGCCACCTGGGCACACTGCTGGCTCATGTTTATCTGTCAATAATCACTCTAATTCTTATCAAGGAAATTTCCTATTATCAGCATCTTGCAAATGTTGTTATTTAAGCATTTCTGTTTTTAATTTTCAAAGGCAAGTCCTAATGTTCTTACCTGAAAAGAAATCAATAAGTTTTACCTTCTATGGATTAAAAAATGCCAGATTTTCTTCTGTTTTTAAAAGGTGACTAATATTTCACAAGGAGTGGTTAGTAATTTTTACTATTGGGCCATAAGGTAGCAGTATAGAACTACAAAATACTTCATGATGTATCATATATTAATAAATCATCTGCTTAGTTTATTAAAGGGTCACTATTAAAATAAGAAGCAACATGTAGACTGCTAATATTTTTATTACATTTAATGGGATTTGGATTTTTTTTCCTTTCAGGCTTATGAAGCGGCATTTATTCACAGAATAAAACGTAAGCATATCCAGGCAAAAAACTACTTTACTCAGATTCCAGCAATAGCATCATTTTTGCATATGCACAACAATCAAGTTAAGGCAAATGAATTTTTAATAGCTACGCCTATTCCTACTGGTACAAAAATATAACTCTTAAGTTAACTGAAGTTGGAGTTAAATGAAATATTAATTAGTACAATTTTCTTGATTTTAAAGAAATGTACTTTTTCATCAATACCTTAATTGTATCAGATCAAAGTAAACTTCTGAGGATAAAATAATTTGATCTTGGCTAGTCAATATAACTGCATCACATGTCTTGTAACCTCATTATTTGAAAAGTAAAATATTACTGATGAGCTTTGTAAACTGTAAATTATTAAAGCAATGACTGTCTTTGTGTATGCCTGTGTTGCCTGGAACATTCTGTCTGTAGTACAATATTCCTGTTGGGGGAATTCAGTGAATTCTTTGTCAACTTCTAATTATAATAATAACACTATAAACACTGTGTTAAATTTATTTCTCTTGTCTTAAGCATATAAGGCAGAAAACCCCTCAAACCCTAAATTCCTATGGAACAAAAAAAATGATATGCCCTTCCAAATATAGCTGCTATGCCTTGCAAAAATTTGTGCAAAAGAATAACTTCATTTTTTATAGCACATGTTGATGGTCACAGTAGAACTGGCAGCATCGAAGTATTGTATCCAAGATCTTGAAATCATTGTAAATCAGATTTATAATTTCAAATATGCAATACAGACTGTTTGGAATGTGTTTATTTTTTGAGGAGTTTGTGTCATTTAAAGTGGAAGTCAATTCTCTCCATAAACTTATTTAGTCATGTTTATATTTGATTATAGTTAAAGAGAAAAATATGGTATGGTGTGCATGTGGCAAGCCAGCTAGTTTTTTACCCAGCAAAGAAATACACCCATCCAAGCTGTGAGCAGCCAGTTTCTCCAGGAGAATGATGTGGGACATGGTGTCAAAGTCGAAATAGACAACATTCACAGCCTTCCCCTCATCCACCAAGCAGGTCACCTTGTCATAGAAGCAGTGTACAGCATCATACAATAGTTCAGATTTGAAGGGACCTCAGAAGTCCACCTCCTACTCAAAGTACAGTCAGCTACAAGCTTATACAGAATTGCTTGAGGCTTTATCCATTCAGGTCTTGAAAACCTTCAGGGATAGAGAATGCATAACTTTTAGCAGCAACATGTTCCAGTGCCTGATGGTTCTCATCTTAAAAAGAGTTTTTTATTTTGATAGGGTATGTTGTCTCTCATCCTTTGCCATACTGCTATAAGGTTTTCCCTAAGCCTTCTTTCCTCCAGGCTGCAAAAGCCCAGTTCCCTCAGCCTCTCCTCATGTGTCAAGTACTTCTGCCATCTGAGTTTCTTGGTGGACCTTTATTGAACTTACTCCAGTTTATTAAAGCCTTTCTTGATTTGAGGGGCCCAAAACTGACACAGTATTACAGATTCATGCTTGAATAGTTCTAGATTCTCTATTCACTCAAGTATTCTCAAGCAAACTAGTGTTTTGGTTTGCTAAAGAATTGTGCACACACAATTTTTGTTGTTTATGCATAAGTCCAGAAAGTAGCCCCTGATAACAACAGTGCTATTTAATCACACTGTGAAAACCCATGTGTAAACAGCTAAGAATTTGTGTAGCCATAATAGAGAATTCATGAGTATTTGAGATGTGGCCGTCCACAAAATATGTGACAACCTGTACAAAATGAAAGCTAATGTCTTCCTCCAAATCAGTGTACAAGAAGGGCTTTTGAAAGCATAGAACTTCAATATTTTGGAGAACACGAGACAGCCGACTGAACATGAGCCAGCAGTGTGCCCAGGTGGCCAAGAAGGCCAATGGCACCTTGGCTTTTATCAGAAATGACGTGACCAGCAGGTCCAAGGAGGTTATTCTCCCTCTGTGCTCAGCACTGGTGAGACTGCTCCTTGAATACTGTGTGCAGTTCTGGGCCTCTCACCACAAGAAGGATATTTTCACTATTTTAGATATGTGATTGAGTCCTCTTGTTAGGGAAAATTCAAGTGAAGCCAACATAATCAGAAAATGGGTTAACAACTATTTTTAAAATCTAGTATAATTGAAATTAGTATAAAATCCCCCATATTAGTTTTTAATTACTGCATAGATCATCATAAATGTTCTGCTGATATTATTACTGAATTTAAAACCAATTACTTTTTACCACTTTTTGTCAATTGCATTTATAATTGTATTGGGTTTTGAAAAGGAATTAATTTAAAACTTTTCACTAATAGCGCCTGTTTATGTAGCTTACAAACCATATTTTAAAAGGTACTGGACAAGTATGAGGAATGAAAGCATTCTCTGTATCAGACAGTGGCAAATACTGGAAAACCTGACTGAATAGATGAGTGTCAGATTAAAGATACTGTATTTCCCTGGGAAATTGCACCCTCCCTGGAAGTGTTTGAGGACAGGTTAGATGGGGCCTTGGGCAGCCTGATCTGGTGGGAGGTGTCCCTGCTCATGGGAGGGGTTGGAACCAGATAATCCTTAAGGTCCCTTCTAACCCAAACCATTCCGTCATTCTACAGTTTCTAGAAGTCATTGCATTTTATCAGGAAAACTGCTCAGATAAAAGCTCCAATATGCCCGTTTCTATTAGAACTCAGTAAATTCTTTAAAAGTACAGCCGATCATCTTTGCTTGAATTTCAGTGAGTTACTCACAAGATGGTTTTGGAATCTGTTGGTAAAAGGGCCTCTGCTTCGGAGTCTAGATCTTTCCAGGATAATGAGAACAAATGATTGCAAAGTGTCACTTCCTCTTCAAAGAAAAATAGACTAAGGTGAAATTCTAACCTTCTGTCTTCACTTCTGAGAAGTGGCTGATGTGATAGACTTTAAACTCTCTTAAATCATACCTGAGAGTTCGAGTCTGAGGAGTCCACACTCCTGATAAACTGATGAGAAATAATGGGTTTGCCTAAGTACTTCGCAAAATGTAGATACCCACTACCAGGAAAAGTGGATTAGCCATTATAGCTTATATTTTTGATTCTTCACTAGCAGAGAGATGTGGTCAAGTAACAGTGCAGCTTACCTCTCAGGACTCTTGTAAACAAGACTCCCAAGCATGAAGCTAAATTTGCCTTCTACCCACCTCCAGCATTACTGGTAATCCATTTCAAGATGGAATTCTGGCTTTTTTTTCTCACAAGCACAAGTGGGTATACGTTAATCTGGCACAGAAGCATATTCATTTTGGCCCCCCACTCCCAAGAGACAAGTCCATGCTTTTTCCACAATGTAAATTTCCCTATTTATGTCTCAAAGGAAGAACTCAGAGTAATAGTTTCCTCCACTTCCTTATCCTCAAAAGATGTCCCAATGAACAAAGCATTAATTCCCTTCTTAGATAATAAAATTATTGCGAAAAGTGATAAAAAAGGATAATAAATTAATATGTGAGGGTAGCGAAGTTGCTGCTGACCCGTATTATGCCATATGGAACATAGTTTGTCAATGGGAAATTACACTAATAATAACTGGGGTTAAAGAAAAAACAAATCATCCAAAGCTTAGATCCTTTTAATTACTTATTTTTCAAAGGAGGAGAGGCCAGCACCCTCCTCTCTACAACCTCCTTTCAGGTAGTTGTAGAGAGCAATGAGGTCTCCCCTCAGCCTCCTCTTCTCCAGGTTAAACAACCCCAGCTCTTTCAGCTGCTCCTCATTAGCTTGTCTTTTGTCTTCTTTTTCCTCCCTGAAGTCAGCCATTTCAGATGCAAGAAAGCAGGAATCTCTTACATGACTTAGGCTTTTCTTCCAGGGTGTCAGCATTTGAGTATGAACTTGTGAAAGAAATGGAACTTTTGAAATATTGTAAATGCTTCAGCCCTTTGAAAATGCTCTGCAAAAACAAAGTTGAGTACTAGTCACCTGTTTAAAGAATGAACACCATTGCAGCCTGGGCTTAGTGGAATAAAAGTGTAGCAGTAACATACTATTTCTCTAGCTTGCCAACTGCAATGCACTTCTAACGGGTTCTGCAAAATAAAATGTGTTGTTGGAAATTCTGTGATCCTTTTAGTAGTCTGTGGTGACTGATCCCAGCCCCCCACTTCCTTTTCTTAGTTGATCTAGACTGGGTGGAGGCGGCAGCAAACAGAAGTGAGCTCTGCCCAGTAAAACAGCCACAAGCAGTGTAGCGAGGCAAGCTGTGTGCAGCAAGAAGCCGAAAGCTCTCGCTTTGCCTGCAGTTTGTGGTGGTTTTTTTCAGCTATTGCTTTTGGATTGCTGTTAGGTATTGTGGGTAGGTAAAAGAACCCCACACAAGCAGAATTTAGGACAGAATTAGTTTAGGATCTTACTAGTCTGGTGACATCCTCCTGGCCAGGGGTGTCTGACTGTTTGGCACTGCTGGTCACCTTAATTGCAGTCACAAGTGTTATCTGTATTATTGTTCTTGTTACTGTTAGGCTAATAAGTACTTCTATAGTGAGTATTTAGATGCTTAATAAATACACGTATATTGCTAATACTAATGTTTGATTTGTTTAATTATTTACCCACTGGAGCTTTTCCTGTTCTTGGACATTGTTGTATGAACATTAGTCTGGTGTTGTACTCTGACTCTAAATAATGGGGCAGAAACGGGGGTGACGGGGGAGGAATCTGAGTATACTTCCAACAAAGATCTGTCCTCAGCAGCCTGAACCTGAACACTACAGGATAGTTAGGTTACAATAGAAACTGTATTGTGCACTCTTGATCTCATGCTGACCTTCAATTCATCTTCATTTCTCATATGAAAGTTAATTTTAAGAAGCAGACAGGAAGACTTAGAGTTGATTGGCTTACAATTGGCAAGACTGTTCTGGAGAGTTATGTGAGAAACCAAATCTCTCACATTTTGGAAGATACTATAGAAAAGTCAACCACTTCAAGAATTAAAAAATATTTTGTTTGTGTTGACTGAGCTATTCCAATTCATATTAAATTTTTTCTCAGGCATTCGAGTTCTATCCCTGTCTTTGTGCTCCAAATTGCTGTTTTACCTGTACATACCCTAAACCAGATGAACAAATAGCTGCTTGTGAAAAGGAAGTTGAAGGATTTCTAGTATAACCCTAACAAGAAGAGGTGTAACTAAAGAGTTAAATTCAGTGTTATGTAAATGTAACAGAGAAGAAAAGGAACACAGAAATGACTGGGTTTATTACTTCCCTCAAAACTATTTTTTTAATGTAAGAAATCAATTTCAGATTGAAGTGATGAACAAATTGCCTTATTGAAACAACAACACTGTAACTATATGCTGTGAGTTAAGGCAAATATATTTAATTAATGAGGCTCCGTGTGCTCAGATTCAGGAGTGCTTGTCTTCTGCCATCGATTTATATCTTCTCTTACGATTTTCACTGTGCTTCCTTATTTTTTCCTTATCACAACTTGTTTTAACATAGCTAACAATCTATTTTGAGTATTATCCCTAACATCTTGTTCTGATTGTGAAGAGTCATCCGTGCCCTGTGATAAACACGTGCTCAATGACTGCTGCTGCCTAGTGAAGTCACAAGATGTAAAACAGCTCAGAGCTTGGCAGAAGCATAGTATGTGAGAAGAATTTGCTTCCCAGTGTGAAGAAATGCTCTGTGACTATTTTGATCTTGCATGAGACTTGTGAAATACTGAAGTCATGTCAGGTTCTGAAGTGATTATAATTTGCTCCTGACTTTTGATATTTTTGATTTTTGGGACAGCATCATTCTATGCAGAAGATAGCTGAAGAATTCCACGTTTCAGTGGATGCACTCCAATCATACTATTTTCTCACTCTATTCCTTCTTGCTGGAATTTGCAAAAAAGATTAACTGCAGATTTCAAACCTGTCAACACCCAAATGTGCGACACCAGCTCTCAATACATGTGAAAAAGCTATGCTGAGGGACATGGTAATATATAGCAGAGAAAGATGATCTGCAGAATACATTTCGTGCAATACAAAAAACTTTTCTATGAACTCCATTTTGAAGTTGAGCAACTCTGTTATCAGCCAGCAGTTATCAAAGGGGGGTTGAAAACAGTAGGACAGGAGTTTGGACCTCGTAACTCTTCCTTGTATTAGACAGTTAGAGGAATCTGTCTGTGCTTATACTGTAGAGAGTTTTATGAGCCGCTTAAATCGCAAAACTGAAAGTTACTAAAAGGATAATCCCCAACTTGAAGCTGAGGAAGTTGTGTTTTGTAAGTTCCCCCTGTCGTTAGAGAGCAGCCTCACCCAGCAGCCTGTCTGGATCCGGATGGCTGCAGCTGAACCAGGAAACGCAGCTGTGCGAAGGCTGAGACCTGGCAGCTGGGCAGTTCCGCATGCACTTGCCTGCAGTCATGACACAGCTCGGCTCTGCTGCGCCAGCCCTGCTGCTCTGCTCCCTCTCAGTGCTGCTCAGAGTAGCTCTGTCAGTGGACCATGTTCCGATGCTGCTTTGGTCAACTCAGAGGTAAGAAATCAAACAGAAAAGCATCTCTACTTGCTTTCCTGCTCTGTGTGTGTGTGNCCGTGTGCTCAGATTCAGGAGTGCTTGTCTTCTGCCATCGATTTATATCTTCTCTTACGATTTTCACTGTGCTTCCTTATTTTTTCCTTATCACAACTTGTTTTAACATAGCTAACAATCTATTTTGAGTATTATCCCTAACATCTTGTTCTGATTGTGAAGAGTCATCCGTGCCCTGTGATAAACACGTGCTCAATGACTGCTGCTGCCTAGTGAAGTCACAAGATGTAAAACAGCTCAGAGCTTGGCAGAAGCATAGTATGTGAGAAGAATTTGCTTCCCAGTGTGAAGAAATGCTCTGTGACTATTTTGATCTTGCATGAGACTTGTGAAATACTGAAGTCATGTCAGGTTCTGAAGTGATTATAATTTGCTCCTGACTTTTGATATTTTTGATTTTGGGGACAGCATCATTCTATGCAGAAGATAGCTGAAGAATTCCACGTTTCAGTGGATGCACTCCAATCATACTATTTTCTCACTCTATTCCTTCTTGCTGGAATTTGCAAAAAAGATTAACTGCAGATTTCAAACCTGTCAACACCCAAATGTGCGACACCAGCTCTCAATACATGTGAAAAAGCTATGCTGAGGGACATGGTAATATATAGCAGGGAAAGAAGAAAGATGATCTGCAGAATACATTTCGTGCAATACAAAAAACTTTTCTATGAACTCCATTTTGAAGTTGAGCAACTCTGTTATCAGCCAGCAGTTATCAAAGGGGGGTTGAAAACAGTAGGACAGGAGTTTGGACCTCGTAACTCTTCCTTGTATTAGACAGTTAGAGGAATCTGTTTGTGCTTATACTGTAGAGAGTTTTATAAGCCGCTTAAATCGCAAAACTGAAAGTTACTAAAAGCATAATCCCCAACTTGAAGCTGAGGAAGTTGTGTTTTGTAAGTTCCCCCTGTCGTTAGAGAGCAGCCTCACCCAGCAGCCTGTCTGGAGCCGGATGGCTGCAGCTGAACCAGGAAACGCAGCTGTGCGAAGGCTGGGACCTGGCAGCTGGGCAGTTCCGCATGCACTTGCCTGCAGTCATGACACAGCTCGGCTCTGCTGCGCCAGCCCTGCTGCTCTGCTCCCTCTCAGTGCTGCTCAGAGTAGCTCTGTCAGTGGACCATGTTCCGATGCTGCTTTGGTCAACTCAGAGGTAAGAAATCAAACAGAAAAGCATCTCTACTTGCTTTCCTGCTCTGTGTGTGTGTGCAGAATGTGTTGTGTATCAATTGGTTGTGGTAAATAACCTTGGGGCAATAAAGTTACCCAATAAATAAATAAGTAAATTTGCCTCTCAGCAATCAAACAGCCACATGGATTAATTTACCCATTTTTATTTATAATGTTAGTATTCTAAGCTGGACAGTAAGAAATAAATAAGAGCCACGTTTCTCAAGTCTGAAGTAGATGGGCTTTATTCTCCCTAAGGCAGCACCGAACTCCACTGTTAAGAGTCTTGTGACTTAAAGGCACAACATAAGGCAGTTTCACAAAAGGGAGATGACAGAAGGCTGTGCGTGCAACCTTAATCCTTGCATTTCATAGCTCCTGAATCCTATTTTTTCACTTTAATGTTCTTTTTAATGCATATTTTTTAATAGACTCTTCTGCTGTGTGTACAGGCATCAGTTGTTAGAAACAACCGCATAGTTTTGACAGATCCAGAGACACACATGAAATTCAGGGAATTAAATATACTTTTGAGATAAGACTTTGAACCTGTCTTGAAAGAGCCGGATATAGACCTCTTTTCCAAGCAGGAATTTAATCTACACAAAATTTTATATAATTACTTGGGATTTCCAGAACTAATGCAGCCTGGGCAGCCCCATATTTTTAGGTGGGGTACTGGATATGTGAAGTTGTCAGAGGACAAGATGCCAGTTACTCACAAGGCAGTCTCTGCAGGGCGTACACATTGGTTTTGTCTAGGAACTACTGTCCCAAAGTATAGCAAGCCATTGTCAGAGATCTGTAAGAAAAGGCTTCTGAAGGGTTTATGGGATCACTTGACTGTTTGGAAAGGCTAATGGCAAAGTTCTGTTCTGGGTAGGAAGATGACAAATGGATCTTCTATGCTATAGGTTTGCCTAAAGTGTGCTTTGGCTTGAGTAAATCACAACTACTCCTAAATCCTCTACATTCTTAACCTGCTTTATCTAATTGTAATCCCTCTTGTGGAGGGCTCACTTCATACTTTCTGCAAGCACAAATGCATCATACCTAGTTCAACAGGCCTGATCTTAGCTGGGCATTTATTAATTGCTCTAATACAAATAATCCATAAGACTAACAGTTTTTGGAATTTGTCACAAATCCATTTGGGTGGCTTCATAAGGATAAAAGACTTCCATGTACCATGAGCAGCCTTGGTGCACGGGTTAAACCTCACTTTTGCTGTAAGGAGGAATAGAAGGGGCTGCAGTGATGGGGATTCCTGTTGGGTTCCTTTGCCGATGTGACTAAGCTGCGCGTGCCTGGCAGGGGAAGTTTTGCTTCTGAACTCTCTTGGTCATCAACTCCTGTTAGGCCTGAATTCATGGGATTTGATTATTTTGTGTCTTTATTACTCTATTAATTCCCAGTGTGTTACTTGTGATTTGTTCTTCTGTAAACTGAGAAAAGAACCAAACCAATGGCTTTGTGAGAGGAAATTATCCTTTCAGCTAGTTGTGCTGGATTCACTCTGCCTTTCATGAAACCTTGAACCATTCTTGAACTCATTTGAGACAATGTGAATTATCTGGATGAGAATTAGACTTAATTTTGTTCTCATTTATTCCAGTGTAAATGTTTTGTCTTTAGGCAAGATTGTTACTATTTAAATCTGAGAGTTAAATCTTGTTAATATTTTTTCTTTTCTTTATTTTTTTTCCTTCTGTTGTTTCTTAATGTGTTCATTTTAAGACAGCAATAGGAGGATTCAGATATTTTGTGAACGTCTGGAGTTAGATTAAAATCTTCACTGAATCTTTCTCCATGTATAGTGCCATATAAATAAGCATGCTACTTTTCTGGTTTTTCATATGTTATGCTATAATATTGAGGGCCATGGAAAACAGATGTGCNATTAATATTTTTTCTTTATTTTTTTTTCCTTCTGTTGTTTCTTAATGTGTTAATTTTAGGACAGCAATAGGAGGATTCAGGTATTTTGTGTATGTCTGGAGTTAGATTAAAATCTTCACTGAATCTTTCTCCATGTATAGTGCCATATAGATAAGCATGCTACTTTTCTGTTTTTTCATATGTTATGCTATAATATTGAGGGCCATGGAAAAAAAATGTGCAGGAGGTGTTGATTGTGTTTCATACATACATGTTATGAATATTGTAATCTTTTCCCAGCAATAATTGATACCAGCTTTTACATATGTCTACCTGTCTCTGAAGCATTTCCAGAAACTAACTTCTGGTCCCTGGAGAGCCACCACATATAGAAATCTTCAAATTTTCATTAAATTTGATTGAGTAACTTTGCCTTCTTTTTGTCCCTGAAAGAAAATTGTGAATGTCTCAACATCAAGGCTTATTCCAATATTCAAAATACTTAATCAGTTCACCTCTACATAAGACAGGCACATACTTGAGTACTAAACTTATGCATTTAACGGCAAAGTAAATGTTGAAGAGAGTTGTTCTTGGGACAAAAGTGATGCTAAGAGTCTTAAGAACAGATCAGTGCTTCCTTTGTCCTACTTCCTAGTTTATATAAACAACACACCAGTTGTCAGTATAAGCAAAATCTTATCAGTTAATCCTGGGTGGTCATAAAAGCAAACTTTCCACCAAGATGCAATTAGCAACTTGCTCTACTGCAGATTGTTCAGGTTTATACAGATCTAGAGCAAGAAAATCAGGGTAGTAGACTGAACAAACCAGTTTCATGTTTCCAAAAATAAAACATTTTCTGGCAGAAGTGTTCCTCCTACCATGACCTTCACATTTTTAATGGGTGATGTTCTTGTGGGGCAAAAATTAGTTCTGGTGAAAGTCAATGAATCAACAGGAAAGAAGATTTATAAAAAAACCCAGTAGCAGCAAATTTTTGTTGCTAACCTTAACTCAGTGCTCCGCACTTTGCAGCGATGCAAGGCTTGCAGTGTGTGATCTATGGTTTATATAATCTGGAAACTAGTATTCAGTGTTTTGGAAAGGGTAACTGAAGAAGTACAGCAGTTATCAATGGATTTCTATTCACTGTGTGGAAACGTGTCCCACCAGTTTAGAAGTTGAGCCACTCACTGATCAACAAAAGCTGAGTCTATTCCATCACTCTCCCCCAGGCTATCTGTTAGGATATGATACTGAATAGTTGAAGGATAATACATTTGGCTCTTCTTTAGAACTAGCCTGTGATTGTAAAGCCATATCTCAGCACAGCTGTATAGAAAAATGTAACACTTTAAACTCTCCCATTTATGCATGTAGTCAGGCTATTAAAGATAATATTAGATGTCAGATAAAGATGAATCCTTTAACTGATAAACGCATGCAGTGTGCAAAGCTTAAGCTAAGTTTGATGTAAATCCTAACAGGGATGTTAGTAAATCAAATACATCTTTCCTTTAGGAAGAAAAATGAAGATCTCTGTGTTGAGAAAAATAAGTGTTTTCTACCAAACAACAATCTTTCTCCATTGAACTGAGGAGAAAGATAAGTGGGAATAACTTGGTATGTCACAATGTCCTGCTTTTCACAAAGGAATACTAATACGTCAGTGGATGTTCTCCAGATAACTTTGGACTAGAAAGACTAGCCTTTTAAGCTAATATCACCTAGTTTTTCAAAGCACAAGAGATGGAGAGGTTCCTCTTGCATACGATACATGGAAGAAATTTGATTTAGCCATTTTGAACCAATATTCAAAAGAATTTCTTTCCCTTCACAGATTACAGAGGGAGCTTGAGGAAATAAAGTAATTAAAATCAGCTTTGTTTGGTTGGTTTTTTGTTTTAGGAATGACTTTCCCTGCAGTAACTGAAAATTATTGCCACCTTCATTTATGCTATGCTTATACTGGAAAATTAATCTTTTATTGGCAAATCCAGATTATAAGTGTCTTTAGCAAAGTGTTAATGTCAAATAGTACATTTGCAGTGTTTCTTAAAACTGCAAAGAATTTACTCCAAAATCTGCTAGAAGAAGGTGGAGCACAAAAAGGATACAGAAAAACATTTTAGCTGTAAGTTTAGGTGACTTCTATGGAGATACTGTGTGCTAGCATGCATGCCAGTTATTTCTGCTATGCAGGAGAAAATAGTATTTCCTATATGGTAATTGCAAGGCAACTAAAAGAGAAAACTGACAAGAATAACTTGTAGGACAGAGCTTAGATGTCGTCTACAAAGTAAAATGTAAGCTCCCAAGGTTGAATAATAGAAGTCTTGTTATCGTACGAACTGCCCTTGTGGTTGGCCCAGGTGCAAGAAATGTTAAAATCTTTGCCTCCATCAGAAAGTGCTCAAATCCCAGTTCTACCTAGAAAGAACATTGGTCAGAGAAGAATCTGTACGCTTAAACTTGTCATGCCTGAGCAGTTAAGGACAAGAAAGAGGCAAAATACCAGGCTAAGCTCCTTTCCTCTCTTTCTTTAGTATGTTGTCTGACTATTGGAGAAAAGATAGATAAAGCACATATATTAACACAGATGCTCATCATTGTGAGCCCAGGATACAGTGGGGAGATTAAGTCTGATGTGCATGGTAGCAAATGCATCTTTGGACACAAAGTTTTCTGTCAGCAATAAATAGTATCAGTCAATAAGTGTGTTTGCCTACCACCCGTTTCGTTCTGTGCCATCCCAGACTGATCTCTTGCTGACCTCAGGGAGGTGAAGAGTTAAAGGGATGGACCAGTTCCTTGCATTCCATCAGCCTGTCCACCATGTGCTGTCTGACTCCGTGTCACTGCATTTCACAAGCAAACCAGTTAGTAAAACAGGCTTATTTCCAGTCTGCACCATGGTGAGAATATTGTGCCCAGCTGACAGTAGCAGCCCATTCAATGAAGAGTTTAGTCTTGCCTGCTACCATACATAGTGCTCAGCAAACTTATTTAAAAGAAGCAAAACAAATGCTTTTATAATATGGTGAATGTAAGTATTAGGCAAATGTTTCATTGTAATAGAATCACTAACTAAACTGGTATCTATTTTTCTAATGACGACATTGGGGTTACTGAAGTCAACTACTTGGAAGGTAAAAGATTTCGCAAAAGGTACTTCTGAAGGTTAGTTGGCTAACAAGAGCTGCTTCAAGGAACAGGGAAAACCTTACAAACAAGTGTGCTTTAAAATGGGATAATTAAATTTCTGAGGTTTTGATTTCATTACAAAAGCCTTTGCCATTGTGCTTCTGCAAAGAACTTAGGTTTTTCATGTGCTTTCTGTTGCCTTTTACTCATAATCAGAAGTCCCAAGAGCACTAAAAATCTTCTAATTGTTCTAATATTAGGCATGAAATATATTTATTTAGTTAGCTTTTTAAATAAATATACCAAGATATTCACTACAGTTTTTTTTCAGCACAAGTCATTTCTTAAGACCTTTTTTTCAATCTGTCTTCTTTTCCTTTAATATCATTAGTAGGTTGGCATGGCCATGCGATGCATAAAGTCAGTATGAAAATCGATTCTGGCGTAGTCACTCAGAATCTTCATTTTTGTCCAAATATCTTATTTTTAAAGATTATATTAAGTGTTTGAAGTTCGACTTTTCTGAAAAGTTGAGGCATGCCTGTTACAAATTCTGAGTTGTTTGGCTTCATAAATATAAATTAATATGGGTTTCTAAGTACAGATTAACAAAGAAATGAAGATGCTGGGCAAAACTAAGAAAATCTAAAATTATAATTCATGCCAAATGGAAAAAAAAAAAGTTCTTTCTTGCACTGAAGAGTTTGCTTCTAAAGCTTGGAAAGTGACAGGCAGAAGATCTGTTAGAATGTAATTCTAAGGTCTGCAGCACATTATAGAATCATAGAATCATAGAATCACCAGGTTGGAAGAGACCCATCGGATCATCGAGTCCAACCANTCTTCTCCAGCCTAAACACCCCCAGCTCTCTCAGCCATCCTTAAAGAGTCTTCCATGTACACTGTTTGTTCTAATGGAAGCCAGATATCTAGTACTGTGGGACTGTGCTCGTTTTTTATCTGCCATGGGTACAGTTGGAGGCTTTGGACTCACTCAGTAATCTTCATTGGAATTACTAGGAATTCTTGAAGCAAAATACAGATTTTCCTTATATGAGAAGCGACATTGAAACCCTTCTACATGTTCATTATCTCTGTTCTGCCTCCATCTTAAGAGCTGTGAAGATTTATTTTCATTGGTAAAAGCTTGCTGTGCAAGGGCCATTTTAGAATTGCTTTTGGGTTAGAAAATTTAATAAGTATCTCAACTTCACCAAATTGCAATCATATAATAGCTGGTGCCATAGCATATGCATTTATCTATATTCTGTTCTTTGAAATTAGGAAAATTTAGAGAGTGGAACACCTAATTTCTCAGCAGCTGATGCGTATTTGGGGAAGACGGGAGATCAGGCTTCAAGCTCTGAGTTTTCTACAGAATGACATTAGCTTGACACCTAAGACTAAAACTTTCTTAATAAATTTCATTCCTATTGGCCCATGTTGCATACTGCTAAAATTCCATTCTGGTGTTGAAAGAATAATGCCATTCTTTGTTTTGCACATAACTGCCTTTTTTTTTGTAGTAGTAGTAGTGATGCTAAGTAGATGAGTTATTTCTTTGCCCAGTCCTCATAATGACAGATTGGCAAAAGAATCATAAGCTTTTCCTGGTGTTTTAAGCCATTCTGTTCAGAAGAGCCCCTGCTTCTGGAAAGGTGGCTTTTCTGAGCTGCTTCTGCATTGTGGTTTCTTCATCACGGATACCTTAAGAGAAAACATACTGATTGCAGTAAAACTGAAAAGCCACTTAAAATATTCGTGAAAAAGTATTGGCTTATAACAACTTTTTGTCTAGCCTGGATTCTCCTCTCTGCGCACCGAGATGTCTGGTAGCAATGGAATTTGGTTTTGAAGCTGGGATTTCCTTTAGGTATTACCTCTGAAGGTTTTCAACATGTTCTTCTTTATTTCACATTGTAGCTAATATACAACTGTACTGTAGTATACAAACAAGAAAGTAAAGAGAAACTGTTATCTTGGTTGGTCTGATTTTGTTCCTGCTGTAACATAGTAAATGTGATATGGGCACAAAAAAGCAAGTTCTTTTCCTCTTGAGTAGAATGGAAGTAAACTGAACTGTAAACTTGATCTTAATCCAAAGATAATGGTATCATTACCTCCTGCCTCATTTAAAGCAAGAAGAGGTGTTCTCATTGGCAGCAAATTTTACAGAAAAGGAATTATTTCTTTGTAGATCACAGTGGAAACCAGATACAGCTTTGCATGAAGGACATGTTGTCTCAGCACAGGACCTGACTGGACTCTTGCAACCTGTTCTCAGCCAGAATTCCAGAAACCTCATCTTGTTCCTGCAAGATACAGTATGTAACAATAATTCCTTTTCTCTCACCAATGCTGAGTGTGAGTCTGTACCTAAATGAGATGCATGGCTGCTTCTCACCAATCTACTCTCTCTGTTTTTCAGCTTAGCATAGATGATTTCACATACTACAGTGAATCCTTCGGTGACAAGAATCCGTTTCAAAATGTTCAGGCAAGCGTTTCTCTCTTTTATTTCCTTATATGCACTGTTTAAAATTAAGAAAGGTGCAAACAAAATCTAACTGGGAAAATTAAACTGATTGCAGCAGTTTTCGTATTTAAATTATTTAGTGAGGTTGTTTTATTCTAAATGTATAGGTTAAAGGAAATCAACTGAACTGTTTTGTTGCTGTTTTATTTCTTAAGAACAGGTTTTTAGAATTCATTGTAATAGACAAAATTGTTCCTAAACATGTTGCAATTTTATGTTATAAAAATGAATACAAACTTTCAGACTGATACCATAAAATTCTGTTTTGAAGCCATAGGAAGAAAAGAAATTATAGGAATCAATTATTTATTCCTATTTTTCAGAACAGAACATCCATTTTATTTTCATAGAAATTGAAATTGTCTTAACTCATTCACTGAGTTAACTACTTCATATTTCAATGCAGTTAACATGTGACGAGGTATTGGGTTGCTTTAATCTTCATGAAAAAAATACATGCTATTTGAGTAATTTGAAATCAACTCAAAGCACAGGATCTAAGACAGAGTCCTCCTGAGTCAGTCAGAAACTTCACCTTCTCACTCAGGAGGCTTACAGACTTTCTGCACATTGTCTCTGTTTATAGTTACATAATGGTTTATTGAACTGTAATTAGACGCAGGAAATGCTCACACATGGAATTCATATAAAGACGTTCCTGTAGGCAGTGCAGGACGAACAGAGCTATTGGTAGTGTAACTGGTATCAGAGCATATGAGGAAGTGTAAATTCCCAAGCACCAAAGAGCAAGCAGTGTGTGTAATTAAAAACATAAATATTCACATATTGCCTGTCTCTACATCTGTACTGTCTAAGAAGCTCTTGTCTTCCTTGTGCCACTGATATTGGAGAACTTCAGCTCTTTACTATTTAACAGGGATGGAAACGGTGGGATGGCAACCAGAGGGACCTGGACATGCTGGAGAAGTGGGCCTGTGTGAACCTCAGGAGGTTCTTCAAGGCCAAGTGCAAGGTACTACAGCTGGGTCGGGGCAATTCCCGATTCCAGTAGAGGCTGTTGGATGATGTGACTGAGAGCAGCCCTGAGGAGAAGGACTTGGGGTGCTGATTGACAAGAAGCTCAACATGAGGCAGCAATGTGCACTCACAGCCCAGGCCAACCATATCCTGGGCCATATCAAAAGAAGCATGGTCAACAGGTCGAGGGATGTGACTCTCCCCTTCTACTCTGCTCTTGTGAGACCTCATCTGGAGTACTGTGTCCAATTCTGGAATCCTCAACATCAGAAGGATATAGACCTGTTGGAACAGGTCCAGAGGAGGGCTACAAAGATAATCAGAGGGCTGTAGAGAGTTGGGGTTGTTCAGTCTGGAGAACAGAAGGCTCTGGGGCAGACCTTATAGCAACTTTCCGGTAGCTGAAGGCAGCCTCCAAGAAAGCTAGGGAGGGACTTTTTTAGAACGGCATGTAGCAAAAGGACTAGGGGAATGGCTGTAAATCAGAGGGTAAAAGATTAAGATTAGACATTAGGAAGAATTTCTTCACTATGAGAGTGGTGAGGCACTGGCACAGGTTGCCCAGGGAAGCTGTGGCTGCCCCATCCCTGGAGGTGTTCAGGGCCAGGCTGGATGGAGCCTTGAGCAGCCTGGTCTAGTGGGAAGTGTCCCTGCCCATGACAGGGGGGTTGGAACTAGGTGATCTGTAGGGTCCTTTCCAACCCAAACCATTCTCTGATTCTACAATAACAGCATTTTCACACTGACACTGGAACGGAAAAAACTCTTTGAAGTATGTACATGGGTTGTCTGAGGGGTTCATGGGAGTGATACTCATTTGTAGTCAAAGGATCAGTGCATATGCACACAGAAAGAGCTACTGGTACTTCCCTCATATGCCTTTTCTTCTCTGGGTTTAAAATCTATGCAAGGCTGCGTCTGCCTGACTGTGAAGCTGGTGTGATTTAGAAGGTGTGTGAATGTACACGTGGTATTGCAAGTTCCTAATGATGTGGTGGTCTTATTTAAGAAGACTGGATATTTAAAGAGGAGGAATATTGAAGTATTAAAAACTTTCATTTGACTTATAATCAGGACCCCATAGGCACTGACATATTTGTATCTACAGAACACAGGACAAAGTGAAGGTCAGGTCTGAATTTTCTCACTATAATCTTTGATGTTGCATAATCTTAAATTTTTATACCTTCACACTCTGTGTTATACAAGTGATTCATTAAGCTGTAATAGATGTTCCATGTCACTCAAGTATCCTCCTTTTGAAATTAAGAAATGCAAATTTATTCACAAACCTAAACTGGAAAGCTCATTTAGAATGTATATGTGCATGCAGCAGTATGTGTGTTACAAGAAGGGAGTGTTCTTTGCAAAAGAGTTACAGGCTTGTAAATCACAGTGACATTTGCAGATATTAGATGTGTTCAGCTACATTAGCAGCTGTTTTGAGCTTTTGGGATCAATGGGTTTATATGCAATAAAAGAATTCTATTTCCAGTTAGTACAAAAGGAATCTTAGAAGTAGATCATTTATCTTAAACATTCAAAGAACTTTTAAATTAAATAATAAAATACAAAGATTTGCACTTTGGAAACTTCTTTTGTTAAGCAGCCACCTACTTTACAAACTATTTTTCTTTAATATTAGCTTTGGCTTTCCCCAAAGAATGCTCAGTCCTTAGAATTGTAGTTATGATAACACACTCCAGTTAGTGACCAACTGTGTAGTTGCATAATTATTATTGTAAGTCATTGCCATTTGTGGTTCTATATCTCCATTTTATCCTCAGCCAGTGGTCATGGACTGAAGAATGCCATTTAGTCACATGTGAAACAGAGGTCCTGTCACAGTCTTGATTGTCTTTGTTCCCTTTCTCTTGTCCTCTTTTATTTTCAAGTTATTATTTTTTTGACAAGGGGTATGCAGAGCTCCATAGCAATCAATATACAAGTTCATAATAGATTTATTCAGTGACATGACGATGTTTTGTTCTCTAGCCTTCTTAAAAAAACCTATTAGTCTATTATTTGATTTTTCAGTTCTGATCACTATCAGCCACTGAAATGACATTTTCAAGGAGCTGTTGTGCCTCCTAAGATTTCATTAGTGAAGGGTAACACTCAGTTCTGAGGCTATTATCTATTATTGTGCACATAAAATTAGTGGATTTTTTTTCTCACCCTGTGCTCTGCTAAAATCAATTTACATTTAATCTCACAGATACTCTGTTGCCCAAGAGGTTGTACCAGAAGTTGCTTCTGCAATTCATCAGTTGGCCCTTGTTTTTACTATCTTGAATAATTCAGTGTAATTAGTAGATTTCATTATCTCAATATTTATGCCTTTTTACCAGATAATTTATGAATATATGGAACAGAACAGACCCTAGTGTTGTAACGGATACTTTTTTCTAGTCCTTGCTTGCTGTTACTTTACCTACTCTTTACCTATCCCTCACCTACTTCCATGTGAAGATCATCTCTCCCACACTAAAGCAGTTTAATTTGTTTAGGAGTTTCTGCTTCAGGACTCTGTCAAGTGCCTTTTGTCAATCCAAATACTCTGTATCAGCTAGAGCTCCCTGATGTACATGTTCATTGACTCCTTCAGATATTTTCAACAGAATTACAAGGCACAGATTCTTTCTGCTTTTTCCCAGCATAATAATTCCTGATTGTTATAGTCTGTATTTTATTCTTTGGAATAGTTCTTCCCATTCTTGGACTTCAAGTTTGTTTCTCTGTAATTCCTCAGATCTATCTGTAATCCTTGAAAAAAAAACCCAACTGTGTCATGTTTGCCACCATACAGAACAGTGGTATGGACATTTGTTCAACAACATTTTCCATAGTTGCAACACATTTTATTAGCTAAAGAATATATAGGTTTATGCCTACATTAGGAGAATGCAAGTATGGCATAAAAGTCTGTAAGATTAATATTAATTGGAATGTTAAAATACAACAAAGATAATTTTCTTTGATGAATTCACTGTAGAAACAGATGTGCCACCAAATCTGTTTGAAAAGATTTTTCTTTTTATAGATAACCCATTGACCAATGCTCTAGAAAATACATACAGTACTTTAATATTTTTAATTTTATACTTACAGGTAAAAGATGAAGATTTAAAAGATCTCCTTTGCACTGAAGAGCCTGCCTGTTTGGGTGTGGGTTCCCAGATATTTCCAGAACCAACACAGGAGCCCTTTTTCCCAACTAATATTTTCATTATCAGACTGTTTTGGTGCCAATCACAAACTAGTTCAGAACAATGAGTGTGTCTACATGATCTTTGATAGGTGGATGCATGACTCTAATAAAGATTTTTACCGTAGATTTTTAATGATACACCTAAATTTACTAAATTCCAGCTTCTTATCACTTAGATGTAGCATCAATCCAGTTAATGCAGCACTGTAACCACAGGATGGCAAGTAAGTCTGAGAACAGCTTTATCACAGTATTGATGCTTGGATTCATGCCTAGAAATGTAGGCAGAGTCGTCCCACATCTACCTTCAAAAAAAACTGAACAACCATTTATGTAATCTAACAGTGAACTTCCTTATAACATTTCTTTCAGGATAGGTGTGTCAGGGGTAAGACCTTACTTAAGAAGGTAAATGTGCACATAATCAGAGGAAGCTGCCCATAGACCTGTTATAGATTTTGGCATATAACGTAGGACATTCTACTATCAATCCAACAGTTCAATGGGATGTTCCCCCCCTCTCTCTTTTTCCTAGCTACTCTGTGTTTGTACCTCTTTGTTCAGTTTTTTAAGAGAAAGCAAGATCAGGTGTTTCTATGTAGCCCTCTTCATTCTCTGCTCTTTTTTTGCAATTGTTGTGTTTTGAATATGCACGGTAGTTGAAATCCTAGTATGCATAAAGCAAATGTCAAGACGGACAAACAGGTGGCAAGGGATCAGAATAGCTGTCTGAGGCTGGTGATTAGATAGCCAGCTATGTCTACTCTTCAGATGGAGAACAGTTGAATACCAGTGGCTGGAAGGTGAGACAGATGGCAGTGCAAGATTGGTCAGGAGCAGAGGCACAATTTAGATATTACTCAGTAATGATGTTTTTTAACATTTTATTCTACAGGTGATGAGTAATCTGCTTAAACATATCCTTGGAAGAAGTGGCTACTGCCATTCTGATTACTGCTAGGGGCCCAAGGGATTAAAATATTGAAAATAAAATAAAACAGTAATAATAAACCAGTAAAATAAAATATAAAAAAGCTCAGAATTTTAGCTCTAAATTCATATATGCAAATAAATCAAACTGGTATCTGCCATCCTTTCCTCTAAGGCAGCGCTAAAAAATGCTACTCAAAGACCTGTAAACCAGATCAGTGCTTTCTGCTTTATTTTAATTTCTGCAGCTATTTTTCTATCAGTCTGGCAAATCAGACAGCACTACATAATCCTGCCTTATGAGCATCTACAGAAATGTGAAAATAACCAGCCTTTGCCTAGGATGGAAAACATGTGAGCAATTAGAACTATATCAGGTCAGGAAAGTGGTAGGCAGTCAGAGAACAGACAGAAAGGAAAAAGAGTAGGAGGCAAAAAGTATTAGCAACCCCACAAGACTTGCATCACTTACAGCGGGAGAAAGAGTCTATAACAACTTGAATATCTAATGTTGGATCAAGTGACAGACTCAATCTAGACTTAAATGTAGAAAATGGGAAAGCAAAATTAGCAAGTTGTAAACCAGGACTCAGTGAAAAGAAGTATTTGTTCGTGTTAAGCTCAGGATAAATTAATTCTGATCATTCTCAAGATTCCATCTTGCGTTTTCTTTCCCTGAATACTCCAAGCTAATTTTATTACAAAGGGAAGTTTTTTGACTATGCAGGTGTCAAAGAACGAGAATGTGTTTAAATGCACTTCAGTCAAGCATTTTCATCAGAAACTCAGCTATGAGAATTATAAAAAAAAGTTGTAGATATCCTGATGCTTGATTGTCTGATCCAGTTCCGGCTGAGCTTCATAATTGATATTTTGAGTAGAAAGACAGAAAGTACATCACATGAAGTTTTTTTACATGTTCTGGAGGGTCTGTAGATCTTGAAATATGCAGCTTTAATTAACAGCTAACAAATAGACACTTATTTACACCATGTGCTCTGTGTGGATATAGACAAAGGAAGGGGATTTATGATGTAGAGTATGACTCTGTACTGAATAGAGCTGCTGGAACATGAGGTGTCCAGCAATGATCCTTTTCACCTCTGAAGGCATTTAGTTAGATGGCAATCTGATGAATTTTGCTTCTGGCAGAATTTGTAACCGGTTTCTCCTTTTTCTGTAAACTCTCCAATACATTCTCCTCTTCACCTTTCTTAGCTCGAGAACTTCTACATCATCTCTCTCTCCTCTTCCACCACATGCATGGAAAGGACAGTAGGAATTTGGTGACACTGGCTGCTTTAAACTTACCACAAGAAAGTGCAGGACTAACATTGATACAAGTGCCCTTCACTGCCCCTTTCCAGAAGCAGCCTGCAGACAGTATAAGGCTGGTGAGAACACAGTTAGCATTTACCATGGTGGTTCCATGCTTTTAGTATTAAATTGTGGAGATATATATATGTATATATATATGAATATATATATGAAAAGAAAAGTTTGTGTTTACTTACTAAGCAAGTAAATTAACTGTCCATACATTTCTTACAGGAAATTCTTCAGTCTTCTCCTTCATCTTTAGTTTTGCCAGCTGTTGACTGTGAGGCTGTCAGCGATCTTCTGAGCTTTCTTCAGGAGTCGGGAGTTGAGAAGTTAACAAACATAACTAATCTTGATGTCTCTCAGCTGGAAGTGAATACATCTAAACCAAACTTCCTGATTGTTCAGCTACAACCACTTGCCAGGTAGGAGCTTGTCACAAACAAAACTGACCCAAAGGTAGGCACAATTTTTAAAGCTTTTTAAAATGTCACTTGTATTCAGGAAATTTAAAAAACAAAGTGGAAACTTACACGGTGAACAAAGTTATTTTCCTTGTGAGGGTGAATTTAGTGTTTAAGTCCCCGAATGACCTTATCTGGTGTAGCAGACAAATTCTGTTGAGAAAATCAGTCGAGCATTCCTATTTAGTCTACCTCTTTATATGAGAACAAAGGGACAATTAATGAAACTAAATGGCAACACATTCCTATCAAAAAAGCTGAGTTATTTTATGCAACATATGATTAACCTGCAGAATTAATTGCTAGAAGGCATTCCAGAGATCAAAAAAAATGGAACATACAAACAAACCTGGAGATAATATGAATGAAGAGACTGTTTTCCATCACACTAGAAGGAAGAGGAGGGCTGTAATTCTTCATGTTTCCAGGCCTATAACAACTGTGATCTAAGGGAGGTAGAGAGACTGTTCCTCTAGGCAAATTTGGGCCTGCCTGTTACTTGTAGGGCTTTTAGAGCTCTGTTGACTGTCTGATGTGGAGCACTCCTGGCCACTGGGTGTAAGAAACAAACCTGATTTAGACTGGCAGCTGTTCGTATCATTTCAGCAGAAAGCAGCGCGGTGCATACATAGTCATACTGACTACAAGTTATGTCAATATATAATTAGGAAATATAAGGCATGAGTATACTGTGTCCCTCTGTTCAGCTTCTAATGCTCCTCCCTCTTCCTAGCCTGTTACTTGGACTTTTGAACACGTTGGTGCATGTATCAATGTGTCCGATGGAAGTGCAGTTATAGATCTCATGTCACTGAACAAATAAAGACAGTACCCATTTTAAGGAGCTCATGTACAAGTGTGTGACAAAGGGAGAGAAAATCTGAGAATGGTCAAAATAGCATCAGTAGTGAGGCTTCTCTGCAGCTAAGGAATCTTGAGGAGGTTGGGGAATCAGATGAAGGTGTGGTCCTCGTGCTACTAAGGGCTTTGTAGAATTAAAGAGTAATAAGGAGAAGATAAGAGAATGATAGAGGGCCTGATGCTAACAGTAATCCCTTTACTAGTCAGTATCTTTGTACATTTCTGGTTCATGTTGTTCTTGTCTAGAAAAGACTTTTAGTTATTTTTCTCCCACTCTTTTTGTAGCGGTTTAAATGAGATTTCCACCCTTGAAGCAATTGCTGAAAATGGTAAGCAATATGACAAAGATATAACTAACATTTCATCATTTAAGTCTGTGTTTTCACTTGAGCAGATTGTATTCTCTAGTTCCTCATTTACAGTACTATTTAAAGGTTTTCTTCTCACCCCTTTATAGTACTTTTAAACTATCAATTAACACAATGTTGAAGTAATGAGTGGCTGACTTGACTTAAAATCCACAAAGTCATCTGCACAAAATTGAGAAGCAGCTTCCCAAACCCTGTGTCAGGTCACTTTTTGGAGGGGGGAAGAGGCAGGGGGTGGGGAGAGAGTATGGGAGCGTGGGCTGAAGTCCTCACCTTCTAGTTTATTCACCAAAGTAGCCACTCTGTGAGTTGTTGAATAAGAATGGGAAATAACATCAGCAAGACATTTTAATTTGAATGAAAGTTACCGAACCACAGTTCCTTAAAATTATCCTACTGAAGGTCTGTGCAGCAGATGGGAGAGAGTTGTAAAAGAGTCATTCCAAAAGTAGTAGTAAGACTCCCATCTTCCAAGTCATACAATCTGATCTGGGTGTCTAGGTACTGCGTGTAGTATAACCACAGTGATTTACCAAGTATTGCTGTCAAGAGTCCCTTTGAGGTCAGAACTGCTTGCAAGGTCTGGAGTTATTAATGTGTGTTAAGGAGTGATTGCTGCTAGATTCTAAGTAGCTCAGCAAAAAAAAATACTATTTGTTACATACCTGCAATGTGACAAAAGAATTGTTAACCCATACATATTGCTTGTAGGGGTTTTTCTTGCAGTATCAACAGTAAACCCATATTAAAACACTGCAGACCTGTAGCAGTCTGCCTAGAAGTTCACAAAGCCTCTTGCATTTTTTAAGGCAACTTCTTTCCTTTCCAGTGTGGAAGGTTTAAAAATCTGATGTAATGAAATGTCAGAGAAATTGCTCCTGCTGTTTTACTCACTGCAGATAGGAAGCTCTGTAAGACAGAGCAAATGGGCTCAGACTGCCTAAGGGAAGCGTTCTGTTCTGAAATAGCTAGAGGCTGAAATAAGCATGATTTTTTAGCACATTATTAAAATGATGCTCATGAAATCCAGAGTGGAATTCAGAATCCAATTCTGCTCAAGTTTCAAAGGATTCAGACTTACTGTTTCCTTTATGCTTCTTTTCGGTATTTAATTATTTATTTTACTTGAGATAGATTTTGACATTATTACTCAGTTTTTGGCAGTTTTCCTAAACATTTCTCTGCTCAGGAGAGGGTTGCATTCCATCATGTCAGTCTTCCCTGCTGGATTCAGCATACAACAAAACGGATGGCAAAGCTGTCTGTGAATCCCTGTGCATAAGATGAGTCTTTTCAATTGCTATGGCATGTATTCCTTTTTCCACTCTGATTCTCAGCACATTCCTCTTTCAACTCACTCTTTTCTCTTGCATTCCCCCCTCTAATCTTGCTCTTTACTGTTCTGGATATCTTGTTCATAGCTTATGCCCTTCCTTTCTTTTCACTTTTCTCCTTCCAGAACATTTCTTCTCAGTTAATTTCTTCTGTCCCTTCCATCCACATGCAAAACCACACAAAGACACTAAGGTAGATTAGAAATTATGAATAGCACTAATCCCATACTCCCTGGCAAATTTCAGAGGATGTGTCTTCAGTGAGTTAGAAAAGGTTTAATCCTTCTACCAGGGCACTGAGGCAGGTAGTTATGCTAATTAGAAAGTGTTATCCTAGGCAGACTGCTTTTTATTCATAGGTCTATGTACAGTTTCCTCAATTCATGCTATTTAAAAACAAACAAACACTTCAGTAGAACCACTCTGAAATCACTCTAACATCAATATCACCATCTGGAGATTTGTCTTGCTCCATTAAAGAAAAAACCTGTATGACTACTGTTTCTATGTAGGCCTATAACTTAGGTGCTTTAAAATGTGGTGGAAAATCTGAGCCCTTTTGCTTGGAGAATATGCAGGTACTTCATAAGCAAGGTAGAGTTTTGGGCATGGGCAAAGAAAGATCTGTATCACCTTTGTTACAGTGTGGTCACAGCAGCTTTCCTGAATGAAGGAGTTGCCTCTAGAATCTTCCCAAAGGCAGGAGTTATAGATGTTATTGGTAACTATAGTTACATGTGTCTCCTTACTGAAGTGAAATGCAAATAATGTGTTGTTTCAGAAAGCATTGGTTGCTTTAATGAAAGAAAAAACAAAGACAGTCCGTGCATTTTTCTATGTATTATTTTTCCTTCTACAAATTTTAGCTGAGGCTGCTGAATATTTCAGTGAGTTACACTCTTCAGTGCAAAATCTACAGTATGTAATGCCTTGGACCTCCACACGTATTATAATTACACTATTAGTACATAAGCAATTGTTTTTCTGATTAAGTCTGTTTCTTATAGTAGATCTTTTTAGCGAAGGAAAGTTTATATAGCTGTGATTCTTGACTGATGTGAGATCTGTTTGTTTAAAACGCTGCAGAAAAAAACAATTCTTGCATTTTTACAAAAGCTAAACACTTTACTCAGCCAAGAGACCATAAATACTGTAAATAAAAGAGATTTAAAATCATAATGCTATAGCCTCTACTTCCAGTACATGAAAATTAAGTAGAATTTCCACAAAGTATAGCATCAAAATCTGAAAAGCCTGTATGTCCAGGCTATAAAATATCCATTCACCAGATTAATACGTAGATGAGAAGTGGTAAGGCACTGAAACAGTAAATGTATTTCTGCTTGCTTGTTTCTCTGTTAGTCCCAATAACACTAATAATGGTTCTTAATTCACAACTGTTATGCTCCCTGCCATAAGCAGATGTTAATATCTCTGTACACACTTGAAAACATTTTTCAGTTGTAAGTCTGTGTCATAACTTCCTGTGGTTTCAGAAAAAAAAAAAAAAGAGACCTTCTGTAGAGGCATGTTTGCAGGGTCTTTTGTTCCTTATTTGACTTTTCCTCCTTTTTTTCAGAAATATTTCACTGTGTTTCTCCTTTGGCCTCCACTTTAGTCAGCAGCAAATTTTTCCGTATCCTGTTGAGGGTACAGGTTCAGGCTTTAAACCTACCGAAGCCAAAAAAAAAAAAAATTGCTGCAAATATTATGTATATCATGCCACAAACTAAGCACTGTGTTTTGAGTGGTGTTTCTCACTGATTGGTTCTGTGTACTTTGTAATTCACATAATAATACTGCTTAAGGTTTATTACTTATTTATTAACTAGTCACTTGACTAACAGAATATGCGTCCTACTCTTGTAATCTCGTGATTTCTTTTGCTCTTGCTTTTAATTGTGCAAAGTTCAACCTTTCCAGTATCGTTTCTACAGTATTTACTTTTTAGTTTTCCAAATCACCTCTTTTCCTGAACTGTTGTAATGTAATTGGTTTGTATCATGTCACTGAAATTAGGTATTTTTCAAGACACTAGACATGTCTTATCCCATTTTTACCCATTCACATATAAAGGGTACAAGCACTTACATTGCTTAAATAAACTAAATAAACATCTAGCTCATTACTTCTCCAACTACTGTAGGATTTTAGCTTTTTCATTTTACAGAATTCATTAAATTATACACATTTCTACTTATAGACAAAATAATTGGAAGACTAGCCATGGATCTGCAGGAACGAGGGATTCATTTTTCAGTAATTTATACTGCAGTGAGACCTTCAAGGGTGAGTAATCTGCAGTGCCTAGAACTGTCAGATTCTGGGCATCTAACAACTTAATGTTTATGGAGGAATGCTGTAGATCATTTCCAAGATTACACAAGCAAGTAATCTGTATTGTATAAGGTTTTGACCAGGAATGATTGCATAAATTTTCATTTACAGAAGCTGTCTCACATAACTGTTGATGTTTTACTGTTCTAGGAGACCACAAATCTGCAGTTGTTTTTAGAACTTATTATTATTATTAAGGACTGTAATTTTAGATTTTCTTGCCATTTAACTCTAATGGTTTTACAGTAAGTTCTGTGTGGAGCCTTATCAGCCTTTTCAATCTTTTTAGAGTGACTGGTCAATAAAGACCAGGTGTTATTTATTAACTTAAGGCTATTAATGTATCCGTTTTGAAATTAACTGGTTTCATTCCTTTTAGTCAATACTTTGTATTTACATCTGAAAGGTAAACATACTACATAGATCACATCATATTATGTTAATAGTAAGTCGCAATGCAGAGTAGTTTTTTATACAGTATTTCCTCTTTTATATAACATACAGGTTGTAATCAAGAACTATTAAAATTGTAATTTTAATAGGATGAAGTGGAAGACAATCATACCTTGAGGAAAACAGGATACAGTTCCCACTAAGAAGAGAGTAATGTGAGGGATGGGCTGTATCCTAAATTCACCAACTTTAAAGAAACATATATCTGTCTGTTACAGTGGTAACACATCTGAGCTCCTAATATAATGCTTAGTTTGAATTTTCATTCAAACTCAAGATAATGTCCTTTGAGAATACAAAAGATATAATTGCCTTGGTTTAGGCAGCAGGGAAGCTGCTAGTGGGGTTATCTAGGTCTAGGGTGAGCTCGAGGGTTCCAGGAGGGAACACTAAGAGAAATTCACAGCTGTTTTTAACAGAAGAACAACACCTAAAAAACCTGTTTTAAATGGGTATGCAGTGGAGTCCGTTTGGCTTATCCAACAGAAGAGTACCAGGCAACTTGATTGCACTTTATAAATGTTCTTTAAGCAAAAAGTGGATTGATCCCACAAAGCTATTCTGTGTTCCATCAGAAGTAATTGGGGTTATTGCAGGGAGGTGGAATCTTGAAAATCTGGCTATCCAACAGGATGATCAGAGTAGTCCATTTAAACTCTAGGAAAAAGGCTAATTTGACTGAAGAAAAACAAGAATCTTCTTCAATAACCCACCATGTGAAATTCACTTCCAGAGACTGGGTTTGGAAGAGCAGAGCCAGGAAGCTCACGTTGATATTCTCTATACTGTATATTTCTTGTGGTAAAGGATAGGACATGAGTTCAAGACTTTTGATCTGCCCTTTTTTTTGGTAAACAATGCATTATTTTTTTTAACAAACATCCTTCTCCCCCTAGTTATTTAGTTATTGTAGCTTTTTACTGCTTGAAATCAAGGGGGTGTGAGCATTGGTAGCTGCATATTGCATTTATAACAATTGGAATGAAAAGTATTTTTAATTAATGAAAAAATTGGTGTCAAGAGAAGGAGTTTTTCAAACAGTTTTAAAAGTGTTTGAATTTTAAATCTGTGCATATTTCAGCAGGTTTTCTAAATTAAAGTAACTTAGTTTGAGCAACTGGAGCGCTTCTAAATAATTAAAGCAATGTATTTTAAGACATTCTGCATTTTTTTAAAGTAAGCAATTTAAACTTTTCTTAATTCTTTGAATTTAGTGCCATATAAAAACTATTTGAAGCATTCCCTGCCAATAACTTTATTTCAGTGCATTCAAAGTTATCAGCTTCTGTACAGAGCTAAAAAAGGCAAAATGAAAAGTACCTTTGAGGCCTGTGCATTTGCATGTAACCTCTTCTTAGTATGGATTGCAGATCTTTGGCCGTGCTTGAATTACAGATGATGTGAACTGTTTTGTAACCTTAAGCCAAAGGACTAACTCCCTTTGCTTAAGCTATATGGAGTATACTCCATGATCTAGAAGTTACAGGGTCATTCTACAGTGATAACCAAGGTGACTGTAAATGAGGAGTAAGAGCCTTTGATCATATGGGAAAAGATTTTACATTATTTAGTACATTTGTAAATCAAAAGCAGTCATTCAGTATGTAAGATTTCCATTTACTTGACTTTTTCTTGCTGATGAAGGAAATGAGCTTGAAGTCTGACCCTTTAAAAAAGAAAAGACAACACTTCCTGATCAGGTAAATGAATTTTATGCAATGAAGCTCCCAAATACTGGAGGTGTGAGATGCTTCTCTTCCAATAGCTGTGCCTCTTTGCTTTTGGGCAACTGATGGCTTCATAGTATTATCTTGTTACATTCATCCTTCTATTGCCCCAAGCAGAGAAAAACAAATGTGAGAAATGTGTATACTGGAAAAGATTCCAGGCAGGAGTTGGTTTCAGAGAAAGTGAATTAATGAGCCCAGAAGCAAAACTCCCCAGTGACTGAGTGTCTTTTCTGATTTGATGAGGAAAAGCTGCTTAGTTTAGTCAGTGCAGCCACAGAACCCTTTGGGCTGTCATAGTTACCAGTTAATAACTCTCATGCATGGTAGAGATTGATTCAGATTAGTGTCTTGTTCTGTTCCGATTTTAGAATTTGAAGCTGTAGGACAGAATTAAGACTTTGAAACAGAGGCTGTTTAGTGACCTGCGTGAAATGGTTTTACTAACCAGCTGATGAATGCTCTGGGTATCCCATCATGTCATAAAAGAGCTGCTTTCTTCTAACAGGACAACAGCCACAACTTATGGCTCTTGTTCTAAGATGATTTGCCTTCATGGTCTGGTTGAGTTGGGCTGAGAGAGTGATTTGTATCACGCAATTTTGGGCAAGTGAAGTGTAAAGGTCTGCATCAGAAGTCATCCAACCAGGGTTCTCTTTACAATCAAAGACTTTTTAGTGTATTATCCTTCTGACATATTTTGTAGGGGACTGCTGCAGGATGAAGTGAAATTGACCCTTCAGGATCTCCTTTGTCTCTGATAATACTAGAGGTAGTTCTCATGCTTAGGTTGGATCTCAACATACACATTTAGTCACACAACTCTCAAATCCTTGTTCCACTTTTGCAACAGGACTTCTCATGAATATATGAATTTTCATGTTCTCAGGGACTGTGACCTAAGTTACCCCTCCTACTTTTTCTTGCTGCTACTTAGGTTTTTTGGCTTGTGATTGTAATGCATAATTTTGCCTGTGCTGTTGTAATCAGAGAGGTTAAAAAGGCAGCAGTGACTGAAAGATAGATATGACTCAAATAATATATCTCATGTTTCCCATCCTTCACAGCCTCATAGTGTCACATTTTCACAAGTTTGCTTCTGAACCTTCTGTAAGGGAGTTTTATAGATGTTATCTCTTCCCAGTTAGATTGAATGCTGAGGAACCACATATTGCCAAAAGGAGATTTATGGCAGCTTCCCAGCTGATACTCAGTTTGCTGACTCCACTTTTTACAGATTTATTGTGAAGTGCTGCTTAAACCTCCTCTACTGCCTCCAAATTTTCAGAGAGTTTCAGCTACTGTGGGCTTTTGACTTCATTCTACAAGCTGTCTGCTCTAGCTGGTGTATAAGTGTGTTGAGTCTTTGATCCCACTCAGAGCCAAGCAATATGAGTTATAGGAGCTTTATTCAGCTCTAAGTAACATTGGCATCTGCAGCATGAGAGGTTGCATTTGACTCTTAAAATAAAAGCGTTTCTTGGAGGTATCCTTAGGTGTTATTAATATGCAACCTAGCTCAAAAGTGTATAAGGTTTTATCTTCTTTGACAAGTGCTTATGGTTGCATTTTCTTTTTTTCTGCCTTCTACCTAGTGCATATTTGAAAAATGCATCACATTTTTCAGTGCTGCGTTTTCCACTTATATCCAGCTCTTCACTTTTCTGTTGACTATTCAGTTCACTGCTCTGAGGAAACTAAACTCTGCAACAGCCACCCCACTGACTTCACAGCTTCTGGTTAATAGCATGCTTTTAACCCTTTGATATACTCACACCTTATATAATGGGAGTTTTCCCATGAACCAAATATTAGAAAAATGCTTATAAAGCCATTTACTACAGTTAGTGCTGCAAGGTGGTTGTCTTCATGCATCCTTGAATACAGGAATTGCCTTACTCATTTACTTTTGCATATTTTATATTTGACAGAGCAATTATAGTTTGACACAGTACAATAAAGCATCAGTGTTTCCAACATAAAGGAAGAACTCACAGAAATTCCTCATACTTTAGTCCTCTCCCCGCTTAAAGAATTCCATTATAATAAAAAATAAACTTTAACTTGATGAAGAATATGCACTTAATTATTTCCTAGCTAAGTCAGGGTTTTTTCACTTAATAGAGGCAGAATTTTTTAAAATAATTACAAAAGGACTGCTTAAGGCTGGTTGAAGCTGGTTTTTGCTTTCCTTTTCTATTTATGTTTTTATATATATGCTTATTAACTTCATTGGGAAATGAAAGGCAGCATGGAACTAAACTGTTACTCTAATCTGAGCAGAACGATTTTATTATTTATTGCCACTTGCTAACTAACTTGTTAGGGCATAGATGAAGCCTATACAGGTGTTCCGTGTATGTCAAATTAGAAAGTTGTATTTAGTTTGCATTTAAAACTAAAGACCAGAAAAAAATGAAGTGGAGAAGAAGTGGTGGAAAAAGACACATGTGAGGATGAATTCTATCTCAGGGAAAAAAACCAAATGGTTAAAAATCAGATATAAAAATTGCAGTGAATACTTTTAAACATAATCATATCTAGGCAGAGGATGTAAACACAATAGTTCAGATAAAAAAGTAAGGTATAAGGCTAAAATATGATAGAATAAATGTAATGTGTGACTGTAAGCATGCGTATTGATATTGCATGTTGATAAGCATGCAGAAAACTTTCTAGAAGGAAAACACTAAGATAGAACATTTACCAGAGTTACGGAACAGATCTGTAAAGGACTGCTGTTGTATCTTAAAGGAGACCTGGATTCAAGGAAACAAAGATAAGTGTTTTGGGAATTCTAGAGTTTTATTTCAGGAACAGGGTCTTTGAAGACTGATGCTCAACATAGCAATCAAGCGATAGGTCTTTAACCCAAAGATCAAAATGATCCATATATCTGGGATTTGGTGAATTGCAGGCTAACCTGCACTAGTTATGTTGACGGACACTGTCTGTAGATTGAATGCAAACTGTTCAAACACAACATATTAAAAGCTCAAACTATATCAAAAAGCATTTTTGAAAGACTGCTTCTTCCCCCTCTCTTTCCTGCATAGTAACATCCCAAATTGTGTTGTAATTTAACAAGAGTGAAAGATGTGAGGCTATTAAAAGTAATAAAGCCATGCTCCAAACCACAAAGTTCTGTATGCATGCAGAAAATTAAAAGGAATACAGATTATTTCTGTTCATACAAAATCATATAGCAGACTTAAAGAAATTTGGAAGACATAAAAATTGTAAATAAAAACACATGAGGCAGGAATTATTGTAGAAAGCATTGGGTCTAATAAAAAAAGAAAAACTCAGAAAAATGAGTGACAACAAAAAGCCAAATAAGTCTGTGTGTTGATCATCTCTGTGGTGGAACATAGAGAAATGTTCAGTTCCAAGACTTTTTCAGTAATCATTGAGCCTCAAAACTTTTGCTGTTACTTAGGTGGTAATAGAAGAGATTTCAGAATTAATCAATAAAATTAATGGTATCAGGTCACCATGGTTAGATAATTTTCACCTAAGTTTTAATTGAAATAAGATAAGAAACTACCAAACTCTTAATTGTCATGTTTTCTTATATGAAACTTATGCATTATAATTTATATAACAAGTATGTACATATAAAAATTATAAATTAGTTTAGTCTTAATCTCAGAGGAGCCTGAAGTGGCAAGTGTGACACAGTTTGAAAAGAGGCTTCATATCTCTAGAGAAATACAACCAGGAAACCTACCTTCTGTACTGACAAAACTGGTTGGAATTAAAGTAGAAGGTAGGTGGATATATGAAGAAAATAGAATGTGAATTTGGTGTTCTCTGGTGGGCATAAAATACATAGGTAAAAGTGATCCTGTTGCTACAGTAAGAAAGGTTAAAAAGAAGTGAAATTACTTTGGGGCAAAAATGCAAAATTTAAAGGTAGGAAACAAAGGATAAAAATAAAGGATTGGTGTTTGCAGTGGGGAGTAGTTGCCAGTGGGATTCCATGGGGATTGGTGATAACAACTGTGCTGTTTGACAGTCACTGTTAGCATGGAAAGGGGGCTGAAATCCCAAGGTGCTAAAGTTTGCTGATGTACTGGCAAGCTGGAGAAGCCTGCATTCCTGGGTGATAAAATGACTGCTGAAATACAGTGTAAAAGGAAAGTAACACACAAGGAAAACCTTAAATATGCATGTTACACTGTAGTGAGTGTCTGCTGTTTCTCAGAGGAGAGGTTACAGTGTGACGGTGGATAGATCTCTTGGAACATCTCAGCAGTCAGCAGTGGGATGAATAGCAAACACAGTTTTACCAGTCGTTTGGAAAGGAGGAGAGCAAGGCAGCAAGTGTTGATTAGTTTGCCAAGCCCTTGGTGAATAAAGTCTGCCAGTGGGATAGTATGTGTGATTCTGGTCACTCCATCTCCAAAGGGATACAGGAGATAGAGTTTAAAATATTTTAGTCAGGAAAGGTGACAAATCAAGAAGGAAATAGTAAATAAAACCAACAATAACATGGCCAGGCTAAACAGGAAATAATTAATCACTGTCTCTGGCCAGTATTCACAATTGTCACTACTCACAGACCATAATGCAGGAATTCAGGAATGTTAAATTCCTTTAAAGGAACCAAATAAACTATTTTTGGGTGACAAAAGTACACAGATTTTAGTGATTTGGTGAACTACTGGAAGGAAGGAAGGATGGACGGACGGACCTATTACACATATTCATTTGAATGCAACCTTCAGTTCTCAAAGTTTCTAAACCCAAATATTAGAAATCAAGGAGAGCATCCTGGGATAAATATTGTTTGTATTTACCCTTATTTTTAGTTGCCAGTTACTCCCAGTAGCACTGGCAGTGAGCTAGGCGGACCTTCGCTCTCACACAGTTCAGCTGGTCTTGTGTCTTGGCAGTGGAAGGTTGGGACATTGACAAAGCATTTCTCTGGGATGGGAATGTGAAAGGTAATATGTAATTTATTTAACTAGATGACACTAGCTAGAAGAGGCAGCCAATACACTGAACAAAGCTCCACTAAAGGAAACTCACGGACTTTCCTCCTCATACTCACCTATTAGGTTGTTGTAGAATTGCCGCTTTTGAAAATGAAAAATAATTGCCACATACAAAAAATGCCTGCTGCACTTAAATCTTTGTTCCGTGCCAGCTGGAAGTTGTGTAGGTAGCACCCCAAGCTTGTGGCAGTTTTCCCTACTTTCAGTCCAGTGGAACAGGTTGGATTCTCGATATCCTTGTAATTAAGGATCTGCAAGTTGCCTCTGGGAACTCTGAATTCCTTCCCTGTTCATTGCTACTGTGAGCACAGAGACTTGTATCTTCAGCACGTTCTTCAGATACCCAAACCCACAGGCGTGATGTTTTTCAGAGGCAGACATGCATTCCAATTTTAGGGAAGCAGAGGGTTAGAGATGATAAGTGATCCCACTCACCTGGAAAATTACAGCATATGTGTCTCCTCTTAACATATTCCTAAAGCTGAAGAGCCAGGAGCTTGGTGCTAGGTAGCTTGCTCATGTGGTCAGAACAGCCTTGCCCTAAACATTTATCTGCAGTACTTCTTGTCTTTCTTCCCTTGGTAGGATATTAAATTAATGAATCCGGTAAAAGAACTCGTTCAGCCACAGGGATGCCCCCTTTATTGGAAAAAGTGTTAATATCCTGCACCATTTGATTTCTGTTGTAGCCTCCATTGTCTGTGCTAAAGGAATAGCTGTGAAAGGAATAAGGACACACTTCCCTGAAGTATTAGACTCTGTTCAAAGCCACCAGCTAATGATTTTTTACCATTTGAAACAGAAAGAAGGGGCCATCATTATTTGTACCATTGTGCATATGTGGCCATTAAACTCATAAGTATAGCGTATGTGCCTCTGAAATTAGGATAGAATATGATAAATTTTTTGTTCAATTTTTAAGCATATTGTGACTTTAACAGAGAAATATTATTTAACAGAGAAATGTTTAACAGATAAATACATACCTTATAGTTTATGTATGCTACTATCAGAAAAATTGAGTGGATACTGACTGTAAGAAAGCAGAGTAGAAGGTAAACACTTTTTATCGATTTTCTGTGAAAAATGTGCTTATTTTAACTTCCCTGTCAAAGATATCTGGTTTGCTAGAACTCTTGGCCCTTGCCTTTTGATTCAGAAAAACAAGAAAACAGAGCCAGGCTCCCCTTACAAGTTCCCGCAGTGCAAGTTCTGGCTTTCTCTCTTTTCTCTGAAATAGTTGTCACACACAGGCAGAGAAAAGCCAAAAGGAAAGAATGGTGTTATCACATTGAACACAGTATTTTTACAGGGAGAATCTGACTATCTGAAAAACATACTGGTATTTGTACTGTAATTTATTACAGACAGCCTCAAGGAATTTTAAGACTGATATGTGACTATTTAAAGTTAATTTCCTTGAAATATGATTGAAAATTTGAAGCGTAACATGTATCATCCTGTCATCACCTCTCTCTTCGAATTAAGTAAAAGGGCCCCACAGTTTTGCAGATTAAGCTGGGAAGACTGGCATCGGTGAAGACTGCTCAGATGATACATCTGGTATATTCCTTTCAGGATTAATTCTACTTAACAATACAAACTATTAATACTTTTTATAAGATATCTTTTGTGTATTAGATTGAAAAATCTGATTAGCTAGAGGGGAGAAAATGAGTTTTAACAATCTTGTAGGTGACCAAGATATTGTTTTCTTTGGGGTATCTTTATTAGGGCTTTTTTTCCTATATGAAATCTAAGGTGGAGAATTTAAGCGTAGCAGCTCCTTCGACTGCTTCTCCGGTTTATACTTACCCTATTTTACTTTCTAAAATCAAGATCTCTTTATAACCCAATTTCTGCTCTTCCTTGAGTTAACTGAAAAAGTTTGGTAAAAACATCAGTTGAAAGTCAGAATGAGAAAATAAGGTGAAATGAGTTTTCTTCATAAAATTGGGACTGCTGTGGCATTTGTAGACATGCTTGTACATCTCATACAATTTCCTACCTTATTTACCTTTCAAGTGGAAAGATTATCTCAAGTGCTGCATTACAACACTTTCCTCTGCTCTGTGTTCTGGCATTTGCACGTTCCCTGCTTCTGTACCATATTCAGTTGCACAGAGGAGTCATGTTCTCCATAAATGAAGGTCAGAGATCTTGTATACAGCTCAGTCCTGCAAAAGGACAAGCCCATGAAGTGACACATTGAGCCTTAAACCTATGAGCTGCCACTGCAGACTGTGCACTAGTGTATTAGTTGTGTTTATTTATGTGTTTATTTATTTACTCAACTGAGCAGTATAATAAATATTGCAGTTTTATTGTCCCTTCTACCAGAAGATCTCCAAGTGTTTGGTTGTGGCCTAGGTACTGTCAACAAGTAATGAAAGTATTATAAATTATAAAAGAGATCATTATCTCTTGCAGTGAGACTTCTGTTTTCATTTTAAAACATTCATGTCCCAGACTGGCTTTTGTTAAAAACCCTGGGAGATGAGATGTAGGACCTGAGTGTCACAGTCCCCAGGCCATTTGGCTTGGTGGTAGAAGTATGCGTAGTTGGACAGGGGAGCCATTAGATGATAGTGGGAGCCAGTAAGCTTGGTCATGTTCTGCAGGCCATTAAAAAGATAGTAATCATTGTTAATAAATTACTGCTACTGATGTAATGTAACTCATTTCTATGTATACTTTTGCCCACCTGCTTCATCAGAATATTAATAACAGGGAAAAAGAGGTGAACAATTCCTCTGGGCAAAATGACATGCTGTTGGCGTTTATTCTGATGTCTTGTTTAGGTTTACAGTTGCTTTACCAAAGTGCAAAATAGCATAGACTCACTTCATTGTGATAAGAAGCAGTGGTCGAATGAATCACTGCTGAAGTGTAACTGAAAAGGAGCAAAAATAATCTAAGAAAGAGACCGTTTTTTAGAAGTTTAGTTTCCATTTTCTGTGAGGACCTCATTCAGTTTTCAGCAATTCAAACTTAATCCTGCTTTGCAAACATTTTTCCTTCTGTATACTTTTAAGTATGACCACTTTAAGCTCCTTCTCTTGGTCCTCTTATTAATGGCTTCAGATCTATGTTCTCCATCTGGATCTGCATGTAGTAGATCTACGTGTACTCAAGTCCATACTTAGCTGAGTATTGTCATAGTTCAACTATGCATGGATCTTGAATTAGATTATCTTTATTTTAAAGCATGTTTCTGTATTTAGAACAAATTTTCTATTTTATGTTTCACTGCCAAGAAGCACATTACATATTTGCTTTTTTCTTCTGCCTGAACCGATGATTTTGGTCAGTTTGAAGTTTGTACTTAGGAAAAAAAACATTAATATTGACAGGACATATGTCTAGGTGAAAAATGTAAGGTCTTGGATTGCACAATCCAAGGACCTTACTGCAGTTTATGCATGCACAGAAAAATTGATTTTTGTAAACCAGGTTTTTAAATTTTAGTGGGTCTACTCAATGCACATCTTTACCACATTTGTATTCCTAAAAACTGCATTGTAGGATTACATCATGCTGTTTACATTGAAGAGATTTAACGTGGAAGTAAAGAGCGATTTCAGTAATTGAATTATGGTTCTGATAACGCCAGAAAATATGATTAATTGGGATTTGTGCAGACTTAAGGTATGTACATTTTACTGTATTATATCCAAGTTATAAAATTTCAGGCGATATAATATGAACAGAAATTTCAAACTTGAAAAACTAAGTTGAAGATGTGATAACCAACAACTTTGAATGAGATAGATAGTTGGATTTAAAAGGTGCATTCAATTGAGCACTACTAGGACAGCTTTCTTATTGGTGTACACACAATAAAAAAAGTCGAGAAGTACAAGACTGAAGGAGAAGGCACGACCATCTGTTGAACTGATAACCAAGAATCCCGTGTTGGAACCAGTGTGTCATGTTGGCTGTTTCTCTGGTTCATTACTATTAATGCTTTCAGCCAATGAAAATTTTATTTTCTTAATATTCTGTATTTTTATATAATGTGTTTGCAACCATCTGATCTTTGTTTGCAATTTATAAAATGGCCCAAATATTTTTTTATTGTCTCTGGCCATTCTGTTTTGGAACAGCCAACGAAAGGCCAGCAACAAAACCAAAAAGAATAATTTTGAATTAGGAGGCTTGCAAAACAGGTCAAAGAAGAAATTTGTCCAGGTTACTTCTGTTGAAGGTTCAGTTTATAATTAAAGTGTGCATTTCTGGTCTAGAACAATGTAAATTGCACCCTTTCTTTTCTGTACCTTATTTAATCAGGTCTTCTGGTTGTACATTGCTTGTCTGAGATCAAAAAATCATTGAAAAATCCAGATGAACACACCCTGTGGTTCAGATTAAGTAAAGACAAGGGGGGTAGTAAACAACAGAATAAACTATGTTTTAATGATTGATAGCACTGTCACTATGTATTGTTCCTAAATAGTCTAACTTGATTTACAAGAATTCAGTGTAAATATAATTCATTTCTCAAGGAAGTATTTTGTCATTTATAGTTTAGAATAAAATATATGGCATGCAGAGGTTTATTTTAATTCGGTAAGGTCATGTTTGTGCAGCAATAAAAGAATAAGAAAATGTTTCTGAGAAGGCAGAGATGTCCTGGGGGAGCTCTCAGCTTCCCCCTGCAGGCCAGCTGGAAGGAGTGATTGCTGTCTTTAGGTCTCCTGTGGGTGCCAGCTCGGGATGTTTCAGGGATCCTTCCTCCAACCCCAAGACTAGATTTTCTTGAATCTCTGTGAGGTAATAATCTCTAGTGTTGAATGTGCTGAAATTCCTCACCCACAGGTCATTTAGTAGTACACCTTCAGAGTGAAAGGATCATAAGTACAGGCTCATAAGTGTTCGGGGGACATTTCTTTGAAGACTTGATACCAGGTCTCCTGTTTGGAGTAGTCATTCTGCCTGCATATAGTTGTGCAAATAAGGACTTGCTGAACTGTACAGTCCAATGATTGCCTGTATTTTCAGCTAAAAATATGACTGAAACGAAGCCCACCTTTAGAAATGTGTTTAGAAAGCTGTTTCGCCTTCATTCTTCAGCATGAGAAAAATCTGTTAAAACAGGTTTAACCGTGGGAAACTAGCGGGTTTCTTAGTCCCTGACATCCCTTCTGCACAGGCGAACGTTGGCTTTTTCAGAGACAATGAAGAATCTTTATGTGAATGCCTCAGGACAAAGTACTGGCAACAGAGCAATAGAACTGAAGCTGGAGTCTCATGATTATATTTTAATAGCTTTCTTTTTATTTTAGGATACTTAAACATAGTCCCCCAGGTTAGCCCAATCATAGTCTCCAACGTAGCCTTGTTTTCAGCTGTTAGCAGGTGGTTTTTAAAGCCCACTTTAGATGATATGCGGGGCCCACATAGTGAAGTCAATTGTTAGACAGGATATAATTTAGAGTTCAGCTCTTCCTCTCAGTTTGAAATAAAATGATTACATTTCAGGAAAGCCTAAGGGAAGAATAAAAGTTTTATATCAAAAGTTGAATATTTTCTTTTGTTGTACGCTCTTCTTTTACAGAAAATGGTATTCATTTAAAATAATGCATGTTCTGATGTATTTGAAAAGGCACTACTCTGAATTAAAGAAATTCATAAAGTATGCATGTATGGGAGAGGAAGATTGCAATCTTCATCTGAATGTTTAGCCCATTCTGCTTTGTTCATAGAACAAGAATTTTGCAGAGATGCATTGTATGTAACAGGTGGCACGTGGTGTTTAGAGAGCAACGGTTAAGATGACAAAACCCTCTGGGGCTCCTTTCCACAGCCAGGTTATAAAGCCATATTACAGCCTCTGTTCTAGACTGGAAAATGGTCTTTGCCTGTCTTTAAACATGTTAAAAGTGGTTCCAGGCAATTACTCCACATAATTATAATTCTGGTAATGCCTGTTGTGCCTCTCATTTCTTGTATCCCAAAGTTATACAAGGGCAGAGGTCATTTAGAATCATAGAATCACAGAATAACCAGGCTGGAAGAGACTCACTGGATCATCAAGTCCAACCATTCCTATCAAACACTAAACCATGTCCCTCAGCACCTCGTCCACCTGTCCCTTAAACCCCTCCAGGGAAGGTGAATCAACCCCCTCCCTGGGCAGGCTCTGCCAGTGCCCAATGACCCTTTCTGTGAAAAATTTTTTCCTAGTGTTCAGCCTAAACCTCCCCTGGTGGAGCTTGAGGCCATTCCGTGTTGTCCTGTCCCCTGTCACTTGGGAGAAGAGCCCAGCTCCCTCCTCTCCACAACCTCCTCTTGGGCAGCTGCAGAGAGCAATAAGGTCTCCCCTCAGCCTCCTCTTGTCCAGGCTAAACACCCCCAGCTCTCTCAGCTGTTCCTCATAAGGCCTGTAACTTCTTTCATGGCATCAGTTTAAATCAGAGGGAGTCTCACCCACATGAGTCTTAAAAATAGACTGAGTAGCCAAGATATAAACAGAGTAAGAAGTGAAGAGTAAGATCTGAGCAACAGGATCAAGTTATTTTCCCATAAGGTCAGCTGGCTTTTACTGTTGATATCAATGGATCAATGGACCAGTATTCCAAGGACCAGTCAATTGGGAATGAGCACTATTCCCTTTATGAGGGCTGAGGGTTCCCAGCCCAGCTGAAATGCATTTACACCAGTGCACACAGCATGGGCAATAAGCAGGAGGAGTTGGAAACTATTGTACAGGAAGGAGACTACAACGTAGTTGCCANGTAGGAAAGGTGGTGGGGTAGCCCTCTATGTTAGAGTGTGCATTGACAGGTGGATGAGGTGCTGAGGGGTATGGTTTAGTGATTGATAGGAATGGTTTGGACTCGATGATCCAGTGGGTCTTTTTCAACCTAGTGAATCTGTGATTCTGTAATGGGGCTTTTATCACGGATTCCCAGGGCATATTTTTAAAAATAATGTACCTATTAAATACAATTCTGGAAACCTTCTAGAAGCATATGTGTATACGCTCTAAAATTTCTTATAGGAGTTCACCATACTGGCCAAATGAGCATAGATCATCTTTTTCCAGAAGCCATCGGAAGAGTCTAAAGCTGTAGTTAAGGAGCCTGCTAAAATGCTGTTAAAATAGAGTGCAAAACCTGTTGTTATTACTATGAAGAGCAGTCACTGAACTAGCAAGTTAAATTTTTCTTGTTATTTTATGACAGAAATAAAGTTTATTTCTTCAGTATATTTTTCTGTTTTTAAAAAAAAACAATCTTTCATCTCTTATCATTAATGTATAGCACTGCCTTAAGGCAGTGGTAACAATGTGGCTTTACATCCATTTGCCTAATGTCAATGGTGCTTGTTTTCATATGTGGACACTTGATCATGGAAACCTAGGTTAACATCACCTCATTTGCCTTCTTACTGACAATAACGCATACAGGCAGTAATAAATACTGAGATTGAATAAGGATTTAAGAAGGATGGGTGCACATCATACAGGATGTTGAAGGTTTGTATTCAATTAATATTATCTCTTGCAAAGGAGATGTATTGTTAATGTGCTCTTATTCCAGATTTCTAGAACTACTGATGTGGTGGGGAAATTAAGAAGACAATTAATGGCCACTGAAGAAGAAGACAGTTTATCATATCCTCCTCTGAATGTGACCACTGGGAATTTTACATGCATCCTTTTCTATGCTAGTAATTTCAGCCTCAAAGCCAACAATTCAGTTCTTATAGATTTGACAAATGCAACTTTTGTAACCCAGAATGTGGACGCTTCTTCCTCTGAGTGCTCAGACTTCAACACAACGTGAGTTGCACAAAAAATTTCACGTCATATAACATTTGATTCTCAAAGGTGATTATAAAAGTGGCAATGTCAATTTAATACTAGTTTAATTTTCTTTTTTAGAGCATCAAAATAAAAAAATACTAGATTGGATATCCTTAGAAGAAAAAGTTGAGGCAAACCCACAAAATTAGACACATGCAGCTTCTTGTTTTCAGGTTTTTTCCTCTTACATTCCTTACTTCATTGTTTACCTTTGGTCCAAACAGGTTTCCCTGTACCTGATCTCAGAGTCACAGAAATCTCCACTGGCATTAATGAGAACATAATTTCATTGTGAAATTCCCTTGAAAGAGAGTATTGACAGTTACTAGGTAGTAGTTAAGCTGGAAATATATTTATGAAATGTGATCTCTGTTTTCCTTTACTTTGAAGCACCTGCTTTAGGGTAAAAGGAAACATAGAAATATTTTGTCATTATTTTTCTGTGTTCTGAATGACATATGACTTCTGTAATTGCCTATTGATTTAGAATATTCCCTCCAATTGAAATGTCACAATGTTCTAATTAAAGCTGACTACTTCTAACATTAAAATGCATTAAAATTACTCTAACATTAAAAATCTGTTTCTTATTCCTAGACTGTCATTAAAATACACAAAGCCAGTGAATGGAATCAGCAGCCTAGAGATAAGGTAACATGATTTATTCTTAAATTGGTCTTTGTTATGTACAGTCTGTTTGTAAATTAAGAGTGAAAAAGAGGAGGAGTTAAGTGCAAGTGTTTTCAAAATTACAATTTGGTCTCTATTCCGAGTTACTATGCAGGAGTCTATAAGGCAGTCCTTATAGAGACAATATATTAATATGCTCAGAAAAAGATCTGAAAAAGGGGTGTAGGCGAACGACTATGTTGTAAGGTACTAGTGTATGAAACATGATGTTTTAGTAATAGGATCAGACCACAAACCTGTTTCAGGAAAATCTAACTGTGATTTATAAACAGTTCTAGGGATTGCGGTCTGCATGCATGGCCAAGGTTTAGTCCTAGAGTGGATTACCAGTGTCCTCTATCACAGCTACCTTTTGGCTAATGAGGGCTGCAAAACCTCCTAATTCTGCTCCAATGGATGATGACAAGCCAGGTTTCCCTTGCCATGAGAGGAGGGGAGAAAGGTTAGGTAATAGGAAGATTTGGGATGAAAGCCAAAGGGAGAACTTGCAGCTGTTGCTGTCACTAGTGGATACTAGAGATGGGAACAACAACATCTGCTGCCCTGAGGGTTGCCATACAGCTGCTGGTCAGTTCTTTCCTCAGCAACAGGAACAAGAGTTAAAAATATTTTCTTAAGCTCTGCCGTGGATAATGTGGCCTGCTGGTTTCATTTAAGCACCTCAGTTAATTGCTTGAAGTTACTTAGGAAGTCCAGGGAACTTGCACTAAATTGAATTTACATATATCAGGATGAACTGGATGTTTGCTTGGGCAATAGAGGGACAAATAACTGCATACAAAATGCTTTTGACATTTTGAATTAGGCAAATTGAAATCCAAGGAAACCAAAGAGACAAAGTTTGAAGCACCAATGTAGGAGACAGTCAGAACTTTACCAGTATTTTGGTAGGCAAATAAAAGAAGTGTGTGACACCAAGGTGAAACACATGAATGGATACCTTTATTTATACTGACATAGAAGGACATTCTACATTTAGATAAAGGGATGTCCAGAAGGACTTGCCTGGAATAATCAGTGATATGTTTGCATTTGTATTTGGAGTGCATAGTGACACTTCAGTCAACATCAGAGACCATGACAGTTGGCAAAAAGACAAACACGCTTTGATATTTAACATCTCTCCTCTGCATGCTTCTAGAGCTTTGTGAAAGAATATAATGTACAGATAAGATTGCTGTTATTACAGTATTTTTACTTTTTTGACTGTAGTTACCTACAACAGCTAGCTAGTTGTATAGGGCCTTTGAGATGGTTGTCCTTGGTGATGGAGTTAAGCATTACTTGTTTTCAATACTGTAAATTGTCAGAGGCATGCATTTCTCTGAACACCATGGAAAATTAAGGAAACATTTTCCTTGAATCTCTTTCCAAAAATACTGTTCTCAAACCAAGAGTCTGCCCAAGTTGTCTCTTTTCTTTAAGTCACAAAGTATCATTTTCTCTGATTCTTCCCTGGACCTTCTTTGTCTACTGTCTGCATGCTCTCCTGTAATCTGTTTCTGTATGAATGAATCTGATTTGTCCTGAATGTGCCCATCCTCAGCATAATGCTATGCTTTCTAGTAAAATCACGGTTCCAAGAAAATAATACCAATTATGAAGTGTTTGAAAATCCCATGGAACATGACACTGAGGTGCAAGACTAGCTACCAAGTTAACTGAGATCTTAGACGGGTTATTTTCTTAAAGTAGTCGACAGGTTTTGCTCAACTATACAACTGCAAATTACAAACCTTAGGATGCTGCTATAGAAACAAAACACTGAAGCAGTTGAAACATCTTAGATTTTGATTGCAGCAGCAGACATAAGAAGAACAAATAGGATGTTAGTGCACACATATGGACTTAATGAGAAATCTTCCAATTTACGGTTAGTCTTCTGTTTATTAAAATCTTATTATTTTAATTAGTTATTGGGAGAAAACTTTAATGTGGTCATGAATGTGAGGTGCTTCTGAAATGAAGAAATGTGAAGCAACTCTGCAGACTGACTAAATTAAAGAAGAACAGCAGAACAAAAGGTGAATGGTTCATATATTCTCTCCTCTTCTGGAATATTTGAGCCTATTGTGGTAAAGGCAGAAATACAAAATTTCTCTTCATCTGTGCTGCTACATGAACACATTACAACTAAGTACCAAAACCTATAAACAGCCCTTGAAGCTGGGATAAGAAACTCGGGCTCCGCAATAGGTAAGGACTTAAAAAGAAAGTAGTTGAAGTCCTGCCCCCTGTCATGCCCAGCAAGTAATTAAAGTAGCTTAAGTCAGCTGTGTTTTGCAGTAGAATTTGATTTATTCTGTTGGGCTAGGTGGGATCCAGGTTTTTCATAGCTCCTTAGGTCATTTAGACATAAAAAATGCCTAAATGTATCATTTTTATGTATCATTTTTAATGTGTGACACATGCTTACCAATAAAAAAATGAAGTAGAGGAAGAAGGTAGAGGGTGGCTTCCAGGATAGGCATTGCTCAGGCATTCAGCGTGCATTGGTCTGGTTGTGGGAAGTAGAGAGTGATTGCTTCTGCATGACCTTTTTTTCCCTCTTTCTTTCACTTATTAAGCTGTTTTTATCTCAAACCACAAGTTTCCTCATTTTTGCTCTTTCTGTTCTCCCATCTGTCCTGTTGGGAACAGGGAGCGAGCAAGCAGCTACACGGGTGCTTGGCTGACATCAACCCACAGCACCGCAGAAGGCTTTATGAAAAAAATTTTCTGCTTAAGACACACTTGGCTATTCGCACTGTTTTACATTGGATTATCTGTTAATTTAAGAGACAATAGTATTTCAGGCCTCTGTTAGCTATCACAGTACAATACTGTGTGGCATACAATGCAAATAGTGAGATACACTCAATGGAACAAGAACAGTCCATTGATCTTTTCATAATTTGGGAACACTTTGTCCACTGTGTTTATCATAGCAATCCTAAAGAGCTTCTAAAACCCACAGAGATAACATTGCAATTTCTGTTTTCACCTTCTTGTTCACTTTGATTACATTTCTTGTTCAGGATGACTCCGTGATAAGATTACAGTCTGCCTCGATAAACAGGACACAAGCAGGGCAAAGAGGTGGGAGGGAACAGAGCTTAGAGCCAGGACTGCATTTATTTTCCCTGTAAAGACCATTTACTTAGGTGTAGGAGAACATCCCTTGAAGACAGGACATGACAGCAGAGAGGAAGACATTCAAATAGCTCTATTTATTCTTCAGTAAAGAAGCTCTAACCCCAGCAGCATGAGCTGGGACCAGAGCCAGCTCTTACCGTTGCTAGTCTACCACCTCATGCTGAGCGGCTAGTTATATCTCACCTCCTAGTAGCAGCTGCAATAGCTGCTTTGTCCTATGCAAACAGCTGCCATCTCTGTCTTCTTCCCTCTAAGAAGAGCAGTAATTCCATTCATCCTGCACTTCCAGCTGAGAGGTGAGCTATTAGGGACAGGCTGTAGAGTTTTTCTGGTTGTGCTACTTTTTAAAAAGTGAACTACTACTGCAGCAGCAATAGGAGCAAGGTGCAGTATCTTTGCTGGAAGAAGCATCATCTCAGCTCTGAGCAGCAGATGACATGCAGATGTTCGAGCACCTGTATATCATCTTCTCTGGGAAAAGGTATCAAAGTGGATGGAAGGGCAGAGCACTAGTATTTGCCCCACTGACTTTGATAAGTACTTGACTGTTGTCTCTGCTTATAGCATGTATAGGATAGAATTGGCCCAAGAACCATGTTTTAAAGTTTTTTACCTTACAGTTGAATTTCAATTTGAATCTTTGAAACAGTAGTAATTCCAGCTAGGTTCCTTTTTAGAAATCTTCCTCCTTGTAATGAATAGCCAGATGAGATGGTGGCAAGAGGTAGTGGCATTTAGAGTTTGTATGGTGATCTGGCACAAAGGGTGTCTGGCCTATGACCGGGAATTGTCATAGGCGAGACAGTACACGAAGTACATAAAGTACAGTACACAAAGTACATAATGTCTGTGTGAAAGGTTATTTCCGGTATTGTTTAGTAAGAACACAGCATTTCCTATAAAACCATTTTCCTATAAAATCTTCATTATCTCTCCTCCCCTTGTCATTCATTGGCTATATTGTGCTCATCTGAGAAAGTATTAAACTGAATGAAGTAATGCAATTGGGTTTTGTTATTTTAATGTCTTTTCTGTAATTTAATGAATTACAGTCGTATCAGTTAAGTTCATGTTTGTTAGAGGCTATTCACTATCTGTCAGTTAGAACAATACTAGAGATAAATGCCTGTATTGTTAAACTTAACTATGTTCAGCTAGGTCTCTAATAAAAATCTTAATTCTCATAAATCTGCAAGTAACACAAGAATTAAGCTTTGATGCAACATGAAGAGACCTCTCTTGGGGGTCACTTTAGACTGTACTTACATATATAGCCTTATAAAACTTGTTTGTTTATGTGGTAAGTCTCGAAAGAGTTTCCATGTTTGTCATTTCTTATCTTTTCAGCAAAAGTACAGAGCACACCCAGCACATGTAGCTGGCACAGACACTTAAGTAAACTTCTCTGTGCTTATAACTGGCCTTCAACTCATATCTATATCACTGCTACAGGGACATCATAGGAATTCTGTTCAGCCTGGGCTGTATATCAGGAAAATGTTCCTTTCTTCTAGCAGTTAGTATCTAGGCTAATACATGTTTTAATTTTGTAAATTTATTACTATAACAATAGAACATTTTCCGTAAATATTTGTGAATGTGTACCAGACGAAATTAATTTTTATTTTCTTTTCCATTGATGATTGCAGCTGTGTATACGTCTGATTAGGCTCAAAATGTAAGGAATGTCATAAGACAAAACATTCTTTTCTCACATGGGTGACACTGAGTTCTAGGATCCATTCTGAGCATTTTGAAACTCCTTAGGATTATAAATTACATTTTAAAAAGCTGATTAGAAACAATAAAATAATATATACATAAACCAAGTAAGGTTAAAGTTTTAGGATATGTGCTACAAGGAGAAAAGTTTATTATTTCCTTATGAGATAACTCAAAAGCAACTGGGTAAAAAGTAGAGAGTACGACGTTGTCCTCATCTGTAAAAGACCAGCATGCACTTCTGAATGTTCTCTATTATTTCTGTTTTAGAACATCTGGGATGTTCAGACTGCAGTGCTCCGCAGTTAACTTATAAACAAATCTCATGGCTGTAAACTACTGCAAATTGCTGCAACATCACACATGCACAGACCTTTTCAAAATGAGAAGGTATTTATTTGTGCCTAACTCACCAGAAACTGGGCAACTAGGGCTGACATCCCCTCCCCACTCTCCAGTAAGAAAATTCTTTGCAGTCTTCTACTGCAAATTCAGACATTTGCAAAGGCAAGTTGTCATTTAGGCATGCGAGTCAAGGAAGAATTGCAGTGATAAATGAGAATGGTTATCTTGACTGTACCTATCAAAAAGCAATTTTTGAATGATCCCTTAAAATATTTATTGAGAGCCACTGCAGGACTAATGACAGTCTCTTAGGTTCTGCTACACTGATTACAAACCGTTGGTAACTGCACTGGCAGAGGCCCTTGAAGAGTGAAATCACATTTGCTCCTTGCCTGCTGCAGCTATGGAGGACTGTGAATGTGTGATGAAACTCTTGAGGAGTAGTAAAAACATATTCATGAGGTCCCTTATGAACAATCCTAATGAAACAGAAGGCCAAGCTAAGATATCGACTGTGATGTTTGCAGCTAGCAGTAGAGAACCTTTATCTGCCACCAGTAGTTTGTCAAATAAATATTAAATTTTACCTCTGTCATTTTGACTTTTTTTCTTTCTCTTTTGTCTTTCCAGGTTTTTAATGACCAACAAGTTCTATGAAGGGTCAGCTAGAAACTGGTCCACTTTAGATTCAGTTGAGATTGTGCAAGATGAAGAAAAGTTTGCTAAATTTAATGTTTCTGTCATCTCTGCTCCTGCAGAGTATTCATTTCATTGTCAGCTGGTGGGAACAAGCAATCTCTATCCTGCAAGGCTGATTCCATCCAACAATGAGGCAAAAAACTGGGATGTTTTCATTTCCAGGTTGCAAGTGAGTACACATTGCCATTTCAGAGATAATTCCAAGAACTATTACGGGCTATTCTAGGTGGTAAACGACACACATTCATAATGCCCTAACTTTCATTTCAGCCAGAGGGAAAATGTAAAAGAAAATCTGTTCCCCCTAGGTGAGCTGTTCAATAAAGGGGTAAAAAAAAATGCCAGTTTCAGAACAATGAGAACATGAAAGCAGAGCTTTGAAAAACAAAAAACTGAAGTTGACCATAGAAAAGAAAACTCAATAAAACAAATGTGCTTAATCAGGCAAAGGATTGCTAAGTCCCCATGCCTGTTTAATGAGTTGGGCTGCTATTGGAAATGCAGACCTCTTAAGTAGGTGGCTTTATGCTGCTTACTTTTGTTTTTATTTGATTTCTTTCAACTTTGTTTATCTAGGAAATTAGAGTTTAGTGTAGTTACTGTTTTCAGAGACATAGACTGTCTGAACTCGTGTTCAATTACATTTAGTGGAGGTTGACGGTGGACTTCAGTTGGGAGCAATGTTAGGTCCCGCGTGGTACAGAAAGAAAGAAGCTGGCTTTTTTGTTTGAATGAGGCATAGATTTTCTGTGGCTTTAGAGCAGTAGTACAGACTACATGTAAGGTGGAGATGATTGCATCTTTATTCTTTTGAGCATTGATCTTAACTCTAGGAGAAGCAAATTAACATTTATATCTTAAAACAGTAAGGGATCTCTTTGATTAAAATCATAGGAACAATTTAATAAGCTAACCGCATAATAACTAGATACAAATGCTGATGTGGCTGTATTTAACATGTTGACAACAAACTAAATCTCAATAATCTGAGTCCAGATTTGACATTTCTGCTTAAACAGTGGAAATCTCAAAGGAATAGTATTGGTGGTGAGATTTCTTTTCCACAAATTCCAGGATGAAGTCCCAGAGGTTTGAGAAGCAATGTAGCATTACATGTCATGTTGTGAAGGTTCCTCCCAATGGTATTGATTATGGAAAGGCCTGAAAATATCTTGCATTCACACAACTGCACTGTGCCTAGTCAACTTTTTAAGGCAGACTTGTACATCACTAGGTTATGAAAGTACATGCGCTATGAAAATACAAAGTGTCAGGTTCCTTTGTGTCTTTTCCTTGAATTTCTCTATAGATTGACACTGCTGCCTTCTCAAAGCTTAGGGAGAGGCCTTGCTCCATCCATAGTAGGCATTCTTTTGGTGGGGTCTTCATCAAGAAATGAAGTAGTAGATTGCACACCTTCCTTACTGATTCAGAGCAACAGCTGCTTCCACTGTTCAGACAGCAGAACTTATAGTTCTTAGGAAAGGTCTTTTTCTCTGGTGAAGTCCTAAGCATTAAACACAACCTGAATAGTCCTATTCTGATCTTTTCTGTTGTGTGCCAAAACAGAAAGTTACTATTCTGTGCTCATTTCTAAGTTTTATCTGAACTAGAACACACGCTTCCAGGTATCTTCCACTGACATGTGGTGAAATTTCATTGATCGCCTCATCATGATTTTCCGGTCAACGTTAAGCAGTGAAGTAGGATCCAGTGCCAGTATCACTGGTACGATTGCAATGTTGGGTTCTGAAAAGGTTGCTATTGTTTTAAATGGACACAGCATTTGCACTGCAAAGCCTTGCCTAGCTTATTCCAAGGCAAGGCTGAACTGATGCAGCCTTTTACTTCAGTTAAACCAAGCTCAGTCACTGCCACCTAAAGAACCCCTGCGGGGGGATGCTGTTTCATAGCCTAGAGGGTCACTACTGATAGTTGTACACAGCACCAAAAACTGATGTGGGGGTGTTTTTGTTGGTTTTGGTGATGTTAAAGGAATTCTTATCTACCATAATGCTTTTTATTCTTTTTGAGGATCTCTGAGTTGTCTATGAAGTTATAGAGAAGGCTGCCACCAAAAGCGCTTCTTGTCTTTAGTATGTCTCATAGTGGTTGAGAAGCCCTTTTGTTTTTAAGAAAAGTTTCCAACACTTTAAAACAAAGAATATTAGAACTCTCAGTGGCTAATATATTCTAAGTTTAAAAGTTAGACATTCATACTCAAGACCCATGAAAACAACAGATTTTCTATGAAGGCTTTGGCAAATGTCAAATGATAAGAAAACTCCATTCAACTTTTTTTTAAATTTAACAGTAAATGCCGACTACTATAACCAAGGTAAATTACACTGCTCCAAACACTAAAATTAAAACTTCTGCTGTATCCAAAAGGCTTTTACATTCATAAAAAATAAAGAACCACATGCAATTATTTTAAACTATTCTATAGATAGAAGCTAGGAATCACATTTTTATCTTCCACCTGGGATGTAACACCCCCACGGAAATGATAAAGCTTCAGAAATACAATAAAAGGATCTGGCATATATTTCATCTCCCACCTAAAAGTAGACATAGTGTTTTAAGAATGTACAATTAAATCTTTCACCTTGAAGGTTCAATAAGCATAATCCTGCTTCAAAAAACCCCCACTAGGATAGACATAATAAAATTCAGTATTTCTGGCTCTAAATCAGAAATGCTAAAGCCTTTCTAAACAAAATATGCCTGATAAGTACTTCAGAGAGTTCTTGTAAATGTGGCAACAAGTATGTATTATTTTCCAGGATTTCAATCCTTTTTTTTTTTGAACAAAATGACATACTTCATCACCTGCTTTCTGGTTTTGTTGTAAATAAGTCTTTCACACTACATTTTTTGACTCTATTCACATTCTCAGCTGTTGTCAAAGCAGTGGCTTAACACGGGAAGACTTTGGTAATCACCTGTATTCTCTAAAATTGTGTAAACAGTTATCCAACCCCAAAGCTTATTTTCACTAATCCTGCTTTAATCAGAACTCTGACTGCCTATATTGAAAGCAGGCAGTATTTGCAGGCTAGCTACCATGATCTGACTTGGAAAGTTCTTCTTAGAGTCCCAGAGAGCTTGTATTGCTAAAATTGTCGTCTTCTCCACAAGGCCTAAATAGACCTGCGTTATGCAGATTATAACAATTTTATTAGTCAGCATTCTGAAAGGTATAGACATTGGTCTTAGCACGTATATTTTGTTCACATTAACTTTAGGTGGCTGAGCCAAGAATGAACTGAAACCCAGAGTACTTACTGATGTAGAATTGTATGCAAGCCACAGATTAATTTCTCCAATGTTTTTACCAATACTTTTCCTACAAAGAACAGACTTTCTTATTACCACAAAGTTTTCCGTTTGATTTATCACAAAACATAGAGTAATCATGGAATAGGAACATAGGAAACTGGAAATCCACAATCTTCTGCTTCTTTGCTTATTGCATGGCAAAGGGAGTTATACAAATAAAATAATTTTTTATTTTATTCTATAGTATTTTGTAGACAAGAGCCAGTTTTGTCTCTTTGCTAGTGGATTGACGATGTTTGATGCTTTCCTTACACACTTTTTTCAAAGAATTTGTAAATACACAAGACTCCCAGTCTTCATTATTCTTTTTAAAATCATTTAAGAAAGACTTAGAACCACAGATCAGATTGATTCTTTCCTTCCTCCATTTTCTTCCACCATTTTGATTGCTTTCCTTCTGAAGAAATCAGTGCTTGTGTAATTACAGAGGGGATTGTCTTCCCTTTCTTCATATTTTCCAACCCTTTGGTTTTAACAAAATTTTTAGAAGGATAGGAGTCTCAAAAACGTTCAGTTTGTTGATACTTTTTGCAAAATTGGTAGCCAGGCAGAGACTAGGTCCCCAAATGAGTTGATTTTTCTGAAGAAAATAATATGGTAAGAGCTCAGTCAGTGGCAGACCTCGAAAATCCAGTCAAATGAGAGATATTACAGATTTTGCTATCTCCTGGGAAAGCTTATATGGATTTCATATGTTAATAGACAACACAGATCCCATACCTCTGTAAAGCAAACTCTCTCTCCTGTTTTGAGTCTCCGATGTGTAAGGAGGGGGAAGAAAGGTTTCACAACTGTTTTCTCCTTCAAATTGCAGTAAAACTCAGTCAAAAAGTCATCCTCATTTGATGCATTTTAAAGTATATTTCAGGAATTATCCTTGTCAAGGAGATATTAGCTAAAATCTTATAGTATTTCAACAAATCTCATGATCAAAGCAGGTGGCTTAACTCTTATGCCATTGAGTTTTCTGGTTCTTAAGTGGTCATTGAGCGGTACTGATCACACATCCCCTTTGGGACTTTAGTTCTAAAAGCAACACCGATTTCTGAAGTGCGGAACCTACATCATGCCAAGCAAATGAATTTTGCATCTTTAATTTCCTGGGTGAAAAGGGGTTCTGGAACACTGTTATGCATAGGATTTCATTCTCACTCCTTTTTAATGGACAGAGTGTGAGTGGTAATTAACAAGTGTGGTTTTTTGTAATTACCACATATGTCCTCAAAGTAGAGTCTGGTCCATGTTTCATTGCGCTGATTTATCTACCTGTCTTCATTCTCAGATTCAAGGCTTCAACATTGAAAACAACCAGTTTTCCTATGCAAGTGACTGTGTGGGCTTCTTCACTCCTGGAATCTGGATGGGCTTGGTGACATCCATAATTTTACTTTGGATCCTCACCTATGGAATCCATATGATCATGCAGCTCACAACAAACAGCAGATTTGATGATCCCAAAGGTCCAGCTCTGTCAGTTCCTCAGACAGAATAGCCATGGACCTATTGTGCTGCTAAGGCTTTTCCTGGTCTGATATTTATGATTTTTATATTTCTTCATAATATGTGTAACTTAAAAAAATATCATAGCAGAAAGGGGTAATTAAACTACTTGTGAGAAGTATCCTTATGTTTAGTAACAATAATAATTCTACTTGTTGTTACCATAATTCATTGATAATGATCTTTGTGAAAGGCCTGAGGTGAGGCTGTAGAGGTTATTACTCTGTCTGGCTACTAGAGAGACTAGAACAAATTGCCTTCAGTTTAGCTACTATTGGCAAGAAAGGACATAACAACAGAGATAATTGTGAAGAATAAATAACTTACTTGCAAGGAAACTATATGTTGAAACTACTAGTCTCTCTAAGGGCTCTTTAGTAAGTATATTATTTTGATGCTACATCTTAAGAGGACTGAACTGCATCTTGTCATTTTTTCTCTTGAGAAAAACATTCAGAAAAGTGCAGAACTAATAAAAGTATAAGTCTTGTATAAAAGTATAAATGGTCATGAACAGTCTTTTCAAAACACATCCCTTTGTTCAGATGCGGTATCACGAATGAGAGAAGATGGATTAAGGCTTATCTCCCCTCTGATGTCAGCTTATGCCTGTGACAGTTATGTTGAGTAAGGGTAGCTCATATATTTGTTTTAGCCACGGGCAGCTGATGGAGTTACTAAGCGAGAGAGATCTGTGTCCAAACTGATGGCAAAGTTGTAATTGGTGTCATGGCAACGAGTACAACTTTTCAAGCCTGTAATCTAAGATGCAGACAGCATCATTACAGAGATAGGTAATTTTCATAACGTCCCTCATTTCCCAGGTATTTTTGGAATAGTTATGAAGTTTGTACAAAAAAAGGAAACAAAAGGATGTATAAAGTTGTTAGAGGCACTGTGCTAGTGTATTGTTTAACTCTGAGTGTGTTTGTGGTCACCTCAGTGATTCCAGAAGCCTGGAGACATTCAAGGTATGCTGGATTCTTTTGCAATTAATAAAAGTTGCTATCTGACTATGGGATGAATTATTAAACATTATGAAAAGCTAGGAGATAGTAAAAGAGCAATGGTAAATTGGTAAAATAAATGTAAAAAATAACTTTTTCATTCCCTCTGCAGTGATGTCTTGTTATGGTTGTACAGGTTTTGTTAGTAACTAAAGAGCAAAAAAGATATAATTTTGACAAAATTATGTTTGTCATGAGAAAAATTCTAACTTTTCTGATCTTGATCTGTGTCATAAGACAATGATGCAGAAGAAAGACAGAATAAACTATTTAACTAGAACAGCAATAGTTTCTACCCATCATTCCCAGATGTCACATTTTTATTATGCAGTCAAAGAGGTAAATTAAATGCTGTCTGAAGCTATTCTTCCCGAATCATTCAATCCTGACCTGGAAGACAAAAGGAAAACCAATGCGCAACTAGCAGAGGTGACTTCTCTGCTGTAATATTATTCCCAAATGTTCTTTAAAGCCTCAAAGAATGCTATCATTTGATCTACACAGAAATGTTGTGTTAGAAAGGCACCTTTTCTTTGCAAAAAAACAGTCATCAGAGTAGACAACTGGACTGGTGTTATTAATTCTCCCTTTAAAGTAAGTTAGATGATGTGACATTGAAAATTGATTTAATGGTCATGTAACTGATAGCTAGAAGAGAGGAAACCTATTACAAAGGGCTTTGTTTCTAGAAGTCAGCTTTCTTACAGTTTATATCTAGATTCAACAATATTTGGAACAGATTTTGTTCAACAGTGACAATATATAGGAACCAAACTACAGGTTTACAAGGCCACTTAGCTTAGGTTCCTGTCTCCAGCAGTGGTATGAGTATGGTAAGCACATGGGAGTACTTTCTCCTGATGTTCCACCAGTCTCCAGTTTTTAAGCTCGGGGACTTCCTCAACCTCAGTGTATAGTTACTGTCCATATTTTTGTCCATTCTTGCTTTGAACCTGAGCGCTCTCCTAGAGGTCACAGTGTCCTGATTGTAGTGTGGCAATGGTGATACATGTACCCTCCCTTGCTTGCCTGGGCTGGACTTTGGAGAAAAGAAGGAGGAAACCAACATGGGAAGGACATGGATTTGCTGGAGCAAGTCCAGAGGAGGGCCACGAAGATGGTCAGAGCACTGAAACATCTCCCGTATGAGGATGGGCTTAGGCAGTTAGGCTTGTTTAGCCTGGAGAAGAGCAGAAAGATGGGGAGGATCTCTATATCGGGGAGTGTAGTGATAGGACGAGGGCTGATGGGTTTAAGCTGAAAGAGAATAGTTTTAGATTAGATATTAGGAAGAAATTTTTTAAGTAGTGGATGTCCCATCCTTGGAGACTATAATCAGCCTGATCTAGTGGAAGGTGTCCCTGCCTATGGGAAGGGACATGGACCAAGATGTTCTTTATGGTCCATTCCAACCCAAGCCATTCTATGATTCTATGATTCTATGATTCAGGCTGTAAAATGGTGAAAAGATTAGTCTGTTTCAGAAGAGATCAAATTGGATCAGATGTTGGAGTAGATGTTTGTTGGATTAGCTTTTTGTTGGTTCCATAAAACTGAAGCTTTCAGAAAATGGTCATATCGAACTGTTTATTGTGTTTGGAATTATACATTCCAGAGTGAAGGGGAAATCATTTTTTGAGGAGAAAATATTTTAACTTCTACCTTCTCCGACAACAATACCATGAATATAGGTAAATTGGGCCTGTAGCGGTATATACTAGTGAGCTGGCACATCCCTCCAATCGAAAGTTCAAGCTATGTGTTGTAGCCCTTGATGTGGTGGAGTTATTCTTGTGAGGTCTGTATTAGGAAAAACAGCAGAAAAGGAAGGGAATTGCCCACAGCCATAGCCATCTGGAGACCAGTCCTTCTTAGTAGAGGATCAACTGCTCTTTGTGCGCATCTGATCAGTTGACCTTGGTTAGCTGGCAGGCTCCTACCTGTGGGAAGTCTTATTCAGGAATGCCTTCACCAGAAGGGGTACAGATAAGCTGGGAGGCCTCAATAAGGGTGCAAAGGGATTCATGAGAGCCTGATGAGAACAAGCATGGGAAAATGCGGAGGCAGCCAGCGGCTGTCACTGGTTAGGGGAGTTGTTGACTCTTAACTCACTGACCAATTAGGAGCTCAGCTTTTGCAATATGTATGAAGCTCATTATTGACTGTATTTAACTAAGCGCCACTCTTAATAAAATTGAGACTTGCTGACAATCATAGGATGTCCTCGTCTCCCTTCGCCGACACCTACCCAGCTACTTCTCACAAAGGCCACTCTTGCTGCCAGTGTCTGGACGCGAATATCCAATACACCACATCAGGGGACCATGTGCTCTGCTCAAGTCCCCATGCCATCTCAAAGCCCTGCAGCTACACATCATGCCGACCTGTGGTTGGAGACAAAGACAATTGATGACTGATTTCAGCAGGATTGGATTCCTTCCTTTTGAAGAAAACTGGAACTCAACAAATTTTAGCAGGGTTTTGCATCTTCCTGTATTTGTTTACCTTACTGAATAAAGTTAAAAACCTGTCAAGGCTCTTCCAGATCTGCGTACTTCTGATTTCACAATTCCGTTTAATTGCACATGTGCTTGTTAAAACATGCCTGCTTTTGGAACTGTTCCAGCCACTATATTAGCTCTGTCTGCCTTTATTCCCAAGAGCTCACTTAAGTTATAAGAAGTACTGAGTTCCGTGAGTGCTGGCACATTTCTCTACAGGGTATGAAGTAATTCAATAAAGATGGAGGGAATGGTGGGAACGAGCAATAAGGAAAGTCCTGAAGCCATAAATTATGGTATTTTCTTACAATATTCGGCAATTATCAATTGTTAAAAGGGGAAATGAGATGAAGCTAGAATCTGAACCTCCTGACATGATAAAGGTTTGTTTTGCACCCTGAACTGTTGGTTTCTTTGCTTGTAAAATTACTTATTTCACAAACCATGTGGAAACCCAGCAGTGACTTATAATGAAACAGAACTATAGTAGAAAGAGTCCAATAGTAGCATTTTTGTTTGGGCAGGAAAGGAAGAGGTCAATTTATCTGTCAAGGGTTGACTCAGTAAAGTAATTGGCACTTCCTTTCCTTCTGGTTGCCTGATAAATAATAAATGTGAAAATCTAAATTAGCTGAAATATTAGGCCATGTACAGGTATTAGAGGGCTCTGTAATTATTTTAGCATAAGCTAGGGTCAAGCACTGGAAACCAGAGATGCTGAAAACAAGGAATGACCATGAGAGGGTAAGATAAGCAGAGATACAAGAAGCAGCCTGAATGTTGGATACTGGTCACTTCTGGCAAAAACCTAACAGCAGTCTCAGCAGGTGGTCATGATTGTGGGGGCAACTGTAGCAATAATCTTATATTTACATTAAATTTAAGAGGATACAGCCCATGCAAGTGGGGCATGGACTCCTTTTCCTACTGGCTGTTTTTTCTGCTGCATCTTATGGTGGGTTGACTTTGGCCAGCTGCCAGCCACCCACTCGCCTATTCACTCCTCCTCCCTTTTAATGGGACGGGAGAAAATAATATGGACAAACTTGTGGGTCAAGATGAAAAAAGGGACACCACTTACCAGTTATCATCATGGGCAAAACAGACTCATGGAAGATTTATTTACTGCCACTTGAAACAAGTTGGATAGTGAGAAACAAAACCAAAATTAAAATAGCACCTTCAGTTTGCTCAAATGCCAAACAATCTTTTGCTGTCTAATATCTTCCAGTACAGGAACCTGTTCTTCATTTTGGTAATAAAGGTTCTGCTGTCAGATTGGTTCACTCCCTATCAAAAATTAATGAAAAATCCACAAGAAAAGAGCTGTTTCTACAGAACTCAGATTTCCAAAGGCTTAAAAATTATTGAAGTGTAGGGGAAAAGAAACCAGAAAAAAAAAAAAAAAAGAAATGAGGTCTTGCCAAGGGGTGGTTCCCTAAGTATGTAATCTCTCACTTCCCAAGTGTGGCACGGTGTCTTTCTTAGTCTTCCTTCCTATGTGGGTGGAAAGGAGACTTATGACAGTGACTGAGCACGAGTGCAAAACATCTGCTATTGATGTCCCACAAATGAAGAGGCTTCCTTACCTTCACCACAACTTTTTGTACGCCTCCTGTTTGAACACGGGTTCCCTGCTTCAGATTGGCTGTATTTCTGTATAACACCCAGACCTGGTATGTTCCTGAACTATAATAGCTAAGCTTTTTTTTATGTATCAATCATTATTGCTATGATAGAAGATGATTTACTGAATGATTATATCTTTTCTGCTTTGCCAGTGGTAATGTGGGTGTTCAGTAAAAGACTATGAAACCCATTTTGAATCTGTCTGAATACTCCTTTAACTAGTTGTGTAGAAGTAACATAAAATGAATTTGTATACAGTCACCATGACATCATATGCAACTTTCTTTAGTTAATAAAAACTGCACAAAGCTAATGTTTGCAACATAAATAAAACAACAAATGCTTTCATAAAAGTACTTTTGGAAGGTGGATGACTTAAGGACTTCCCAACATAATGTTTGAATTGGAATTTTGTGTATCTTATTTGGTCTGGATAAATATGAATACATATGGATAGCAGTGTGATCAATCTAGCCATTTAACAGATATCTTTCATTGAAGCATACTGGCATGATTTCAGATGTTACTATCCTTATCTACCCTGTCTTTCCTTCATGTATACCTGTGCCTCAGCTGTTCATTACGTTCACACTGCCGTGCTGTCTTTTCCCACCAAGGACGTAATATATCAGATTTTACACTAGAGTAGCTGAGATGCAGGTGCTTGTCTGGGTCTCTCATTCCTGCCAGTAATAAAATCCTGGCAGAGGAGCAAAGCAGATAGCTGCAAATACTGGTGTTTCAACACATTGCAGTGATATTGGAGAAGGATTTTTATTAGAGCTGTCAAAAGAGGAAACCAAAGCATCCAAGCAGCCATGTACCTTCTCAGGGTCAAAGACCAAACAGCGGATAGACTGAGAGACCAGCTCCAGTGTGGGCAGTGTATTTTCTGTCTCTGCATACCTGAACACAGGTCAGCTAATAATGTATGTTAGAGAAACCTCTGGACTGCTCTGGTTCCTAACCTGCTAAAAACACCCTTAAAGTTTGTCCATGGCAGAAGATACCCAGAAAGCATAAAGATCCAGCTGTGGCTGCCTTCTTTAATTCTGTATAGTAAAACGGTAATTGAACAGGGTTGTCCCACACCCCCAGTGGTCTCAACCCTTTTGTTTAACAAAAAAAAAAGGGTGGGGGGAAAGCATTGGAGAAGAAGACATTCAATATGGTTCATCCTCTTTTCCTTAACACACCCTGAGTCCTCACACTTCTGAGTCCTACATGCCAGTGGAAAAGCAAGGGTGGCAACAAAGGGCTTTGTTACCACTGGTGAGGGCATGCACACCTCCTTGATGCTAGTCTGTCTTTGAAGGCCCCCCAGGTGCTCAGCTTTCTCTCCCAGAGCTACTCATTCAGGCTGTCTGTGAACCAAGGCACGAGTCGCCACTTTAGCTGCCCTTCAGAAACTCTGAAGAAGCTGTTACCAGTTTGTGTGGTCTAATAGTCATTAATAGACAGCTAAATGGGAAGAAATTAGCATGAGGTTTGGGTGAGTGGTTTTTGTTTGCCTTAAATAGCACCAAAAAAATCTTTATTATAAATATGTATCAGGGAATTGAAAGTCTGTTCATGTTATGACATCATTTGAACAGATTTTTGCTGTAATTGATTTTATAGCACTCTGAAGTCCAAGGGAGCAGAAAGTTTTTTGTGGTCATGGACTGCTGGGCTGAGCACACTTCGGCAAAAGATAAATGAGCTAAAGATTATTTGTAATTTCTGAAACTCCTTCCTTAATAAAATTGGTGTCCCAGAATTGGGAGTTATAGAGGTGTGACTAATGAATGGCTATCTGCTGTTTATTATGAAACTCTCGGCTAACACGTGATCTAGTTACTTTTACCACCTTACCTTATCAGAAAGGTGAAGGACTCCTTCAGTAGGGTCATTCTTTTCATCTGGAATAGCCAAAGGTTTCACTTCAAAGATTCAGTAAGATTGCATGTTACTCATTAAATAATATCCGCATTTTTTTCTAATCAGCAGTGCATGCATTTGCTGCAAACCCAGGGCTGGATTCAGCTGCTCTGCAATGGGACTGTCATTCTAAAAGCTGTTAATGGTGAGGCCATTGCTGTAGCTGGCAATTACATAGTCATCAAAATTATCATTCATTGATACTCTTCTTTGATGCTGTAATATATTGGACCTCTTTTCTCGAAGTGTTTGCACAGAGCTTCAGTTGCAGTACAATATCTACTCCGGCCCCTTCCACACTTTGCAGGAATGGAATTTGAAAAGACAGGTGCAGCAGGGAAGATGTTGTCTGTTATTAGTTCTAAGGGAAATAATTTCATTATTGCTCATTAGATATGATAATATGTAAAGTTATTGTCATTACATATGATAATGTATGTGGTTGAGTCACCATCCCTGGATATGACAGGTAGATGAAATGCCTAGGGATGTGGTTTAGTAGCGGACAGTTATGGTTGGATTCAATGATCTCAAAGGTCTTTTCCAACCAAGTGGTTCCATGATTATATCATACTATTGTTTTAGTGTATTTGGAAGGAGCATGCAAGGAGTTTTTTCTCCAAGTTAAGCTTTCATTCTGAGAAAGAATCTGCCTCTACCAAAAAAGTTAGCACTGCTATATTTGTTCTTTCAAAACAGACTCTGACACTGCCATATTAGACTACTCCTAGCTCTCCTGTGTACTTGCTCTGAACACATCAGAGAGGAAAAACAAACGTGGTGCTGAGCTGTTCATGTCCACGCCCTTGCAGTCAGAGGGGCTGGTTTGCCTTTTGTGATCTTGTGTTTTAAGGAGTAGAGAAGTGTTGGCTCCCTCACTGTATCTGCAAACAGTGGGAACAGCAGCAGTATCTTTGCTGTCCTGTATGCAAAGAATGTTTCTGAAAAGCACACCAAGCAGTGTTAACCTTGTCTCTGAAAAATCATCCTGCTCCCTAACAGGTAGAAGTGGTTTGGCAGCTGAAGACTCAGTTTTCTGTTGTTTCATTCTTTTGTTCATAGGACTCTATTGTCCACCTGGACTTCTGACTTTAAGCTTCACCTGTGTTGAGGATCACCTTGTTTCCTTCACTTTTCTTCATGTTTGCAATGGGTCCATTTGCTAGTAAACAGCAGAACTGAGGAGTGACCTGGTCTGATTAGGAAATACTATGAAGTCCAAAACTCCAAAACATCCTGCTTCTGTCCACATACAAGGCAACACCTTGTAGCTGGTCCTTCCAGCTAGGTGACCTAATTGCTTAATGCTGAGCTAAGTGCTCAAAAGAATTTGGCAAATGCAGTGCATAACTAAGAGCAGCAAAAGTACCATTTGTGGCCCTTTACAGAGGGAAAAGCTGCTTATTTGTTTAGGAAATTGAGGCTATAGTGCTTAACTCGTGATATTTCAGTTACTTCCATGGCAACAGGCTCTGAGAGAACAAAGCAGGACTTCACCACATCACATAACAGCTTGAAATCGAAACAGAGAAAATTTTACATAGCGACACTGAAGTTTCCCTTAACTTAAATTTCACCTCTGTTAGTTAACTGATGATTTAATCAGTGAAGTAATTGGTGTACCGCCAAGTAGTTATGAGCAAATTGGCAGTGATTTCTTTCAGTTGTCAGCCATTTCTTTTTTCTGTAGTGGCTGGGGATGTGCCAGCACAGTGTGGTGTCCCAGCCCCCTCTAGCCAAGGATAATATACAATATCTGGAAGATTCTCTGTGATGATAACTGTATTTAAGGGGTAGCATCACTTAGAAATGATTCAAAGGCATTGGAATTTTTCCATCTTCTTCTATGGACTTCAGATTTGACCTGATTTTAGAAACCTGACATAGCCCTTTGCATGGTCTACTGAGTAAGAGGTCACACAGCACGTGGCTGACTGACAGGATTGTGAACCTTCTGTGTTTAAAGGCAAACCCTTTATGGTTCCAGTCTGAATTAGACCTGACCACAGGGATTTTAATCCCCTCACCATAGGCAGGGAGAGAAAGAGACTACTTTACCGCTTGGGTCCTTGTGTTATGAGCATCACTTGTACCATTTCCTTTAGCTGCCTCATGCACGAAGGGCTAGAAAGGGCTAAGGTGCCCATAACTCAAAGGGCTCATTGTTATGCTTCCTGCAGGAAAAGGGAGGGTTATTAAATGGAGTAGCTGGTATAGAAACAAATGCATGCTGTTTCATTAACAAAACCTTCTCTCATACATCCCTTGTAAACAAATCAGATATTGCTGTTGCAATATGATGTGCGAAGAAAAAAAAATGAAGAGCAAAAAGGCAACAAGGTTTGTTTTTAACTTTAAATATAAGCAGCAGCAGATGAGTCAATTATGATGCAAGTAACTGGTTAAGTAGCTCCAGAAGTGCAGCCTGATCTTTTAGAACTTTAACTTTAATTAAGTTCATTGCTAGAAGAGTATCACTTAGATAAACCAATTATTCTGGAAGAGTATTTCTGTCATATCTCTGGCAGCATAGCCTTCACCCTGAGCAGAGCAAGAAGTAGTCAGTGACATTTGGTCACTTTTTAGCAGATGAAGTAGAGACTGTCAGATTGCAGCATGACTTCTGATTTTTGAACTTAATGAAGTGCTTACCAGCCATGTTAACCAATTTTTTTTTCAGTTGACAGGCACTTCAGCTCTATAATTTGTCTTTTTGCACTTGTTCCTACCCAGCCCTTGCATAGCATGGTATTTGCCCCACCAGCTCACCACAAGCCTATTCAAGGGCAGCTTTAGAAGTAAATATTATTTACTGCCTCTCAAAAGCTCTCTAGATTAAAGTATGTACTTCTATACTCTGCTTCAAACAGCCTTGGTTCACACAGGAGACACATGATAAGGAGCTGAGATCTCACTCCTATTGGAGAACTCTGTACTGCAATTTAATTTTTAATACAGCATAGAAGTAGCTGTCACTGACAGATGTTCGTATATTAGCATGGTTTGATGTTTATTTTGCATTATTATTTCATGTTGCTTTTCTAATTACCTTTGTATGAAGCAGACTTTTGAAATCATAGAATCAGAGAATGGTTTGGGTTGGAAAGGACCTTAAAGATCATCTTGTCTCAACTCCCCTGCCATGGGCAGGGACATCTTCCACTAGATCATGTTGCTCTAAGTCTTATGCATACTGGCCTTGAACACCTCCAGGGATGGACATCCATAACCTCTCTGGACAACCTGTTTCTGTGCCTCATTTACCTCCCAGTAAATTTTTTTCCTAATATGTAATCTAAATCTCCCCTGTTTCAGCATAAAACTGTCATCCCTCATCGATGAAGACTCCCTATCTTTTCTGTAGGCCCCCTTAAAGTACTGGAAGGCTACTATAAGCTCTCCCCAAAGTCTTCTCTTCTCTAAGCTCAACGAGCCCAATTATCTCAGCCTGTCCTTGTATGGGAGGTGCTCCAGCCACCTGATCAGCTTTGTGGCCCTCCTCTGGAATCATTCCAACAGATCTATGGCTTTCCTGTGTTGAGGAGTCCAAAACTTAAAGCAGCAGTCCAGGTGAGGTTTCATGAGAGCAGAGGGGCAGAATTAGAATTACCTCCCTCAACTTGCTAGTTACACTTCTTGTGATGCAGCCCACGATATGGTTGGCTTTCTGGGTTGCAAGCACACATTGCCAGCTCATGTTGAGCTTCTCATCCATCAGCATCCCTGATTCTTTCTCTTCAGGGCTGCTCTTAATCCATTCTACGTCCAGCCTGTAGTTGAGTTTGGGATTATCTCAACCAACATGCAGGATCTTGCTCTTGGCCTTGTTGAACTTCATGATGTTTGCACAGGCCCAACTCTTGAGCCTGTCAGGGTCCCTCTGGATGGCATCTATTCCCTCCACTGTGTCAACTGCACCATGCAGTCTGGTGTCATCAGCATCTTGCTGAAGGTGCCCTCAATCCCACTGTCCGTGTCTATGATAAATATGTTAAACAACACTGGTTCCAATACTGATGCCTGAGAAATGTCACTTGTAACCAGTCTCCATTTGGACACTGAGTCACTGACCATGGCTCTTTGGGTGCAACCACCCAACCAATTCTTTATCCACTGAATGGTCCATCCCTCAAATCCTTAACTATCTAATTTATTGACCAGAATGTTGTCAAATGCTTTGCACAGGTTCAGGCAGATGATGTCAGTTACTCTTCCCTTAACCACCAAGGCTGTAGCCCTGTTGTAGAAGGCCACCAAATTTGTCAGGCATGATTTGCCATTAGTGGAGCCATGTTTGTCATGGTTGTNTTGAGTACCTCAGGCCTCTCCATATCCTGGGCAACCAGATCTCCCACTTCCTTACAGAGGGGGCCCACATTCTCCCTAGTCTTCCTTTTATCACCAACATGTAGAAAGTTTTATTGTCATCCTTCACTTCCTTGGCCAGATTTAATTCTATATAGGTTTTACCTTTCCTAGGCTGATCCCTGATTGCTTGGATAATTGGTCTGCGTTCCACCCAGGCTACCTGTACTTGCTTCCATCCTATGAAGGCTTCCTTTTTGTGTTTAAGTTTGTCCACAAGTTCCTTGTTCATCCATGCATGTCTCCTGGCATTTTGCCTGGCTTCCTCTTAGTTCAATTGCATCACTCCTGAGTTTGGAGGAGGTGATCCTTGAATATTAACCAGCTTTCTTGCCCCCACACCACTGCTTTCCAGGGCTTTATCCCATGACACACTGCTGGCTAGATGCATGGAGAGACCAAAGTCTGCTCTCCTGAAGTCCTGGGAAGAAAACTTATTGTGTGCCCTCCTTACTGTCCTGAGGTCTTAAACTCCACTATTGCATGGTCACTGCAGCCAAGGCTTCCCTTGAGCTTCATACTCCCCACTAGCCCTTTCTTTTTAGTGAGAACACAGTCCAGCATAGCACTTCTCCTCATTGGCTCCTCTACCACTTGGAGAAGGAAATTGTCATCAACACATTCTAGTAACTACGTGGATTGCTTATGCCCTGAGGTTTTTGCCTCTCCAACAGATATTTGGGTGGCTGAAGTCCCCCATGAGGACCAGAGCTTGTGAGTGCAAGGCTGCACTTATCTACAGAGAGTCTTGTCTGCTTGCTCTACTTGGTCAAGTGGTCTGTAACAGACCTCCACCATATTGTCTCCTGTCCCTACCTTCCCTTTATTCCTGACCCAGAGGCTCTTGGTTGTCTCCTCATCCATCCCCAGGTGGAGCTCTGTGCACTCCAGCTGGTCATTGACATAGAGGGCAACATCCCCTCCTCATTTCCCATGCCTGTCCTTCCTAAAGAATCTTTATCCCTTCATCCCAACGCTCCAATCATAAGATTCATAAAATAGTTCATCATTAGGGGGCTTTTAGACCTTAAATTGTTAAAGCTCTTAAATAATTCTTCACAGAGGACGTTTGTGAGTACATCAGGAAGACTTGGAATGGGGAGGCAAAATTACCCAGAGGTCAAAACTCAGAAAATCCATTTTTTTCTGACTGTCATCTATCTCCAATATGTTATTTAGTGCTAAATAATAAATCTCAATTTTTTTGACACAATTGTATGATACCTGCAGTTAGAATTTAGACAAAAGGTGACGTAAAGTTCCTCACACACCAGGCTGGTTAGTAAAAGCAGATGTTATCCAATGCAGCAAACATTATGCCAGTTGAATCTAAACTTTCATACACTGGAAATTAACTTCTTTGAAAACTATCCTCCCTTAACATGGAAATGTCAAACTATAGGCTTCTTCCAAAAATTCAGATCTTCCTCTCTGTCTGCCTTTATTTCTGCTGAAGTAAAATGGTGAATCACTCAGAATTGCTGCAAGATGCTCAGGTAAACAATGCTGTGCAACTGCAAAGTAGTTTACATTTCTTTTGACAGCTTAACATTCACTTTTTCAGGTCAAGGATCTGAGCCATTACTTCTTTTGTGCCAATGAAACAGCATTAGTTTAAAATAAAATGGAAAACGAGAAGTTTTACTTTTAGATTAAATGCTAGACTCTTGACAGCTGTCTTAATTTTCCCCTCATTTATTGTAGTGGTAAAGTAAGATTATTTTTCACTAAAGTAAATGAACAAAAAAAAATTGTTATTTTATTGCAGTTTTTTTCCTTTCTTTTCAGGATAAGGGCAAAATTTCAAGTTAGAAGGAAACTAAACAAACCCTCAGTGCAATATATCCACTGTTTCAGTTTGAGTCTTGTAGGCCACACTGTAATATAAATAACTTAGTGCACAGAAGAGACTGATTTAAAAAAAAAGAAAAACCCTAAAGAACATAAAATTTTATCATAATTTATTTAGTGAAGTTATTTCAATGGATGTGTTAATGTGATATTAAGCTGAATATTTCTCTGGAGGGAAGAGGATTTTCAGTCTGTTTTGCTGGTGAAAGTTAAGCAGCTGGAAAATGGGATTCCTATAATTCAAATGAGTCTGTAACAAGTTGCATCCTTGTTTGTGTGTCAGTATGAAGAAATATGAAACTACATGGAAGTGATAAAATTTGATTGTTCGGGGTTTTTTGTTGTCCTCTCCTCCAGCTTTTTTAAGCTTTTGAGAAGTAGAGTAAGCCTTGCTAGTTCTTTGGAAAATTCTGAATTTCAGAAAAAGTTCTGTCTGATTTGTTTGTGCGTGCTTGCATCCAGCTGCTCCTAGAAAGCGTCTGGGAAGGACAAGTGCCCTGATGTTTAAATCACTGGCCCATACTTATATTTTATCCCCTTATTTTATCATTGCATCATATTTCAACCAATGATTGCATCAAGAACCTAAGATAAAGTACCGAACTCATGTTCTCCTGTTGCATGTACTTCCAGTTCATGTGGCAGCTTTCTTAAAACAGTTAATTTGGAGAACTAAAAAAAAGAATTTTATTTTAGAGCAGAAAACCTGCAATATGGCTGTAGTCTTATTAAAGAGCCCATTTCTTTTTAGCCATAAACCCCCTTCATAAAATCATGGATTTTGAACTTAAAACAAGGTACTGTTGAAAACTAGACCTTCAATCAGTATTATTCAGTGAAATATGTAGGCTGTTTTACAGAAATTTTATGAGCCCAGATGCTGCTATCAAAGCCAATGGCTCAGCAAAGCCACACACCTTGCTGTCACTTAGAAGGAATTAGAAACACTGTCTCTGCTTTGCCGCATATTAAACCACAGCAAAAGCACTCTCTGTCACCATCACTTATATGGAATCTCATCACCATTTAGTCTGTCCTCAGACCTTGCATAATTGTTTTTACTGTTTTCACCTAGCACCCCCATGAACTTCCCTGAGTATCTGCTCTACTCTGTAATTGATTTTGGTGTTAGGAATAATTTTCATAATGTCAAATGTTCAGAGCATTTTAATTTCTTCACTGTAGTTTTCCTTGTTAGTTTAAACCCTAAGTTCAGTAAATACCTGTAAGAGAATCAGATCCTCAGACATCTAACGCACATAGTTCTGTTACAATTTGCTGAAAGGAGAGAAATATTCCGACTTCTTCACTGAGTATGAATGGAAAGAAATGTGGAGAATCTTCACAACCAGTCCTTTATTCAAAAGGGTTTTACAAATTCTAGGTGTAAGAAGTGAGACACGTTTTTCTTCTTCTTGCAGAAGAAGACTGTCCTCCATAAACCACCCTTTGAGCAAGTAATCCATCAACCCCAGTAAACATTAGAACCCAGAAGGTTCAATTTCTCATGGAGCCTGGAGCTTTTCAACAAGTCAGTAATGCAGAGTGCTTTGAAAATCCATTTTTTAAAACTTCTCCCTTCCTCCTGAAGTAACACTGTTTGCCTGACTCTGACGCAAATCTCACTGTGGTGAAATGAATTGAGCTGGGAGGACTGTGTCCTCTTAAGCAGAGAAGGGAACTATTTTTAATTATGTTTCTTCTACAGGTCAGCCTGCCAGCAAATCCACTGAGGAGCAGATGGAAATGAAAGGCAGAACAGAGAGACAGAAATGACAGGACATACAAAAAAAAAAAAGATTAAAATAGGAAGGGAAATAAAGAAAATGCTGAAAAAATCTCATTCTTCCTCTGAGAAAGCTGCTTCAGATACTGTGAACAAGGCACTGTTGATAGGAAAGGCTCAGCTCCACTGGCCAGAGGAAGGAAAGTTGAATATATGTAACAACTGGAGCCAACTGGAGCTGAGTGAATACCATGATTAATCATTCACCTTCTAAATGGATTTGCTTTGATTATATTTGTGTAATCTTTTTTGTTTGTTTTTAGTGGATATTCTAGTGAGCTTGTTGTAAACATTGAATACCAGCAGATTAATGTAAACTCTTTGGGTATATGTATGAACTTTAATAATAAAGAACTAATAATTCAAAATATTTAGCAAAAGAGATATAAACAAACAAAAGGTATATTTTTTTCTCCCCTAAAATTTCTTTCCTTTGGGGTGTGCTAACAGGCACAGAAATATATATTTGTGATAAGTGTTTAACAAATAAATCTGTCCTGCTATGTACTAAGTGCACTGCATAGCCCATAAAGAATTTTACCAAACCTTGGTGTAAGTGGTAAATGTTTTCTATATGTAAAGGTATGAAAGTTTACAACCATTCAAATTCTACTGACCTTTAAAATAGCACAGCCTGTGAGAAATTTTGAATAGTAAAAGTAATTCTGAACTTTATAAACACCTATGTTGCAAATGCAACACGTGCTTTCTATAAAAAACATTATACACTTTACTGCAGTGTATTCACAGCCTGTTGATATGCTGTTTTCTGTAAGTAATGTTTGTCAAATCATGCTACAGCAAAGAATGGAGAACCACAGAACAATCTTGGAAAAACATATGACTAAAAGCAGAGTTAATTAAAATAGAGTGAATTACTAAGAAATTAGGGAATCCTCTGTATAAATTTCTGAACCTCAGATAGGAAGAACACCATGTGTGTGCTCAGTTACACTGAGGTATAACTCACCACGCTGCCTGAATTTGACATAGTAACTGTTTGTGATACATTGATTAGTAGCTGCAAAACAATTACTATCAGCTACAGGGATTATTTGATGTTAATTTACATTAGGTAAGGAGGTTAATTCTTAGTTATTATGTTTACACTTCCATTGCTTGCAGTACTAATGACAGGGGGTATGGGCTTAAGGATGAATGTTGTTTTGCAGCTTAGCCTATTCTAATGTTGATTTTTAATTTTTTTATTATTATTATTTATCAAGGGATGGGCGTTAATTGCAATGGTCCACAATACCCCTGATCCCCTCTACAGGTATGCAGCTGCCTTTCTTAAAGTTCAGTGATGCGCTTCAGATTCAGGATAAAATATCAACCGTTTTGGAGTTAGTTGGCAGGGAATAGGGCTTATGAGCATCACCCATGTGTGCATAGACATGGAGAGCCTGTGTTTTCTGCCTGCACCATCAGGCTTCACATGGCTCCAGCGAGTCCTGCATCCCTGCTGGCTGTCCTCGCTGCTGGCAGCCGTGTGCTTCAGGTTCTGGGAAGCCAGAACAGGACCTCAGCCTTAGAGAAAGCAGCCAGGTAGTGAAAGATCCTGCTGAGGTGACCAAGACATGGTAGTGACAGGGCAACCTTGGTAATGCTGCTGGCTCTTTCTGTGCAAGTGTCTTTTGAAGCTGAGTTTGCTGTGTGGCCTGTGAAGAGAGAAGACAAGTGAAAAAGATGTTAAACAGGGTTAATGGCTTTTAACAGGGTTGTAGACAGCAGCCATTCCTATGCCTCCAAGGCTGAGCAGCAGGGTCTAACTAACCTTATCCTGAGTGTAGGTCACCAAGAAGCCGTTCTGTCCACACTGTTGAGAAGTCTTGAGCGAGGCACATTTGATGTTTGGTTTGTTGGTTATGGATGCTTTCATGCTAATCTTTTAAATAAAAACTAGGTCAGCAGCAACCAACTGGAAAGAGGGCAAGGTGGGGGAAATTGCTCCTGAGCAATTGAGCATGCTAAGGGCCCAGGAAGGTTCAAGAGCCACCAGGGAGGGGTAGTGAGGGAGCAGAACATGGAGCTGGGAACATGCAGCTCAGAGACAAGAACTGTAGTGAGGGGCAGGAAGCAGCCAGCTAGTACTTTCTGGTGCTGGAGGGAAGACTCTCCAGACCAGAGGAGGATGTACAGAATTTGCTATGGTTAGAAAGACAAAACACTACCTAAACCAAGCCCAGAAAAGGAGGACTGAGTTGGAGAGGGAGAGCTATGCATAAATATTTATTTCTTACATATTTAATTTTATTAGCATCTTACTTAGATGATTTTTTTCCTATTTAAAATGTTAGCTGAGTTACTTTATATTACAATAAAGTCTGGTTGATTATTTCTTGTTGTTGAGGGGGAGGTTGCTTGTTTGTTTTAAAATCTGGCCACTTGCTTGCCTTTGAGGAACCCTATAATGAAGTGGTCTAGGTAGGGAACTTCAGAGTTGTGGATAGATTTCATTCTCATCACCCAGCCATGGTCAGTTATTTTCCAGCCCCAGTAATGTGAACTTGAGCCTGGCTAAAGACAAGATTGTAGAATACAGGTTATTTCTCACCTTGGTTGCTCCGCTCTAACAGCAGGTTTCCTGTTGTTAGATCACCCTGACACTCTGCAAAGGAATGTGGAGGCATTGAACCTTGTGACAAAGGAATTTGCATGCTGCTTGATCAACCAAAAGAGAGTTTCCAGAATCTGTCAGAAACTCTCATTAACCCTCCATTGTTGTTTTCTTTAGAGTATCTAGGGAAAGGGGGCGGGGGTGTCTGTATAAACACACCTGTAAGGGATGTACTGTAGGAAAGAGCTGTCATGACCCCCCTTAGCATGTTTGGCTGTGGTGGGTTAGCAGCGCCTATTGGCTGTATGTATCTAGAGCACCAGACGCTAAGTTAAATGGAACTTGGTGGATGCTGTTAACACGCATAGTAGCAATCTTTATTGCAAACTGTCTTTGCCTCAACAGTCCCAAGAGATAGACCTGGTTTTGAAAACCATAGGTCAGGCTACCAAATCTTCTCTGGACTGGGTCTGCAGAATCAGCCTCTGCTCCCTGCTGGCAGTTGTGAGCAGGCAGGAGGAATCTAGCTGTCAGACGATGATTGCTGTTAACCAGCAGTTCCCCCTCCTCAGGGGAAAGCAACAAGCTCAGTGGAGGTGTCCCATAGGAAAAGCCAAGGTGCAGCATGAGCCAGCATTGAGCTGGGCCAGTTTCCAAATAGCAGATACATACAGGGGGGCTGTACTGCCTCTGTTGCAAGTAGAAAGGAAACATAGTACAGCATCAATCTGGCATTGAGTACAAAAGCCGGCATGTATTTCTTGTTTCCAGTAAGTATTTTCTTTGTATTGAAAAAGTAGGTGTGTTAGAGTGAGGTTTTAAATTGTTGAGTCAGGTAGGAAGCAACGTTTTTCATAACATAAGGGAAGCTGACCTGGGATTGTATGGGTAGGGTTTTTTTCCATGGAAGTTACTGTGTAAGGAAAGGAAAGAAAAAGGTAATTTCATTGAAACATTCACAGTTTTTAAAAGTGTATACAATAGTTGGCCAAGAAGATAATTTTACTTTACTTTACTTTTACTGATACTGTTCAGTTTACCTTGTAAGAACCCAACCGCTGACAGCTCACAGCTGCTGTGTGTGGCTACCGAGAAGTACACAAAATTGCAGCTTTTCCCTTTAACTATTTGCTTCTGCCTTCTTCATAAGTAAAGGTAAAATGATTGAGGACATGCTTTAGAAAAAATGATCCTCTTTGGAAAAAATCAAACCAAAATACAAAATTTTTGTATTTCTAAAAATTATTATTGCACTATGGTTGATCTTTTTTTCTTTTTGGTTGGTTGGGTTTTTTTCAAGGAGGGGTAGTGGAAGAAAACATAATCTGGTATTTAATTTGGAAGAAACAGAAAGACAGGAAGCTTGCAGGAATATCTGGAGATCATTCCCACAATCTGAACCTGTAAATCTTTTACAAAGCTATATATGTAAATTGGCTGGTTGTTAATCTTTGCAAAGATTGAGAGTAAAGGCAGTGATCTGAAGCTAGGTTAGAGGGTGCAGTGATTAACATCTTTCAATTACTAATTTCAGTAAGGAATTCCAACTGACATACTTCACTTATTTTTGGATTTGTATATCTCTCCTTCTCCTTTTTATTTTGGAAATATAGAACCAATGAAGCCTTTAATATAAATGCGAAGAAATATTGTTGATTTGTAAGACATAAAAGACATTTGTGTTTCCTGACCTGTGAAATATATTTTGTGTCACATTCTTCCTTATTTACATCCACTGGATCTGGTAATTTCACTTCCCTGACCTAAGGGAATCCTTCAGAAAAGCCGCTCATTGGAGTGGGCCTGTAAAGCTGGTGAAGGCAGGGTGCTTCCTGTTCACAAGAGCTGTAAACATAAAAACTTACCTTTTTTTTTTTTTTAATTGCACTGAAAGTGGATCAAAAGTAAACCAAAGCTTGCAGTTTATAAATCTGAAAAGGAGAGAACAGATCTTTCCAAGACATGAGGCGTTTCCAAAATCAAATTTTTCAGCTGGCATTAGCATTGCCAGCTGCTGCTGGAAATGTAGCCGGGCTAGCTGATTAAGTTTCTGTGCATCACTGCTACTGATTCAGCAAACTCATACAGTCGTTCCTTCCTACTTAGTAACTGCTGCACAACGGTAATAGTTGACAAGCTGTAAATCCATCCCCTAAATTTTGTTGAAATCCCTTGCTGAAGAAGTCTTGCCCACCAGCGACGTAAACTTGTGCAGGCCCATTGACCCCAGAGGCTGGAGGCTCAGCCTCATGTGACTGAGCAGGCAGGGAGCCAGGGCTCCTGCTGGATCCTCAGTGAAAATTCGTCACCAAGACTGAGAGGTTTGTGCAGAATGTTTCCACATGTTGAATGGGGGACATTCAATAACAGAGCAGATCTCTAAAGTCCTAATACTACTTCTCTTGCTTTTCTTAGCCATTTCTATAGGGAATCACCATGATTTCTATCCTTTCTTCTATCATGGTTAGCTCCAGAAGGAATATCTCCCATGACTGTGGTATAACTGAACAGATTTGTTATTTATTAAGTGTCTACTGTGAACTGAGAACTCCTGTTAACTTCAAAGGATGCTGCAGAAAGGTGTTAAATGAACAATTACTGAAGACCTGGAACATACACATATGGAAAAAAAGACCTCTTAAAATATCTTAAGATCATAAGTACAAGCCCAGAATTACTTCTAATAATGAAGTAATAGCATCTTTCTGCACTTATGCATGGTCTTAGGTACAAGTAAGAAGAATTCTGAACCTTTGCACAAAAATGGTGTAGACCTACAATATTAATATACAACTTGCTTTGAACCTGAAATAAATAAATACTTCAGAAAAAGAGAGAAGGGCAGGGGTACTAGTCAAACCTTGTGATTCACCCTCCCTGATCGTTCAAGCTGTTAGAGTTCAACACTCATTCAAATTCAAATGAGGCAAAATGGAAGAGCCTGCAAATCTGGTTCGGTGCCACTCTGACCTGGTTTCTGACATTTGGTCTACTTAAAAAGAAAATATTAATGATTAAACAATTATTCACTAACATTTTTCTCAACTGTATTTTTTTCTGTATTGCTTTAATAAGCAAGTTACAGGATTCAAAGGGAGATTTCTAATGTGATTTTATATAATAATTTTAGTCTTTAATAACTGAAATATGTTTTCATTGAAATACAAGTTTTCCTTCACTGTTGATGAGATAACATTGATACAAATATGCTTTTTTGCTGTATTTGTATCCCACAAGTAACAGTTTTCCTGAAAGAAAAAGTGTTTGCAACATGTCACATAAAGGCCGATGTTCCCTGTGTCATGACTCATCAAAGGGATTCCTCACAAACCCTATGAACCTTCCTGTAAGATAATAGGTTGCAAGCACTATGTTGATCTAAGTTAAGGTAGGCACTTGCTAATTCATATAGATTAACTCTGTGGGTCTAAGAGAATTTACATTTGGTCAGTTCACATCTCAGAAGCACTAACCTTCTCAAAAATAACTGCTGATGTTTTTTTCTTGACAGCATATTACTCCTTCAGAGAATCTCTGTGCTAATGCTGAAATAATCTATGAAAATATATTCTTCTCAACAAGAATTTACTCTTCAAAGTTGAGCTGCCTTTCTTAAATGTGGCAGCAACAGGTCTTGCTGTGGCTCCGAGCCAGAGTGCTCTTGACATGGACAGTGTGAACAGTGGAACAATGTGGATGTAATGCAGAAATCCCAGCACTGCACCTGCATTTTGGACTACTCTTAAGATGTGTTGTTAACAACATAGCTACCTTAATTTTCTATGATTAATTTCAGTCAGTAGTAAAACAAAGACACAGGGGTGTGACAATAGGAACAAAGACTGTCTCCACTCACTTCTACTCCATCCTAGTGGAAGTGGAGGCTGCAGCCTCCTCTCATTGCTGCAGTTTCAGTCCAAAATTTAGATTTTCTTAATAGGAAAATTCCTTGCCCAGGAAGAATGGGGCTGGTGATATGACATATGTGCTCTTACCTTACTCTCTTGTTCAAGCAGCACCTTACTCCATGAGCCTGGCCGTTTTCACTGGGACTACTTGACCTGGGGCCTGCTACGAGTCCGTGTTTACTACTAGCAAGGCACTCAGCCTCCTGGCAGCACAGAAGACGCTCTGCCAAGTAAAGATTCTACAGTGCTTACTAGGCCTTGACAGAGTTCTTGCTGAATAAGTAAAAACAGGAATACGTTCAGCTAGCCCCAAGATTTCACAAGCCAATTTTATTCCAAGATGAGTTTTTTTGCTGTGTTGTGGGAAGATGGGAGCACTTGTGTGGTTTGTTTGGCTGGTACATTATAGAATCATAGAATAGTTTGTGTTAGTAGGGACCTTAAAGATCATGTATTTCCAACCCTCCTGTGGGCAGCGACACCTTCTACTAGGTAAGGTTACTCAAAGCCTCATCCAAACTGGCCTTCAATACCTTCAGGGACAGGACATCCATGCCCTTTATGGGCAACTCTCACAGTAAAAAAATATTTCCTAATACCTAATCTAAGTCTCCCCTCTTTCAGCTTAAAACTGTTTTCTCTCATCCTGTCACTACAGCTCCCGATAAAGAATCCCTCCCCAGCTTTCCTGTAGGCTCCTGTCGCTATAAGGTCTCCCCAAGGCCTTCTTTTCTCCAGGCTAAACAAGCCAAAAAGCGTGTCCTCATATTTATTTAGTATTTGATAGGAATGGTTGGACTCAATGATCCAATGGGTCTTCTCCAACCTGGTGATTCTATGATTCTGTATGAGGAAGTTGTAGAAGTTTTTTTCTGAGAGTCTAGATTACAAAAAATCCCTGAGTAAATATATTTGTGACTATTATCAAAAATTAGTGAAAGATTAGGAAGCAAAGTCTTAATTAAGATAAACCTGGCTTTGATATGGCTATTCTTAGGATCTTCAAAACATAAATGACTGCCACAATTTTATTGTTGATTATATCCTGGTCACTGAAAGAGAGACAAAGAATCACTGAGAATTGGAGGAAGGAACAAGGAAAATGGGGTTCAAGCTTAGGTAAAACACATGCTTGTCAATGAGAAGACTCTGGATGAGCTCATCAAGCAGTTTGGTAAACTCTATAAAGACAAAACCACGTAAGAAGGTTGACAGAGAAGATATAACTCTAAACACAAAAGCAATAAAAGTCCAACATTTACATATAAATAGTCATTATACATTTTTACATGTGGACATTTATAAAAGACCGATACCATTTTGGAGAACAGATTATTAACGTGAAGTTTTGGGCCAAGGCAGAAGATCTAATAAAGTATTCAGAAAAGTTTTACCAAGAGAGAAAATGGAATTATATTGTGACTTGAATGTGGAGAGCATATTGTTAGTATAATAGAAATTTGATACATAAAATGTAACCTGGGGGAAAAAAAGACATTTCTTTTCTCATGAAGTTAAACATGATGAAAGAATATTAAATATTAGGTCGGTGCACAAATACTTGCCATTATTATAATAAAATATGATGCTAATTTTGGATTAAACTTTTATTTAACTGTGTTCATGTAGTATACCATTTTAAAGCACAAAATTTGCTCTATTTATGCTAATGGATTTATTTTCACTGTTTATTCTGTTTTATATTATGCTGTCAAATTAAAGTTGGAAGAAAGCAAATTTGAGAAACTTTGTTGTATGAGTTCAAAAGGGATGTAAAGCAGTGGAAAGTGCTAGCAGCATTAACCAAGCATATACCAGGGGAATGTAAATGAACATACAGATCGACATTGGTTACAATAATTTCCTAATCGAAACAAGAACCTTGAAGATAAAGAGGATCGCAGACATCCTTCTGCAACAGTCGGCAACAAATTGAGGGTCAGTACTGAAGTGAACTCATACAGAACAACTCAGGAGGTTGCAGGAGAATTAAACATTGACATTCAATAGTTGTTCCACATTTGCACCAAAGTAGAAAATCAAAAAGCTTGACAAATACATGCTGCACAATCTGAATTAAAATAAAAATAATCACCATTACAAAGTCTGCTCTGCACTTCTTTTGTGCAGTAAAAATGACCTGTTTCTCAATCATTTTGTGACATGTGACAAAAAGTGGATTCTATATGACAAGCAACGGCATTCTGCACAGTGTCTGGACCAAGGTGAAGCACCAAAACACTTCATTGAAACAAATCTGTACCAAAAGGTCATGGTCACTGTTCAATGGCTGGCAAGTGGAATCATCCACTAGAACTTCTTAACTCTGGGTGAAACCACCACAGCAGAAAAGTACTGCCAGGAAATGACAAAAAGCACCAACAACTGCAACACTGATGTTCAACATCAGTCAAGCGAAAAGGACCGGTTCTTCTCCAAGACAGCCCCTGACAGCATGTCTTGCAAATTACTCTAGAGAAACTGCATGAACTGAGCTATGAAAATCTACCTAACTCAGCTCACACACCAGACTTCTATCCCAACAGTTGCCACATTTTCAAGCTTCTCAAGAACTTCCTGCAAGAGGTCTTTCACAATCAAGCAGAAACTGAAAATTCCTTCGAAGAATTCATCATTTCCAGGACCATAGAATTCTCTGCTACTGGACTAAACAGACTTGTTTCTTGTTGTCAAAAATATGTAGATTCTAATGGTTCCTATTTTGATTAATATATAATATTATAAGCTAAGTTAGACTACTTTAAAGTCGATGGTTAAAATTGGCAATTATTTTTGCACCAACTTAATAAATGTAAGGACTTTTAAAGCATGTCAATAAAAAGAAAATAAAAATATTTTTTACTGAAAGGAAGCAAACCGCTAAAATTATTAGTAACTATGAAATAACATAAGATTAAGTGTAGGAATGATAAGTTTAGAATAATTACACCATAGAGAAATTGTACATAGTGACACTGATCAGTTAAAACTACCTACATATTTATGAGAAACTATATTTATTCGGTTTTGTGTTCCACCAGAAAAAATATAATATTTTTCTTTGCAATGATTTATCCTCTGTCACTTCCAAGAAAGCAGAAGTTGAGTTTTGTTCTGAGTATAAATCAAAGATAAAATAGTTAATGGGTTTAGCTGATTAACATATCTCCTCAACAACACAGCTAATGAAAACATCTTTGAGAAAAGCCAGCATAGCTGATGAAATTAGCATGTCATCTGTACACACAGACAACATAAACTGCAAATGTATAATAATACTACTATCAATTAGCTGTCATCACTTGAAATAATTAAACAATAAAAATCTCTTAAGTTAGCAAACTATTCATGAAATGATTTAAATATTTTTCCTTCTCATTTTCCATCATTATGGTACTATTGACTCAAATTTTAGTTGATGGAAGACCATATTAAACAGATTTTGCTGTCATGAGGGAAAGCCCCCTGCAAACAATGCCACATTTTATAGTTCCATTCAAGGCAGATTTTTTCCCAGCTATTTTCAAGTTCTGTACGAGACTAAACATAGATCTTTAAAGATCATCTAGTCCACCTCCATGCTGTGGGCAGGGACACCTTGCACTAGATTGTTCAAAGCCCTGTCCACCCTGACCTTGAACATGTAGTCTTTAAAAAATGAAAACCTGATCTGGGAGTCATATTGTGCAATTAGTTCTAAAGCGAGTTTCCCCCTCCAAAATGATAAAAATCAAAAGCATAGTATGATGTTTAATGTGGTGGCATTTGTTCTTTCATAGCTTAGATTGTTTGATGAAAATTGAGCACTATTTTCAGGAATATATATCTTGAAATTCACTGACAATCCTGTGCTTTGTGTGAGGAATATTATTAGCACTTAATGAAATAAAGGGGCTTACAAATCTATTTTTGCTCTAGCACAGTCTCTATCACCTTTTTATATGAGGAATGTAGACATTGCAGTAGGAAGAAGTCTGAAAACTCCGCGCTAAAAACTCTAAGAGAGCATTAGACCATAGGGCATGGCAAATCAGTCTTCCTGTATGGCCAGTGTGGTGTGCACACAGATTTACCCAGGCTTTGGGAGTGTCTGTTCTGGTAAGAAAACTACCCCTTGCAGATCCATTAGAGGTTAAAGGTTTTGGTGCACACAAGAGTCATGGATTCATGCAGCACCAAATACATGGCCATCATTCAACAAGAATAAACATGAGGGCCATATCTTAGGAAGGCAGAAAGTTGTTAAATGGTGATTTGGGCCTATAAACGATTCAAGGTTGGTGTTCTGATGTTGTGCCAGAGTCACGCGACAGCAGCCCAGAGTACACGTGCCTTAAAGAAATTACTGCCTGTTCATTCAGTGAGCACGATATGCAGGAAGATGGAAAGTTTTTGAAGGTTTCGTTGTTTTTTCATCACATACTGAAATCTGGTGAGTGAAGATTGCCAGAAGTTAGGAGCACAGGTATCAGTTGCTCAAAGGCAGAACGACTCTTCCTTAAAAAGAACACATTAGACAATCATATACAGGAGGCTGAGGCATTCAGTGAAGCCTCTGGAATGAGGATGGAGCAAAACACTGGGTGAAGAGGAAGTATCATAGTTCCTTCATCAAAAGGACCTTACGAGCTCAGCAAAGAAGTCCTGGCCAAGTAAACAACTTATGCTGTGGAAGCTGAGTGACTTGTTCCCCTGGCAGGTCTCCAGCATGGGTACCAGTATGTGAAATTGGACTCACCTGGTTAACGTCACGCTCCATCCAGCTAACACTCTGAGCAGAATTTACTTATTGTAGGCATGATATTGTATAGGTGAAGCTAAACTGTTTCCAGTTCAGAATTTAACTTACTTACAGCTGGTGCAGTGGTGAAGAGAAGCATTATGAGAGAGTTGTTTGGGAGAAGCAAATAGGTATAGAGACAGACTTAGTATGATGAATATCAAGTGACTGGGCCTCTTTAGGCTTTCAGGGTGTGCTTCAGGTATGAGAGATCAGTATCCAGGATCTTTATAGTTTTTAGATCACATTGTTAATTTGTATTTTACATTTCTACAAGAAGTTTATATGTAATTTACATGTTGGAAATACTACTTTGTATCACTGATCAGTGATTCCAGTTGGAAGACTCACAGGAATAGAATATCTGGGATAAATGATGAGTACATTGGAGGAGCTCTGTGCTGTCTAGTGTCATTAGAAGAGAGGATTCTGCTTCAGAAAGATGGAAGATTATATAGTAATTGCTGAAGCACTCAAACTGACTCAAAGAAAAAGGCCTGTAAGTACAGGTCATCTTGAAAAATCATCAATGTCCTTCAGGCCCAGTGGATTTCTATTCAAAATTAAAAGGAATGATACAATGTGCTTATAGTGAATAATAAACTTTAGTCTTTAAAATTTTGAAAGTCAAGTCATTGGGTTTCTGTTTCTTTCCAGTTTGTTTGCTTTTATGCAGTAAGGAGTCTGGAAATGTATTCAACTTGTCAGGTTTCATCCATTCAGAAATACAGCCTTCATGTAGGTACAAAATGTGTTTCTCCTCTCATCACAGGTTGAAAATAGATTTCATCTGGTTACTGTGAAATGCTTCTCCAAAAGTTGTCAACAATCTCTTTCAAACAGCACTTTCCCAGTAGTTCTGCAGTTCAGAAACAGAAGTGTAAGGAAAATTGGAAAGAAAGTGTGGTTTATAGTTCTGGGTTTTTTTGACTAGCACTCTTTAGAAAATCAGGCCAAGATCATAGGAAAGCAACATCCAAATTATTTCAGAAGCTTCCATCCTCAGTCTGGAGATAAAGCTCACGCATTGTTCAGTCTTGAACCTCATGCCGTTAAAAGTCCAGAAAGGTCCTTTTTTTCCCACATTGTTCTGCATGTCAGTTTTCCTCCTTTTGCATACAAATCTCTTTGTCCCTGACAACATTTTGCTAAGTTTAGAAGAGATAGGTCTTTAGGATACAGTTTTTTAGAAGAAGATCAAAGGAAAAATGAAAGAAATCCAGAGTTTAAAATTAATCAAATTGCATTTCCATAAAGACTTAGTAACTTAGAGTTTGGAGCAGTTAGAGGTGTATGAGTAGCTCTCTGTCATCATATTGCACATATACTTAGAAATGGGAGTGCTTCAGGATGGGATTTGATCTGACATTCCTACGTGCTAAATCTTAGATATGCTATTACATTTTCCCAACATCTGTTGCTTTGATTTCCTTATGTTTTTTAGAGAATCAAATCCTGCTCACGGCCCAGAGCTTTCATTATTATTTCTCTTTACCACTGATTTGATGGAAGACACTGTGTCTCTGGTGGAAGACAACTGTGACTACACACTCAATTCTGCCACTGTTTCCTCAATGTAATTTTAACCACTTTCACTTCTCTGCTTTCCTATCTGTAACACAGAGTAAGGGAGGGAGAATGAGAATTTTGTTCTCTTCATATATGCTTTCTGCACTAACAATGGGAAGAAGCCAAGCAAAATTTCCTGAGCTTGTTAAAAGCCTTGCAGAATATGCAAGATCTCGGGGAAATTGTGCTTGTGATTTAGTTTCCACACTTTCTGTTTAGTAGATGTTTATTCTCAATGGCATCTTCCAACAGTTGGAAGTCAATGTTGTGTTCCTATTAAAGATATTTAATTTTTATCTGGCAATAAAGAAAACCCTTGATCCCAGCCACTGCTAAACCAAAAAAAATTAAAGATGTTTTCCACTGTTTGCAATGATAAGGAGGGAGTGAAAGCTAACTATTCAATAATAATAATGAAGTTTAAAATTCTGAAGCAAATTTCTTTATCTATGTTCTATATTCTGTTTGCTTAAAATGTAAGACCCAAGAAAGAGAGAGTTGTGTCTTTGCTTAGTGCTCCAGGTCTCTTGTGGCCATTCTTGCCTTCAGGCAGATACTTCAGACTTTTCCCAAACAGGCAGAGGATAGAACACATCTGTCCTAGCACAGACATCCAAAAGTTAGACCCCTTGCTCCAACACGTGAGCCCTGGGCTTTTTGTAGGCAGTGAAGAGAAACACTTATGTTTAGACTATAGTCCACCTCAATTTGGGATAAGCACCTCAGTTAAGCAGTGTGGAAGTACTTGGACTCCTATGCAGACAGTGAAAAATGGCTCTGGTGACCAGTTTAGACATAGATACATAAAATTAAAAGTGAATGCCACCAAGGCACTTAATCAAGTAATTTCTGGAGCTTTGTTCTCTGACCACTATGTGTTTTAGAACATGGTAACTTCAGAATGCAAGTTCTCAGGTTCTTACATAAGAAAAATTACTTTGTTGGTAATAAAATACTTTTATTATCAAGTATATTTTTGAAAATCATTACTAAATCTTGTAAAAGTAAAAATCCCTGAAATATCAGCAGCAAAACTGCTTTTGCAGTATTGCTTTGCTGTGATTGTTCCTCCATTAACATCTTTCCTTTGTGAAGTACCTTGCCCATTTTACAGCTCTTGGAGTGATAAAAATAGCCTTTCTGTTGCAGTAGTTATTGATATATTGGTATAACAAATACTTTGCTGTTAGGGTACATGTACTGCTCTAAAATGTTGCTTATCTCATCCTATAAAGACATCCTGATAATCTCGTGTGATCAACCTTTGACAAGGAAATTCTGATAAATGCTGATATTCCAGATTGCTGATCTAGTGGAAGACATACATGTACATGGCAGGTGAATTGGAACTAGACAATCTTTAAGGTCCCTTCCTACCCAAATCATTTTATCACATATTGTCTTAAAATATTGGTTCAGGTTGGGTCAATGCTGTGCTTGCTTGGTTTTTTATGAAGCTTATTCTCTGCTGGTTCAAGTGATTATTTATGTAGTACTTCCTATTATATGTAGCTCCAATTACATGTTTTTTCCCCAAGGTGTAGTCTCCTTGGGGTACACACTAGATTCCCGCATTCTCCTGCATTAGTCAAGCACTGTACATAGGTCTCTCAACACAGAGAACTATGACCTGGAATACATTCTCTACATTCTCCAGAATTCCCTAAATGAATGCCTGATTTGTTTTGGTTTGGGTTTTTGTGGGGGTTTTTGTTGTTGTTGTTGTTATCTTATTAATCATATCTATTGGGATGTGAAGAGGCATAACCTGCTATTTTATTCCCATCAACTGGATGTCTCATGCAAGTCTTCTGATTTTGATTTGGTTTATGGTAAAATCAGCTTTTGGAAGAACATGACTTTTTCTCTCCTTTTTCTCAAACACTTCTCCTGTGTTAGCCTACGCAATGATGAGTTTCTGAGCATGTAAAAACTCTTCAACTATGAAAGAGAAATAGTAGCTCTCAGCCAAGCTGCAAATACAGCTATCTGAACAAAGCTTCTGCATAAGAGGCTTTCCTAAGGTCTGGAAAGATGAACCACAATACTCAATTCATCTACTGAGAAAATACACAGGAGATATCGACAGTTAACTTAAGGAGAGTTTTGCACCAAATTTCATGGTTTCTCAGAAAGCCTTCAGCTTCCTCCACTAAACTTACTCCACTACAAATCCATTATCTAGCTGAGCATGTATCTGTTAATTTTCTGGTTACCTATAAAAGCTCTAGAAACATCTCAGCAAAAGTTTGGAAGGAAATCTCTCCCTCTCAACTCTTAGTTTTGCCCAGGCCATCTCTGGTGGCTGACTGAGGGTCTCAGACTAAGGCCCTGCAGGCAAGTTTGAGAATTTCAGTGCTAATTCTACAGGCTAATTTCTACTACCTTATCAGCAGTAATTTACTTGAATTAGCCCTGAAATCTTCCTTTTCTCTTTTGTTCTAAAATATGTGTGCCTGTCTCTACAGGGAATTTTTCTACAGCCATGATGGTTTGAGAATGCTGAAGAAACAGTCTTTACAGTCTAATATCAGCTAGAAAGTATTATGTTCATCACTCCCCTTGCTACTTTATGATTCAAAACAATAATGAAAATATTGGTTAGAAAATTAAACAATTGAAATGTCACCTATGTATGCATGTGAAACATCTGTGACTGCTCTTCAAGAACAATTTTACCAGTTATTCACCCACATATAATTTCCTCTAGAGCACTTCTTCTGTTCTTACGTCTGAATTGCTCTTAGTTTGTCTAAAAAGTCTATTAAAATAAAATAAAATGCATATATTTTATATCTTTGATCAGTAGGCTAGCTATCCCAATTAAAAAAAAAATACATTGAGGTCACATGACACATTAGCCATATTTCATTTCAACGTATGCCTGACCGATTTTCTAGAAAGTTATAATCCTCCATAATTTTTCAAATATATGGTATATCAGAATAAATTCAAATATATTCTATAATACTTCTCAGATTACTGCATAAATTCTCACCAATGAATTATGGGTGAATTTCATCTGGCACTGTTGACTTGAGTACAAATATTAAATCTAAGTATTCAGTATTCCCACCTGCACTGTGCCCATAGTATGTTCCCTTTTCCATGTTAAAATTAATTTTAGTAGAGGATTGACTGCCAATTATTTCTGTGAAGAATCAAACAAAGAAATTGTTGACTACTCCAACAGTTTGTCTTCCCTTCTGTTTACTAAATCCCACTACTCCTCTTCCTTCTCTTAGTTCTGACATTTTTACAGAAATTTTCTCTCATGTCTCCATCTGAAAACTACTTCATGTCAAAATTTTCCTGATTTTTTTAATCTATATTTTTATTGTTTTATAGCATTGCTTACATGCATGTCAATTTTTCCAGTTCTCATACAATTCCTTTTTCATTTCTGAATATTTCAAGGTTTCCTTCACCAAGGTGTCTCTCTCTGCTCACTGTCTATGAACTCTTTAAACCAGGTTTGTTATTATGTATTTAGAATAGACCCTTTCAAAAGCTGACAATTCACTTGAACTTCTTTATCTCTTATATTATCTTCTCAGGAGGTCTCAGCTCCCTAGGTTGCATCAAAGTTGTTTTCCCAATTCTTTCTGTGCAATTGCAAAGGCTTTTATTTCATTATTATTTCTATCTCCAAATTATTTCTCACCTTTGGGTTTTATATCAATTCCTTCCTGTCATTTAGATTTGAAATACCTTCCTGAAACCAACACTTTGTCCACAACACTGTCAATCTGATCACTTGGTTTGTTTGCACCCTGACACATGGGACCCTTATAACAAAATGTTATACGTGTAGTGAAAATATACATTATTACCTGGCCTTTGAAGGGTTCTGATGGTAGCTCAAAGATGCCTTCATCTGTCTCCTCTTCCAATTCTCTGCTTCACTGAAGATCTTGAGTATGAAACAGTGTGTTCTTTCTCCTTTTGATCTTCACTCACAGATAGTGTACAAGTCTCTTTCCTGCCTTTTCCTCTTTTTTTATTTGATGCTATTCTGTTATATTACAAAGACTGTATAAAGTTTTCTTGTATTAAAACTGGAAAATTTCAGAAAAAGGATTTGTTTATTTTTTCATTTTTTTTCCTCAAAAATCCTCCTTAGCCTTTCATAAACCTTAATAAGATGTGCATGGAACACTTAATCCTGTTTCTGTGTAAGAAGAGAAAATGAACTATCATATGCTCCCTGCCAGGTGAAACAGAAAAAAACCCCATGGTTTTCCCACGTATTTCAAATTCTAGACAGACAGAATCAATAGAAAGATTAAGGCTGGAAGGGATTTCTGCAGGTCATCCAGTACAACCTTTTGCTCAAAGCTGAGCAAAAATGAGAGCTAGGTCATATTATTCAGGACCTTGTCCTGTCAAGTTTTAAATATCTCCACAGAAGGAGATGTAGATTTTTTATTCTGTTCAATAAACTGATCTTGCATATATTTTCACATAATGCCATATTTGGTTTTGAACATATATTCTAGGTATATTAGATGTTTTGATTTCCTGTTGAAACCAACAATGGATGGGACAGCACCTGAAATTTTTGGTTATCTGGTTGCCTAAAACCTGCTCTAATTACATAAACTTGTTATGAGGAAAGGCAGGGGGAGAAAGTCATGAGGAGGCTGACATCTAGCCTTGGTTTATGATGAACGCTTATCTTATCAACCTACTGTTAATAAACTCACTAAAACAATAAAGAACAAGATTTAATTTTAACTTGGTTTACTGGCCTTCTTTAGCAATGGCTAAAGGTGATAGCTTGGAAAAATATTAATCAGAGTCAACTATTTAAAGTCAGATCTATTTTTTGACAGTTTCTGCAGGGAAGTTCCTCTACCAGCCATCAACCATGAAGATTCTTAGGTATCTCCTAGCTTACCGAAGGTTTCTGCTCATTGTCCTCACCCCATTGCTTTTACTTCCACTTCCACTTATCATCAAAACCAAAGTAAGTGACTGGCTTCGATAGGTAATTATTTTGGACCTGTACGGAAAGTCTGAGATTCCCATATCTTTTCAGAATCACAGAATCATAGAATGGTTTGGGTTGGATAAGACCTTGAATGACTTCATGATGTTTGTATTGTGGATTTTTTTTTTATCAACTCAGGGTATTTCCATAGAAAAGTAGAGAAGACAACAGTTTTAATGTAAGATTTTGTGCTGCTTGCATGAAGTTCTGAATTATATATTTGTTTTCCTGTTCAGGAAATGTTTTTCTCATTTAACATCAGATGAATGATCTTGAAAATACTGTCCTTACTGTTGCATTTTGGCTGCTCTTAAACAGCTCTGCATGATTGACAATGTATTTTGTAGAATTGTCAAGAAGACAACTACAATTACATTTGTATTTGATGATGGATTTTGTCAAGTTCATCGCATATTGTGTTGTCTGATAACAAATTACTGGAATCAATAATCTGAGAAATTCTCTCTAGTTCCTAAATAGAGCAAAGATCATGGCAGGATATCTTAGTTTTATTTTACTTGAAACAAATCCTTTGGGCTTTCAACAATTCCTGTGACAACTTCAGGCTGATAAAACAGCTATCTAAAAAATTTATTAGTGATTCTATTTGGTACAGCTCTGATGTCAGCAGAATCAAGTGGGTTCTTGCATGTGCATTATACATTTCATGCATAACAATACACTAAAGTCCAGTTCAGAAGTCCTTGGTTACAGAGCGACATGCTTCACACTGTCTCACCTCACGGTTTCCTCTCTGAGAGAAAAACCTTGAGAAATTCTTCATGTGGTAGTACTTTCATCATATGAATATTTTCTGGGTGATAAATTAATCAACACTATCAAATTGTTTCATACACAGAAGAAATTTTCCCCAAAAAATAAATGACAGCTATAGCTGACTAGCTTGAATTTAAAATTGTTCTTTTCTAGTCAGAGATTCCTAGAGCCATTTCATTAAGCTATTTCTTTCCCAATACAAAGCACCTCTTGTGCTGTGAAGGAGTTTCACGCCCTAACCAGTGGCATTAAGAGATCTAAACCATTCTTCTCTAGAGCAGAAATATAGAACAAAGCCAAACAAAAGAGGTTTCTAGGATCCTAGAGGAAACTAGGCTTACTTCATCTCATTGTATTTGACTGTGGCTGAATTTTACAGGCAGCAGTGATGTAAACTCTCCTGAAAAAAAAAACCCTAAAAACCCTGCTGTTTTCCAGGAGTTTAAATAAAAGACATGTACTAAAATTACAGATCTTGAAAACAAAGGCTGTTTTTCTTATCAATGCACAGTGTGTCTCTTACATAATGCTATTTACATTCGATTATATGCATGCCTTATTGATGCTGATGACAAAATTACATTGATTAATGAGAGACTAAATTTGAACTTTTATTGGCTGTGGCTGCTCCTAGAAGTTTAAAAGTTTACTTGCAGCTGCAGAATGTTCATGATTTATGTTACTTCATGGTCTTGGAATGCTCCCACATGACCTATTTAACTAATGGTGTGTGAAGGAAAAAGCAGCGGACTTTCCACCTTTCCTAAGTGGTATAACTTAAGTATTTTTACTATCTCTTAGAAAAATACCTTTATAACTACTTTACAGTCTATCTTTCCTCTTTTAGTCTTCATAATCATAAGATTATCAATACTAGACAAGGATACACCCTAAATTCAGTTCCCTTTACTTGTATTTGTTCAAGCCTGGGGGAATCTCTTTACTAACATAGCTGGATATTTTGCAATTGTGATTTCTTTTCATGCATGATCAACTCATTTATTTTTTGTTGCCTTTTGTGTTCTAGGAAGCAGAATGTGCATACACATTGTTTGTAGTTGCCATCTTTTGGCTCACAGAAGCTTTGCCGCTGGCTGTTTCAGCTTTGCTCCCTGCTTTTATGTTCCCATTGTTTGGTATAATGCAATCCAAGGAGGTAACTCTTTTTTCTCTCTCTATCATATTGCGGATTTCGATGACAAAAACTCAAAAGAAAGAACCATGTCACCAGGGAAAGTCATGGAACAGGTGATCTTGAGTGCTATCATATAGCACATGCAAGAGCACCAGGTGATCAGGCCCAGTCAACACGGGTTTACAAAAGGCAGGTCCTGCCAAACTAACCAGGTCACCTTCTATGACAAGGTGACCCTCCTACTGGATGAGAGGAAGGTTGTCAATGTAGTCTTATTAGACTTCAGTGAAGCCTTTGACACAGTTTCTCACAGCATTCTGCTTAGGCAACTTGCTGCCACTGGCCTGCACAGGTGCACACTGTCCTGGGTGGAAAAGTGGTTGGATGATCAGGCCCAGAGAGCGGTGGTAAATGGTGTTAACTCCAGTTGGAGGCCGGTCACAAGTGGTTTGTATCAGAAACAGCGTGGGCAGCAGGTCCAGGGAGGTTATTCTCCCTCTCTACTCAGCACTGGTGAGACCGCTCCTTGAATACTGTGTTCAGTTCTGGGCCCCTCACCACAAGAAGGATGTTGAGGCTCTGGAGCGAGTCCAGAGAAGAGCAATGAAGCTGGTGAAGGGGCTGGAGAACAGGCCTTATGAGGAACAGCTGAGAGAGCTGGGGTTGTTTAGCCTGGAGNTGTGGAGATTCCAATTCAGTGCTTAGAGACCAGTTGATGGGAAAGTGTTAGGTAGATATAAAATATCCTTAATGTCACAGAAGCAAGATGACACACTGAAGACCCCATGTGCAAAATGCTGAGTATACTTCTTCATGTCAATGAGAGGACACTACAAATGATCATATGCTAAGTCTATATTTACAGTTATTCTTTTACCTGTTGCATAGATGACTAAATTAAGAAAAGCAGCATTTCATTGGTGATTTGGTTTGTATGTGAGATATGACTGATGTTCTTATATCATAAGCCTTATTTTTCATTTTAACACCATGAAGTTCAGTGCAGTTACTCCTGCTTTATTTTGTTAAATGAAATTAACAGTTTCAAAAAAATCAAGAGTCTAAATTTAGACCAAAAATTGTTGATATTTGTTACAACATATACCCTTATTGATTTTTTTTCATTTATCTAGTAATATCAAATAGTATTAGAATGTCATTGTTTTGTTAACAAATTTTTTTTTTCAGGTGGCATCTGCTTATTTTAAAGACTTTCATCTGCTGCTAATTGGAGTAATTTGTTTGGCAACATCAATAGAAAAATGGAATTTACACAAAAGGGTGGCTTTAAGAATGGTGATGTTAGTGGGTGTCAACCCTGCATGGTATGTGCTAAACAATGTCTTGAAGGGCAGTAAGATTTGTGGAAACCTATGTATTCCAGAAAAAAATGCCTATTGCTTTTCTTTAGTGAAAATCCAGCCTTTCATTTCAGGTGAAACAAAGCAGATACTTTAAATTATATGATTAATTTGTAGGTGAGACTTTTTTATTTTACTGCAATCCTAATTGAAAGTTCCCTGCAGTGATTTTGTTCATATTAGGGAACTTTCTGAACAAAAATCTGTTGAGTTTGTGAATAATGTAAAGATCCTGTTTCTTAACTGTGGTAGCACATTACATACCTAATGTTTACAACTGCAGATTTGTGCTGCACTTGTTATTAATTTGTACTTCAATACTGTTTCCAAAATTCTTCCCAGAAATACAGGAAGAATTCATGTACACGGGGGG